>SKCR01030730.1:0-486015 GCA_019454045.1 Zanthoxylum bungeanum
CTTAGTGCGTTATAAAATCCAATGGTACGTGAATTGTATCCCGAGTGTAGACCATATTACCGTCCATTCAAATTCGGCTATGGAATTTATGTTCAGGTTTCCATCCTATATACCAATGGAATTTATTATACACTAATTAAGCCTAATATATTAGAATTCAAATTTTAAACCTTAAAACTAATTAAATCGGTTAATTATTTTTCCATGCCTATCATATTCTAATTTAAATATTTTAAATCACATAAAATCATATTTCATGTCTGTAATGATAATGCATCAAAAACATGTTATGGCATGTGAAATGCAAGATTATGAATCCTAATCTATATGATAAATTATTCAAAC
The DNA here is from genome assembly GCA_019454045.1 of Zanthoxylum bungeanum. Classification (NCBI taxonomy): domain Eukaryota; kingdom Viridiplantae; phylum Streptophyta; class Magnoliopsida; order Sapindales; family Rutaceae; genus Zanthoxylum; species Zanthoxylum bungeanum. Next base: position 346 of record SKCR01030730.1, read on the forward strand.
AATTAGAATTAAACATAAATATAATATAAAAAATTATTTTACATTGACCGGGATCTTATTTTTCCCTATACTAATCTAATTAGTATAAAAAAAAACCCAAGCCATCCCTTGGTCTTCAAAACACGCTTTAAGGTGGTGTTGTATCCATTTGCGACTTCGGTCTCTAAATTAAAACAATTTAAATTTTTCTTTAATTTTAGACAAAATTCCAGCCCCGAAACAGTACCCAAACAGTCGGACAAAAACTAGACTGTTTTGGACTCGATTCGCACCCAACATACTGCAGAATTAGTCCCCAAAATGGGCAGACTTAGGTTGTGTTTTGGTTCTGATTTTTCACTTGAAAATAAACCCAACAAAGCCCCAAAACACCATAAAATATTCCCATAAAACAGGATTAAAATGAAACCAAACCGAATTTTGTTTCACCAAGTAAAGGGGCTACAATGAGCAAAAATAATGCTCACTGCAGTGAACAATAAGAATGAGATGAAGATGATGATTTGTTCAACACCATAAAATATTCCAAACTTTATCTCGTTACCAACGGAAAATTGTGTGGGCAAGACCTACTAATTAATCTCTAAAAGTTTTAGAGATTTAAATACACTTGTAATTTTTATTGATTTTCTTCTTGTTCTATCTTTTTAGTTTTTTCAACACTTGAGAGAGAATGAAGCAGAAGAAGATGGAGGCTAGGGTTAGAATGAAAGGCTTAGGAAAAAAGAAAAATAAATCTTCTCTTTATACCTAGGGTTATTTGTTTCCAAAACAAACAAAACCCTTTCCCCTTCTCCACCTCCAAAATTCGGCCAAGGCATAGGAAAAATATTAATCTTACAACTCCAATATTATCTTTCCTTAAAGGCAATATATGTTGCAAAAATAAATATTTAACTAACCTTTTGAAAGTCATAACTTCCAAAAAAATACCAAGGGTTTCCAAACCCAAAAATTAGAAATTCCAACTTTAGCCTTATTAAATTAAATCAAATATAATATAATTTTATTCATTTTAATAATTATCATATAATTATTAAAACTATATATTAACTTTTAATATATAGTTCCAAGTTTGACAAAATAATATTATTAATCATATTAATAATATTTATACCTTTGCGAGCATATAATTGGACTATCTAATTATACTAAATCCGCTATAGTAAATCGAGCTAGCACAGTGACCAAATGGACCTACAGGTCCAAGCTCCAATAATCTCGAAATATTAATTAAGATCTTATTTATATATTTTGAATTATTAACTTCGAGTAATTCCACTAAAAACTCAAAGTTACATTATTGTTTCTGTAGATGATATGTTAAGCCGAACTTAGTCAATGTCCATTGATATAGTCAGTATATATAAATTGACCATTCACGAATATCTCGTAATTAGTACATGGTCATAATTTTCATTATACCCCTCTAATTATTTTTACCTTGAGTACCATTGATTCTCAAATGAATGATTTATTCATAACCATTATGAATTTTTTAATCTTTCTATTCATAATAGAAAGACTTTAGTGCTCAAACTGTTAAAGTACCGAATCGATCTTTAAGAAATATTCTCCTCCACTTCTCGCAAGAAGGAGAGAACTCTATATCTATGTAAAGTGTTCCCAGCTACACAACAGACTATTCCCCTAAAGTTCATAGCTATTGGTCAGGACTGCAACACCAACCTCACCTTTGTAATTCAAAGGACATAGCCTGCCATGCATGATTTTGTAGTACACCCAGGATTAAGATCAATACATTTATGACCACCTAATAGATTGAACTGACTTTCTTTGTTTAACGAATGTTATAAGAATTTCATTTTCATCTGGGTCCAGTCCTATATGATCACATCGTACAAGGTGTCTTAATTCTCATATCATTACATGGACGATCTCGGATTAAGGTCACCATACAAATATAGAATGGACCACAATTATAAATAAACCATAAATAACGTACCCGCTTTATTTGTTCTCTATGGACTATTTATGATTACTAACTTCAAACTTAAATACTCTTGTGTATGACATTCATACACTAAGTGTGAAGGCATATATGTAATCTGGGGTAACCAATATAATTAATAATATGCAAAAATTAAATAAACACTTTGATAAATGAATAATACATCATTTTATTTCAAACTATATAAAGCGATTTACAATACATGTAGCTCTAACGCATATATCTAAATAGAAAGTAGCTTAGTTTAATTTATATTCACTTATTTATTTTATTTTATTGCTTTCTCGAGGGCTAGCAAAATCTTAGGTTTGGGGGTATGATGAGCGAAAATATATCACTATTTCCCGCCCCTTTGACTTAATATTTTTAATAGTTTCTCAGGTTTTATGAATATTTTGATGTGTTTTGTGTTATTTTGCAGATAAATAAAGTTATGGGAATCAATGGAATCAAATTGGGGCTAAAACAGTGAAAAATAGATAAAAGGACAAATTTATCACTTTCCGCATCATGACGCGCACATCTTCTGCGTCCCGATACGCTTGCATCACTATACTATCGAGGTTACTATGCTATCGACACTCACCATTGCCACATCAGCACCTGTGTCATCATGACATCATCATAAAGTCAGCACAATAATTCACTCTACGACAGCATGATGTCATTACTTATGTCAGCATGACATCAGCGTCCGGACTTGCAAGCCTTCATATATAGCGACGCCGATGTTGGGTTTCTAGTTTAGTCCCAAGATCATTCAAGTATAGAAATGGAATGAATACACATAAGAAGTATGGCGGAATCATACATACAAAGATCAGCTTTGGATGTGAAGAATCACACAAAAATTTCCCTTTGAGGAAGCTCTCGGCCAATGTTGATTTTATTGTTGAAGATGATCAAGATCTAAGCTTTAAATGGATCCTAAGCTCCTAGATTAGTTTCCCTAACACCTCGTATTGATTCCTAGTTTGTGCTAGCAAAAGATGAAAGAAAAATAATTCCTCTTTCACCATGGAGAGCTCACGACAATGCCTTTGTTTGGGAGAGAGAGAGAGTTTTCAATGTTTTGCGTTTTGTTTTCAAAAACCTTAATGAAAATCTATTACCAAAATTTGGAATATGCTTTCCAAAAGTCAAAAAATTTATGGCTCCAAAATTGTATTAATTGCCCACTCCAACCAACATCATGAATAGTGATAGCATGGCACTCACCAAAAAGGTGACTTGATGTCTATCACTAAAGTGACAAGTGATATGACTCGCGATGTGACTTATGGGCCCCCCTTGATTTGAAATCAGAGTGGGCCCGTAAAAACTCCTGGGCTCAGGTTCGCTAATTCTGAATTAACGAACTTTCATCGCGACGTAATTAAATAATTATACCTAGTAAGATTACTATTCACATCGCTAACGAATTAATTCTAAATTAACTCATTTTCCCGAATTAAAATCCAATTTTAATTCCGCGTCGAAATCTAATTTCGATTAATTTCTCGAATATATTATTTTATCGATTAATTACAAATTAATTATTTCTCTCTCTTCAAATAATATTTTATCCTAGATAAAATCTCTCCGCTATTAATCTCATATTAATAATGTTCGAATCATACGTCATTGGTGAATCTTTGGGAAGCGACCCAAGCGATTCCTGGATATGTTGGCAGTAAATCCGGTTGTCGGACTATCCGAACACGTACATTACCTCGTACTATATTTTTACGGATTTACGAGACATGGTTGGCTTTTAGTAAAGCACCGTGTCTTTCCTATTCTCCAGAAATATTCTTAATGGAATATACGATCTTTGTCAATCGTAGTATACGTAGTATTGCGTATAGCGATCCAGTATCGGATGTCACATGCAAGGCCTAGGGCTGGAATAGTGTCTGCCCCGTACGAAGCGTATATCAGATATCTAGCAACTAGTCTCTTTAATTAGATAATCATGAACAAGTCATATTATCCCGATGGTTGCAACACAATAGAGAACCAGTTCTGTATCCCTACGTGATCATCATCTCCATATGACTGAAGTGATACTTTCGGTTCGACATCACATCCAATACACTAGATTCTCAATAAATCCAGAAGATGCATACACAGAACATGTTAAAGTCCTGGATGACCAAAACCAAATCGTATCGATTGTCGCAAGTACTAGCGATGCAAGTCTCAGGTTAAGACCAAATACACCTACCCTGATGCGGATTCCCATATACACGTAGTCACACTACCAATGGAATTCCAGGGGGTCTATCCAGAGAGAAGCTGTTTTCGTACCATCGGTAAACACAACCTCCTACCATACTTGCATAAGTATCCTATACTTAAATATATGAGAACTATTCTGTTACGCTTTCATAACACGCACAAGTGAAATTCTAGTCTATTCTACATTTTCGATGTCTAATCTCGATAATACTATAACTAGGGATGTTTTAATGATTAAACCTTTATGGATTGATACTGTCTCATATCTTATCAATCCGGAACTAATCATAAGGACTTCTATCATTTATATATCCAAGTAAATAGATTATAAAATGATAAAAGGCAATTTCCATTGCTACATAGTTAATTTCTACAAAAACCACAATGTCTTTTACAAATAATGACGCTATAGGTCATAATTGTCCAACAATCTCCCACTTGGCCTATAGCCAGTCACTCAAGCATCTAACATCTGAACAATGTACATGTCGCTCAAAATTTTGCTGAGGAATAGCTTTCTTCAGTGGATCTGCTAGGTTGCCATCTGATTCGATCTTTCGATCTTCACATCGCCACGATGTATGATCTCACGAATCAGATGGAAATGTCGAAGAACATGCTTGGATCGTTGATGAGACCGCGGTTCCTTGGCCTGCGCTATAGTCCCGTTATTGTCACAATACAATGGAATGGGCTCAGCTGCTAATGGAACTACTCCTAATCTAATTAGGAATTTTCGGATCCAAACTGCCTCTTTTGCTGCTTCAGCTGCAGCAATATACTCCGCTTCTATTGTTGAATCGACAACAGTCTCTTGCTTGGAGGATTTCCAGCTTACTGCTCCGTTATTCAAACAAAATATGTACCCAGACTGCGACTTGCAGTCATCTTTATCTATTTGGAAACTTACATCGGTATACCCGGTTACCTCAAGTTCTCCATCTCCATAGATTAAGAAAGCATCATTAGTTCGTCTAAGACATTTAAGGATATTCTTAACCACCATCCAGTGACAATCACCTAGATCGGCCTGATAGAGACTACAAATGCTCAAAGCATAGGAGACATCAGGTCGCGTACATATCATGGCATACATAATCGATCCGACTGTCGAGGAAAACGGTATTCGACTCATGCTGTCTCTCTCATAATGAGTTTTAGGACACATGTCCTTTGATAGAGTGACACCATGTGACACTGGCAACAGTCCCCTCTTGGACTAATCCATGTTGAATCTCTTCAACACTTTGTCAATACATGTACTCTATGAGAGTCCAAGCAACTTTCTAGATCTATCCCGGTAGACCTTTATTCCTAGAATAAATGATGCTTCTCCCAGATCTTTCATGGAGAATTTTATTGAAAAGCAAGCTTTCACCGATGTTAACATGGGAATTTCATTGCCAATAAGTAATACATCATCAACGTAAAGGACTATGAATGTCAGTGCGCTCCCACTAACCTTCTTATATACACAAGGATCATCTTCGTTTTGAATGAAATCATATTCTTTTATGATCTCATCAAAACGTTGCTTCCAAGACCGCGATGCTTGCTTTAATCCATAAATAGATCGATTTAACTTACAAAATTTGTTTGAAAGTCTAGGTACGATAAAACCCCACAGGTTGTTGCATGTAAACATCCTCCAAAATATTTCCATTAAGGAAGGCGGTTTTGACGTCCATTGCTATATCTCGTAATCGAAATATGCAGCAATAGCAAGCATTATCCGAATGGATTTAATCATGGAAACGGGTGAGAAAGTTTCATCGTAATCGACACCATATCGTTGACGATACCCCTTTGCTACAACCCTAGCTTTGTACGTTTGTACATTGCCATCCATGTCAGTCTTCTTCTTGAAAATCCATTTGCAACCAATAGGCTTTACGCCTTCCGGTGCATCAACGAGTGTCCAAACATGGTTGGTGTACATGGAATCCATCTCAGACTTCATGGCATCTTGCCATAAAGCGGAATTGATATCTTGTATCGCTTCTTCATACGTAGCCAGTTCATTATCCTCAATGAGATTAATATCTACATGAGGTGAGATCAGAAACCCATACCTCTCAGGTTGTTTCCTAACTCTCTCCAACCTACGTGGTCCTTGTTAATCAAAGATTGTGGTACAGTCACTGTTGGATAGTTATGACCTATAGCGTCACTATTTGTACAAATCATGGTGTTGTTGTAAAAATTAACTATGTGACAAATGAGATTGCACTCTTATCATTTGTGATTAGATCACGTAGATATATAAATGATGAGAGGTCCTTATGATTTGTTCCTTGATTGAGAATGATATGAGACAGTATCAATCAACGAAGGATAAATCATTAAATATCACTAGTCTGAGTATTATCGAGATTGGACATCGATAAATTCGTAAAAGACTAATATTGCACTTGTGCATGTTGTGAGGGCACAACAACATAGTTCTCATATATTTAAGTATTGGATACTTATGCAAGTGCGATAGGAGGTTGTGTTTTCACCGATGGTATGGGAAACAGCTTCGCTCTGGAAAGACCCCCTCGGAATCCTATTGGTAGTTTGACTATTTGTCTATGGGAATCCGAAATCAGGGTAGGTGTATTTGGTATTAACCTGAGACTTGCACCGCTAATACTTACGACAATCAATATACTTTGGTTGAGGTCGTCCAGGGCTTTAACCGGTTCTGTGTACGCTAATACTGTGTATATTGAGAATCATAGAGTATTAGGTGTGATGTCAAGACGGAAGTATCACTCCAGTCATAGTGGAGATGATGTCACGCAGGATACGGTATTAGTGCTCTTAAGTGCTGTTCAGCCATCGGGATATTATGACTAGGTCATGTATATCCGATTATAGAGACTAGTTACCAGACATCCGACATATGCTTCGTACGGGGCAGACACAGCTCCAGCCCCAGGCCTAGCACGTGACTATCCGATACTGGACAGAAATATGCAATACCATATATACTATGCCTGATACAGATCCTTCATTCCTGTAAGGATATTTCCGGAGAATTGGGTAGGCATGGTGCTTTGCTAGAAGGCAACATTGTCTTGTAAACTGGTAAAACGAAGTACTTGGTGTTGGATTCTAATGTTTCTCAAACATGTCCCAAGATCATCACAAAGCATGAAATAAGAATGAATAAATTGAAAGAGTGGCAAAATCACACTTACAACGATCGGATGTGATGAAAGCTCCAAGCAAAATCATTCCTTTGCTTTCTTTTGTATTCGGCCAAGAGGATGATTTTGATGAAGAAAAACTCCAAGCTCCAAGCTCCAAGAATGAGATCCAAGCTCTTGAATCTATTCCCTATCACCTTTGTTTGATCCACCAAAGTGTGCTAGCAAGATTTGCCTTTGAAAATTGAAAAAGAAAAACCATAGGTTTCCTTCTCTTAGTTTCGGCCAAGGGAGGGTCTTAGGGAGAGAGAAAATGAAATGTTGTATCTTATATCATAACCCTAGGTAAAAAGGTGAAAAGAAAAGCATTTAACTTTTCCAAAAAGTTAAAAACCCTTTTCCCCCCCAACTTTCCCTCCAAAAGTCAAAAGGTCAAAAGTCAAAAAGTCTATGTTACTTTTCATAAAGTAGTTTGACTTCCATCACACATCAATGACATGTGATTTGACTTGCGATGTGATTTACGATGTGACTTGCGGTCGCACGCGATTCAAAATCGACGCAACTTCGCAAACACATTCCAGGCTCGGTTTCGATAATTCTAAATCAACGATTTTTTCCGATGCCTCGTAAATAAATCCAATTTACTATTCAAGTCGCTTGAAAATTAATTCTAAATTAATTCAAGTGCCCGAATAAAATCTAATTTTAATTCCGAATCGAAAACCAATTTCGTTTAATATATCGATCGAATATATTTTTATTGATTAATTCCAAATTAATCTTTCTCTCTCCTCTAATAGTACTTTATCATAGATAAAGTTTCTCCGTTTTAATCCCAGATTAAGTTTGAATCAAACGTCATCGGTGAATTCTCGGGAAGTGACCCAAGAGATCTCCGGATATATTGGCAGTAAATACGGTCGTCGGACTATCCGAACACGTACGTACCTTGTACTACGTTTTGCCGATTTACGAGACAAGGTTGGCTTCTAGCAAAGCGCCTTGCCTACCCAATTCTCCAGAAATATTCTTACTAGAATTTAAGATCTATATCAAGCGTAGAATACCGTAGTATCGTGTATAGCGATCCAGTATCAGATGTCACGTGCAAGGCCTGGGGCTGGAAAAGTGTCTGCCCCGTACGAAGCACATATCGGATATCATGCAACTAGTCTCTTTGAATCGGATAATCCTGACCTTGTCATATTATCCCGATGGTTGCAACACCATAGAGAACCATTTCGAATCCCTGCGTGATCATCATCTCCATATGTCTGAAGTGATACTTCCGTCTTGACATCATATCCAATAGCCTACGATTCTCAATAAACTCAGAAGAGGCGTTCACCGAACCTGTTAAAGCCCTGGACGACCAAAACCAAAGTTTATCGATTGTCACAAGTACTAGCGATGCAAGTCTCAGGTTAAGACCAAATACACCTACCATGAAGCGGACTCCCATAGACACATATACATACTACCAATGGGATTCCGCGGGGTCTATCCAGAGCGAAGCTATTTTCTGTACCATCGGTAAAACTCGACCTCCTATCGTACTTGCATAAGTATCCAATACTTAAATATATGAGGACTATGTCGTTATGCCCTCACAATGCGCACAAGTGTAATACCAGTCTATTCCGCATTATCGATGTCCAATCTCGATAATACTACGACTAGGGATATTTAATGATTAAACCTTTATGGATTGATATTGTCTCATATCATCTCAATCCGGTACTAATCATATGGACTTCTACCCTTTATATTAAAGTAAATAAATTTACAAAATGGTAAAAGGCAATTTCATTAATACATAGTTAATTTTGTATAAAAACACAATGCCTTTTACAAGCAGTGACGCTATGGGTCATAACTGTCCAACAATCTCCCACTTGCCCTATAGCCAGTCACTCAGGTATCTAATACCTGAACTATGCACATGTCTCTCAAACTTATGCTGAGGAATTGCTTTCGTTAGTGGATCTGCCATGTTGTCATCCGATGCGACCTTCTCGACCCTCGCATCGCCACGATGTATGATCTCACGTATCAGATAGAAACGTCGAAGAACGTGTTTGGATCGTTGATGAGACCGTGGTTTCTTAGCCTACGCTATAGCCCCGTTATTGTCACAATACAATGGAACGGGCTCAGCTGCTAACGGAACTATTCCTAATACAATTACAATGGATTTACGGATCCAAACTGCCTCCTTCGCTGCTTCTGCTGCAGTAATGTACTCCGCTTCTGTTGTTGAATCGGCAATAGTATCTTGCTTGGAAGATTTCCAGCTCACTGTTCCGTTATTCAAACAAAAAACATACCCTGATTGTGACTTATAGTCGTCTTTGTCGGTTTGGAAACTTGCATCGGTATACCCAGTTACCAAAAGTTCTCCATCTCCATAGATTAAGAAAGCATCCTTAGTTCGTTTAAGATACTTTAAGATGTTTTTAACCGCAATCCAGTGACCTTCACCTGGATCGGACTGATATCGACTACACATGCTCAAAGCATAGGAGACATCAGGTCGTGTACATATCATGGCATACATGATCGATCCGACTGCCGAGACGAACGGTATCCGACTCTTGTTGTCTCTCTCATCTTGAGTTTTAGGACACATGTCCTTAGATAGATAGACGCCATATGACGTTGGCAACAGTCCTCTCTTGGACTGATCCATGTTGAATCTCTTCAACACATTGTCAATGTACGTACTCTGGAAGAGTCCAAACAGCTTTCTATATCTATCCCGGCAGATCTTTATTCCCAGAATAAAGGTTGCTTCTCCCAGATCTTTCATGGAGAATTTCAATGAAAGTCAAGCTTTCACCGACATTAGCATGGGAATGTCATTGCCTATTAGCAATATATCGTCAACATAAAGGACAATAAAAGTCAGTGCTCTCCCACTAACCTTCTTGTATACAGACCATCTTCTTTTGAATGAAATCAAATTCTTTTATGATCTCATCAAAACGTTGGTTCCATGACCGCGATGCTTGCTTCATTCCATAGATGGACCGATTTAACTTACAAACCTTGTTTGCAAGTCTAGGTACGATAAAACCGTCAAACTGTTGCATATAAACATCCTCCAAAAGGTTTCCGTTAGGAAAGGGTTTTAACATCCATCTGCCATATCTCGTAATCGAAATATGCAGCAATAGGAAGCATTATCCGAATGGATTTAATCATGGCAACGGGTGAGAAAGTTTCATCATAGTCGACACCATGTCGTTCACGATACCCCTTCGCTACAAGCCTAGCTTTGTACGTTTGCACGTTGCCTTCCATGCGGTCTTCTTCTTGAAGATCCATTTGCATCCAATAGGCTTTACGCCTTCTGGTGCATCAACCAGTGTCCAAACTGGTGGTGGTGTACAGGAATCCAATTCGGACTTCATTGCTTCTTACCAAAAAGCGGATAGGAATCGATATCTTGTATCGCTTCCTCATACGTAGCCGGTTCGTTATCCTCAATGAGATTAATATTACATAAGGTGAGATCAGAAACCATACCTCTCAGGTAGTTTCCTGACTCTCTCCGACCTACCTCGGTCATTATGTAATATAAGATTCTAGTACAGTCTCATCTCGGATGGACTGTTCTTGTCCGTTAAGGATTCTATGCCAGGAATAGGTATCACTCCGATTTCATCGAGTTCTACTTTCTTCTCCCACCAATCACTGCATTTAGGAATTCCTTCTCAAGGAAAACCGCATGTAGAGCAACAAATACTTTGTCTTCTCGTTTCGTGGGTGATAGAAGTAATATCCGATTTGGGCTCAAGTTTGGTACTTTCCAAACGTTTGACGTATGCCCAACACCCCCAAATCTTTAGGAATGAGAAACCTGGTTTCTTTCCTGTCCATATCTCATATGGTGTCTATTGTACAGATTTTGACGGAACCTTATTCAAAATAAGAATTGCACTGTTTAATGCATATCCCCAAAAGGAAATAGGTAGCTCAGTGCGACTCATCATAGACCTAACCATGTCCAACCAGATTCGGTTTCTCCATTCGGACACACCGTTTAATTGCGGTGTTCCAGGAGGAGTCCACTGTGAAAGAATAATATATTCTTTCAGGTAATCAAGAAACTCGTTGCTCAAGTATTCGCCACCATGGTCTGACCGTAATGTCTTAATACTCTTGCCTGTCTGTTTTTCAACTTCGTGTCGAAACTCTTTGAATTTCTCAAAAGTTTCCGACTTGTGTCTCATAAGATACACATAACCATAACGTGATGCATCATCCGTAAAGGTTACGAAGTATTCATATCCACCTCTAGCCCGGCTAGACATGGGCCCACATACGTCACTATGAACGAGGGCTAACAGTTCGGCGGCGCGTTCACCCTTACCCATAAAAGGTGATTTAGGCATTTTGCCTAATAAGCAAGATTCGCAGACGTCGTATGAATTAGGATCAAATCTGTCCAAGTACCCATACTTCGAAAGTGTGGATATACGAATCTTGTTTATGTGTCCTAGACGACAGTGCCACATGTAAGTTTCTTCTTTGTTACTCGTTTTGAACATTTTGTTTGTTATGTTATATGTTGGAGATAGATTTATATTCATAATATAAAGACCATTACTTGCAATTGCATTGCAAAATTCTACATCATTTTTATAAACAAAGCAACTAGTGTTCCTGAATACAAAAGTATACCCGCACTGGGTTAACATAGATACAGAAATAATATTCCTAGTCAAACTAGGTACATAATAATAGTCATGAAGTTCAAGTACATGGCTCGAGGGCAGTTCTAAAACAAAATTGCCAACGGCCAAAATGGCGACTAGTGCCCCATTTCCAACGCGTAGATCAATCCTCTGAAGCCAGTCTCCTGATAATCTTCAGATCCTGCACATTAGTACATATATGAGTACCACAACCAGAATCAAAAATCCAATTTTTAAAACTAGAAGTAGTCATGTTTATTTCAATAACAAACATACCTGAAGTCGGTGCCTTGCCCGCTTTTATCTCCTTCTGGAGCGCCTTGTACTCGCGGCAGTCACGCTTCTAGTGGCCCCGCTTGCCGCACTTTAGGCAAACATCCTGAGATTTGTCCTTTGGCTTCCCAGAAGCCTTTGACGATTTGGCTTTGCCCTTTCTGTTATGCTTCTTCTTCTTCACACCTCCAGTTGCCTTGGGCCCAGCCCTTGGTGCATGAGATGTCGATACAAAATGTGCCTCGCGCTTGTTTCCCTTTTGAAGCTCCTTCTCAGCCTCATTGAGAGTTGACAATAACTCTCCAAGAGTATCATTGTTGTTCATCAAATTATAATTTATGATGAACTGTCTCCAGGAATCGGGGAGAGATTGTCAGATCATATCCACAGTAATCTCAGCCTCAAAGACTATCCCCATGTTGGCCAACTCATCAATGTCAGCAATCATCTGTGCAACGTGGGACTCAACAGACAAGATTTCTGACATGCGTGAGCGAAAGAGCATCTTCACTAACTCTTACCTCTGCATCCTATTGTTAGAGCGATGCAGATCTTGCAACCTCGCTAACATATTATAAGGATCCAAGTCCTTATTTTGTCTACGGAAATGCTGAGTCATCGAAGCAAGCATATTGGACTGAGTTGTGTCACAATCATTGCTGTGAGTCTTCCAAAGCTCCCGCTCAAGTGTCTCATCCGGTCCGGGCTTAGGCCCAAGAGGTCTTTGTAAAGTATACAACAGCCTCGCTGAACCTAGGACAATCCTAAGGTTCATTTCCCAATCTGCAAAGTTCATGCCCTTAAAGACATTTCTCCAATAATAATGTCGCAGACATTTCCTTTTCCTGTCATCTTGACTACGATAGTCCAACTATCTAGTCAACGATAATGGGTACAGTCTAATTGTTACATAAAAAAATAACAATATATTAGTCCAACTAATAAAGTAATTTTGGCGAAATTATTTGAAAGTGCGTAAAGCTAAGTATCTGAATGAAATTGCAAATTCAATACTAGCCTCCCACTATTTTTCGGCGAGTGGGCTAGGATCCCGTTAAATAACACACAACCCTTGACTTTGGCCAACAAGCTGTATGATATTTAACTAGGTAGATCTCGAAGATCAATTGGATTTAATCCAACTCCTAGATCCGGTAAGTAGACATCCAAGTCCAAAACACATATATTTTATATATGCCAATATGTCAAACATATTTTCCTAACCTTTTTCCTCTGAATCAACTCAGCCTTGGCTTTGGCACAACAAGCTTAATGATTCCAGTTAAGCGGGACCTATTAACATGGAAAGTTTCATAATCAATGTCAATGGACAAGAAGTGATCTTGACTTTGGCCAACAAATCACAACTTGGATAAGACAGCGATATGTAACAAAACCTTCATGATTCAAACACATCCGCAATTGACAAAGGCCTTGACTTTGGCCAACAAGCCAATGCCTATTTTGGATCTTGAGTAAGAATCACTCAACGGAAGGAAAAACGCTTAATATTAATTGAGGGTTCTTTTGCGTAAATTGGCAACCAATTTATTATCTTTGTTAAGGTCTCATCATACACCCTTAAGCATGCTTCTAAAACATCATAAGGCGCGAAAAGTAAATATTAGCGATATGCGGATGGATATATAAACATATTGTTCCTAGAACAAATCACTCCCTTTCCACTCCCTGGCTAGCATTATTATACTTCTACCCAATTATATTACAATAATAGAAACCTCATTGCAATAAGGGGAATTAGGTGAGAAGAGAATACAAGAGATAATAAGAGACAAGGCTGGACACGCAGGTCCAATTTAATAAATTCCAAATTTACAATAATTTCCAAAATTACCCTTTCTCTCCTAATATCCATCCGATATACACTATTCATTCATCACATCCACATACATTCATTCAAGGCATGTTATACAACCAATCTAATCCAATTAATTAGTCTTTAATTATGTGATCATCCATATTCAAACAACGGTTTGATTTTGCGTGAGTCAAACTCGTTTGAGAATAAGTACTTAAAGTACGAATTCATGAATTATATCGAACTACTCGTTAAATCCAATTCAAGTCGTATTCAATACTAATCATATTATTTAATTCCAAATTAAATATTTACACTTTTAATGTGCTTTAATGACTTAGATTCCAAATCTAATCTTATTGGGTCTCAAAGCCCAACTAACATCCAATGTAAGTTTAATTAAAGTCCAATGGGCTTTCAATTGATTTCATAAGGCATGGTCCTTGGTCAATGTGGGTCAAACCCAATTACCAAGCCCAAGTAAGGAATCACCCTTATTTGCCAAGAAACCAATATCAAGCCCATAAGGCCCAATTAAACCTTTAAAGCCCATTTAGTTACATTTGGACTTAATGGAATGATTTAGGCCCATTTGGATCCAATCCAATTTGGTCTAAACCAACTTGGCCCAACCAAGCCCATTATGCCAAATATAACAAATTTAAGCCCAATTGTAAATTAACCCCATTAATCAAATTTTAACATTCCAAATTTTAAAATCCAATTAACATAAGTGTAAATACATGATTAACCCTTTTAAATCAATCTTTCAAAAACATTAATTTATCATTTAATCATGCTTATAACATAAACTAATGTCCAATATTATTTCATGAAAAAATCAAGTCCATTTCATGCCCTTATACATTCGGCCAAGGTAAGGAAATAATTCCGATTTCGTTTTTCAATCCGATCGAATCACTAATCGTCATTCCATACCCGTTTCAAGTCATCCAATGAACTCACAAACAAAAAATACCAAGTCCTTTGCATGGGTAGTAATAGATTCGGCCAAGCCTAAGGGAAGTCCAAATTTTGATCCAATCTTATTTGTTGAAATTGATCCAATCACATCTCATTATATCAACATACAAGCATACTAAACCAATCAATTTGCTCAAATCATGCTCACATGGATTTTCCCCAAATTTTACCATAATATATTTCATGCTTTAACAAGGCTCAAGATACCATTGTTGGTTTCTAATGTTTCTCAAACATGTCCCAAGATCATCACAAAGCATGAAATTAGAATGAATAAATTGAAAGAGTGGCGGAATCACACTTACAACGATCAGATGTGTGATGAAAGCTCCAAGAAAAATCCTTCCTTTGTTTTCTTTTGTACTCGGCCAAGAGGATGATTTTGATGAAGAAAAACTCCAAGCTCCAAGCTCCCAGAATGAGATCCAAGCTCTTGAATCTATTCCCTATCACCTTTGTTTGATCCACCAAAGTGTGCTAGCAAGATTTGCCTTTGAAAAATGAAAAAGAAAAACCATAGGTTTCCTTCTCTTAGTTTCGGCCAAGGGAGAGTCTTAGGGAGAGAGAAAATGAAATGTTGTATCTTATATCATAACCTTAGGTAAAAAGGTGAAAAGAAAAGCCTTTAACTTTTCCAAAAATTTAAAACCCTTCCCCCCCCCCCCCCCAATTTTCCCTCCAAAAGTCAAAAGGTCAAAAGTCAAAAAGTCAAAGTTACTTTTCATAAAGTGGTTTGACTTCCATCACATATCAATGACATGTGATTTGACTTGCAATGTGATTTACGATGTGACTTGCGGTCGCACGGGATTTAAAATCGACGCAACTTCGCAAACACATTCCGGGCTCGGTTTTGATAATTCTAAATCAACGATTTTTCCTGATGCCTCATAAATAAACCCAATTTACTATTCACATCGCTTGAGAATTAATTCTAAATTAATTCAAGTGCCTGAATTAAAATCTAATTTTAATTCCGAATCGAAATCCAATTCGTTTAATATATCGAATATATTATTTTATTGATTAATTCCAAATTAATCTTTCTCTCTCATCTAATAGTACTTTATCCTAGGTAAAGTTTCTCCGATTTAATCCCAGATTAAGTTTGAATCAAACGTCATCGGTGAATTCTAGGGAAGTGACCCAAGAGATCTCCGGATATGTTGGCAGTAAATACGGTCGTCGGACTATCCGAACACGTAGTACCTTGTACTACATTTTACCGATTTACGAGACAATGTTGGCTTCTAGCAAAGCGCCATGCCTACCCAATTCTCCAGAAATATTCTTACTAGAATATAATATCTATATCAGGCGTAGTATACCGTAGTATCGTGTATAGCGATCCAGTATCAGATGTCACGTGCAAGGCCTGGGGCTGGAAAAGTGTCTGCCCCGTACGAAGCACATATCGGATATCATGCAACTAGTCTCTTTGAATCGGATAATCATGACCTTGTCATATTATCTTTATGGTTGCAACACTATAGAGAACCAGTTCTGAATCCCTACGTGATCATCATCTCCATATGTCTGAAGTGATACTTCTGTCTTGACATCATATCCAATACACTACGATTCTCAATAAACTCAGAAGAGGTATTCACAGAACCTATTAAATCCCTGGACGACCAAAATCAAAGTTTATCGATTGTCGCAAGTACTAGCGATGCAAGTCTCAGGTTAAGACCAAATACACCTACCCTGAAGCGGACTCCCATAGACACATATACATACTACCACTGGGATTCCGTGGGGTCTATCCAGAGCGAAGCTATTTTTCATACCATCGGTAAAACACGACCTCCAATCGCACTTGCATAAGTATCCAATACTTAAATATATGAGGACTATGCCTTTATGCCCTAACAACGCGCACAAGTGCAATACTAGTCTATTCCGCATTATCGATGTCCAATCTTGATAATACTATGACTAGGGATATTTAATGGTTAAACCTTTATGGATTGATACTGTCTCATATTGACTTTTCATTAATGTGTTGGACATGTGATGATGATGTTAAACATGATTAATTGGACTAATTTGATGTTTTGGAAATATTGATTTAGGTGATTAATCATGATATACACTTTAGGTTAATTAAAAATGAAATTGGATTTTATGAATTTAATTAATTGGGCCTTAAAATTGGATTTGGGCATTTAAAGTTGTAAATGGGCTTATTGGGCTTTGTTGTACAAATTTGGGTTTAGGCAAATTGGATTGGATCCAATTGGGCCCAAAACCGCATCCATAAAGCCCAAATGCGACTTAATGAACCTTTAAAGTTTAATTGGGCCTAATGGGCCAAGATTGATTTATGGGCTTATAGGGTAAATCCCGGATTGGATTTTGGTTATTCGGTTTGACCCAAGTTGACCAAAAGTCCACGCCTTAAGAAATCAATTAAAAGCCCATTGGACTTTAATTGAATTGACGTTGGACGTTAATCGGTCTTTGAGACGCGTTACGATTAAATTTAGAATTTAAGTCGTAAAAGGTTTATTATTAAAGTGTAATATTTAATTTGGAAATAAATAACGAATTAGAATTGAATGCATATTAAATTGGATTTAATGACGTAGTTTAATTTAATTCGAGAATTCGTACTTTGAGTACTTATTCGCAAAACGAGTTTGACTCGAGCAAAATCAAATCGTTGTTTGAACATTGGATGATCACTAATTATCAGATTAATTAATTTGATTAGATTGATTGATAACATGCTTGTGTGAATACATGGTTGTGATGAATGAATAATGTATATCGGATGGATATTAGTCGGGTTTGGGCAATTTTGGAAATTGTTGTAATAAATTTGATTTATTAAATTGGACCTGTGTGTCCAGCCTTATCACCTCTATTCTCTTTATATTCTCTTCTCACCTATTCCCCTTAATGTAAATGAGGTTTCTTTAGAAGTGTAGTGTAACGGGTAGAAGTAATACAAGTGCTAGTTTGAGAGAGAAATGGAGAGATTTGATATAGGATCAATGTGTTAAGTATCCATCCGCATATCATTATTATTTATTTTCATATGCGCTTTATTATGTTTTTAGAATACATGTTTAAGGGTGTATGATGATGAGACCTTAACAAAGATAATAAATTGGTAGCCAATTTGCACGCGAAAAACCCTCACTTTATATAAAGTTTTTTTCCTTCCATTGAGTGATTCTTACTCAAGATCCGAGACTGGCATTGGGTTGTTGGCCAAAGTCAAGCCCTTTGTCCATCGAAGGTGTGTTTGAATCATGAGAGCTTTGTTCCATAATGGTGTCTTGTCCAAGTTGTAGTTTGTTGGCCAAAGTCAATACCACTTCATGTCCATCGACATTGATTATGAAGCTTTCCATGGTCAATGGGTTGCACTTGACTGGGATCACTAGGTTTGTTGTGCCAAAGCCAAGGCTTAGTTGATTTAGAGGAAATAGGTTAGGCTACATATTGGATATGTAGGCATATATAAGATATATGTTTCGGACTTGGATGTCCACCTACCGGATCTAGGAATTGGATTGGATCCAATTGATCTTAGAGATCTACCTAGTATATTATCATACAATTTCTTGGCCAAAGTCAAGATTGTGTGACATTTAACGGGATCCTAGCCCACTAGGAAACACAGTTTCCCGAGTACTCGACAGAGGGTTAGAGGCTCGCCGAAAAATAGTGGGAGGCAAGAATTGAATTTTCAATATTCGTTTAATTACTTGCCATAAGCGCTCAAACAAATATCATTCGTCGCAATAATGAAATGTTAGTTGGACTAATATTTAATTGTTGTTTTGATTAAATAGTTGGACTATATTCAAACCATTCAATTATAGTAATCAATATAATTGATTTTTAATCTATTAAAATTATAGTTGAGTAAATAGTTGGACTATTGTAATCATTATAATATATAGTACCTAAATCATTGATTAAATAGTTGGACTATTAGAATCAAGATATAAAATTGAAAGATTGACGCTTAATACATAATCCTAGGGAAAATGTATTTAAATGGTTTAATTTTCAAATTGGGAATTAAATTTCATGATGGTCTTGGAAATAAGATAATAAGTTACTTTATTTGATAAAATAACATATTATGCCTAAGCCTAGAATTAAGCAAATAGTAGAGCATAATCTTTGGAAGATTTATGTGATGATAACTTAAAGTGCTTAATCCGATATACATGTCATAAATCTATGTTTAGATTTAAGAAGTATTAAATTGCAAATAAATAACTCTTGGAGAGTTAATGACTGTTCTCGAGGAGACAAAGTCAAAGTTTGCGATTAGGTTAGTAGCGCAAGGCGCACCTTACCTCGATATTCTAGAAGGCCAAGGCTTGGCCAAAGGCTTCTGAAATGTTGAAAAAGGTAAAGGAAAAATCATTATAATCTTCTGGGAAGATAAAGGACGTATCCCAAAGTGACTGCCGTTTGGATATGGCAGACATGAAGGAATTAAAGAACGAGCAAGGCTCTGAATTTAAATATGTTTGTCAAAAATTATATTCACTACTAGTATTAGAATTGGATTTTAAATACTTAGTATGGTACATAAATATGTCCTGATGTGCTGTATCTGTTGTGAGCAGGATACTGACTTCAGTTGAGATTAATCTGCGAATAGGAAACGGGACGCAAGTCGCTGTTTTAACCGTAGATGCCTAAGTTTAGGAACTACCTTCGGGTATGTACTTAAATTAAGAAACTGTTATAATGTAACTAGTTTGACTAGATACATTATCTCTATATAAGTGTTTAACCCGTTGCGGGTGAACCTTATGTTCTAAGACACTAAAGTATTTTATAAAGATGATATTAAGATAAACACATTAGATGGGAATAACAGTATTTATATTTTGAATATAAATAAAATCTCAAACATATAACATGACAAATAAAATAGCTCTAACTGATTTAATCAGAGGAAACTTATTGTGGCATTGTTGTCTGGGACACAATTAAATGAGACTCGTATATCCAAACTTTTGAAGAGTGGGTACTAGGACTGATTTGACTATTCAAATAAAGTCTACGAATCTAGTTTATTAGGTAAAGTACCTAAAACACTATTTACTTGGTAATAGTGAAAGTGCCACCGATCTATTAGCCGTATTCATAGTGAAGTAAGTGGGCCCATATCTAGTAAGGCTAGAAATCGATATGAATATTTCGTGACCTAATGGATGTGGCATCACGTTATGGTTATGTGTTTCTTTTGAATAACAAAATCCGAAACTTTTGGAGTTTCAACGCAAAATAGACAGACAGATCGGCTATAGTATTATACCGTCTCGATAAGACCGTAATGGAAAATACATAAGCAATAAGTTTCATAAATAATTGAAAAGAGTATAGTATTCTTTCAAATGAGGACCCCTCTCGGAACACGTCAGTTTGACGGTGGGTCCGAACTGAGTAATCGTATTTTGTTAAACATGATAAGGTTAATCACGAGTTGCTCTGAGCTACCCTTTCCTTCAACGGATAAGCATTAACAGTGCAGAACTTATTTAGAATAAGGTTCCATTAAAATCTGTTTGACAGATTTCATATTAGATATGAACGGGAAAGAAAAGGGTTTCACACTCCTGAAAATTTGGGAATGCTGGGCATACGTTTGGATGATACCAAACTAGAACCCAAATTGGATAAGTGCCAATTATAGGTTCTCCTAGGGAAAACCATAAGTATAGTACTTATAAAACTCACGAGAGAACAATGTTATTGTTGCTCACCATGCAGTTTTCCTAAGAGGAATGCCGATATGCAGGGGTAAGTGGGAGGATGGTATAACTCGATGAAAATCAGAGTGATACTGTTCAAGGCACGAAGTCTTTAATGGAACACAGATAGTTCATCAAGAATGAAACTATACCATTAATCTCCGAATACACAAGAACCGCGTAGATCGGAAAGAATCAGAATACAACCTGGGGTATGGGTTTCTGATCTCACCTCATAAAGATGTCAATCTTGTTGAGGTAGACCAACTGACTATGTTTGAGGAAGTGATACTATGTTTGAGGAAGTGATACAAGGTATCGACTCCCATTTATGGAAAAGTGCCATGAGTCCAAAATGGATTCAATGTATACCAACTATGTTTGGACACTAGTTGATGTACCGCAAGGCATTATGCCTACTGGTACAATATAAGTCTTTAAGGAAGACATACATGGATGGCAACATACCAACGTACAAAGCTAGGCTTTTAGCGAAAAGTTATCGTTATCAACATTGTGTTGATTGCGGTGCAACCTTTTACATGTTGCCACGGTAAATCCATTTGGATAATGCTTTCTGAAACTGTACAATTATGAAATATGCCAGTTGAAGATCAAAATCGCTTTCCTTAAATGGAAACCTTTTTGAGAATGTTTATAACATCCTGACGATTTTGTCGTACTAAAACCTGCAAACAAGGTTTGCAGGTTATTCGATCCATGTTTGGATTGAAGCAAGCATTAAGTTCTTGGAACTAACGTTTTGATGGAATCATAATGGTGTATGATTTAATTCGAAACGAGAATGATTCTTGTGTATATAAGGAGGTTAGTGGGAGCGCACTGACAATGAATGTCCTGTATAAAATAATAATAAAATATGTCATTTCTTAGAAATGATATTCCCATAAAACAATCGGCGAAAGCTTGGCTTTCGAGAAAATTCTCCGTAGAATTCTTGGGATAACAACCTTTATTTTAGGAATAAAGATCTACTGGGATCGATTAAGTTGTTAAAACTCTGCGAGAACTCATACATTGAAAAATATACGTGACCTGGTGCCTCATACGCTTTGAGCATATGGATTCACAATCAGGCCAATCCAAGTGATAGTCACTGGATTGATGTTAAGAACATCCATTAGAATCTTAAAGATCTAAGGATGCTGTCTTAATTTGTGGAGAATGAGAACTTGAAGTGACTGGGATCACTACTGCAAGTTTCCAAACCGATAAAACGACTAAATGTCACAAACGGTACTATACAGTTTAAATAACGGTACAGTGAGTTGGAAAGCTTCCAAGCAAGATACGGTTACCGAATAAACAACAAATGCGGATTATTACTGCAGCTGAGGCAGCAATAGAATTCATTTGGGTCGATAATAAATCTAATTAAATTAAATACAGTTCTGTTAGCAGCTGAGCTAGGCGTCAGCACAAGCTAAAGAATTAATGGTCTCATCAACTATCCAGATACATACTTCGAATATTCATCTGATTCGTTCGGATCGTACATCGTGGCGATGTGATGATTGTATAAATCGCATCAGACGATAATCATACAAATCCGCTGATGAAAGCTGTCCTTATGATTTGTTCCTTGATTGAGAATGATATGAGACAGTATCAATCAACGAAGGATAAATCATTAATATCCCTAGTCGAGTATTATCGAGATGGGCATCGATAAATACGTAAAAGACTAGTATTGCACTTGTGCGCGTTGTGAGGGCACAACAGCATAGTTCTCATATATTTACGTATTGGATACTTATGCAAGTGCGATGAGGGGTTGTGTTTCACCGATGGAACGGGAAACAGCTTCGCTCTGGAAAGACCCCCTCGGAATCCCATTGGTAGTTTGATTATGTGTCTATGGGAATCCAAAATTAGGGTAGGTGTATTTGGTCTTAACCTGAGACTTGCACCGCTATTACTTACAACAATCAATATACTTTGGTTGAGGTCGTCCAGGGCTTTAACCGGTTCTGTGTACGCCACTACTGGGTATGTTGAGAATCATAGAGTATTGGGTGTGATTTCAAGACGGAAGTATCACTCCAGTCATAGTGGAGATGATGTCATGCAGGATACGGTATTAGTGCTCTTAAGTGATGCGCGGCCATCAGGATATTATGACTAGGTCATGTATATCCGATTATAGAGACTAGTTACCAGACATCCGACATGTGCTTCGTACGGGGCAGACACAGCTCCAGCCCCAAGCCTAGCACGTGACTATTCGACACTGGACAGAATATGCAATACCATGTATACTATGCCTGATACAGATCCTTCATTCCTGTAAGGATATTTCCGGAGAATTGGGTAGGCATGGCGCTTTGCTAGAAGCCAACATTGTCCTATAAATCGGTAAAATGAAGTACTTGGTACTTGCATGTTCGGATAGTCCGATGACCGCATTTACTACCATATATCCGGGGATCTCATGGGTCGCTTCCCAATGATTCATCGATGATGTATGACTTGCACTTTAATTAATATGGGATTAATTCGATGAGAGAGAAAATTAATCTGCGATTAATTACTGAGATATTTTATCTGGGATAAAATATCGTCTAGAGAGAGAAAATGATTAATTTGGAATTAATCAGGTAAATTAATACATTCGATATATTAAATGAAATTGGTTTCGACGCAGAATTGAAATTGGATTTTAATTCGGGTGAACGAGTGAATTTAGAATTAATTCGTTAGCGATGTGAATAGTGATTTCACTAGGCCTATTCATTTAATTAAGACGCAATGGAAAATTCGCTAATTAGGAATTAGTGAACTCGAGCCCGAGAGTGATTGCACGCGTATTCGCATTTTGAATTCGAGTACGGCACGCAAGTCACATCAAGCGTCAAATCATTAGTCGCATCAAGTGTCAAATCACTTGTAACTTTTAGTGATGTGACTTGACAACATGTCACTTTATTAAAGTTGATATGACTTGATGGATAATGATGTTGGAGTGTGGAACACTCAAAGTGATTAAAGTTAATTTATTTGACTTTTTGAAAATTAAAATAAATGGTAAATCATTTATTTTTTTTGGAAAAATATATAAAGGTTATTGGATATCATTTTACTAACTAACTTAACACTTTTCTTATTCATCTCTCTCTCTCAAGTTCACGCCCAAGGAGGGCAGAATTTTGCTTCTGTTCAACTGTGAAATGTCGAGCAGTGGGAAGCAATTTTTGTGGTTTTGTGGCAAAATCCAAGTGCTAGCACACTCCCAAGAGGTATACGAAGGTGTTAGGGAAACCCACCCATGAGCCGGGAACCGTTTGACGCAAATTCGAAGTTCAAATTCATGGAACAAAACTGAAATTTCTTGGCAGTGGACTGCTCACTCTTTGGCGCCACTTTGGAAGGGGAAATCATTTTGTTCTTCATCAAATCGTCTCAACCTATCGATGTGAGTATTATGCTACCTCATTTGATGTATTCACACTTGTTTTTCTTATTTGTTTGATGATCTTGGGACCTAGATTTAAACCAACAATCCCATCCCTGATGGACTGTTCATGTTCCGTTAAGGATTTTGTGCCATGAACAATATCACTCCGATTTTCATCGAGTTCTACTTTCCTCCCACTTATAACTGTATTTAGGAATTCTTTCTCAAGGAAAACCGCATATAGAGCAACAAATATTTTATTCTCCTGTGGGTGATAGAAGTAATATCTTTTGGTTTCCCTAGGATATCCTACGAATAGGTGTTTATCCGATTTGGGTTCAAGTTTGGTACCATCCAAACATTTTATGTATAACCAGCAACCCCAAATCTTCAGGAATGAGAAACCTGGTTTCCTTCCAGTCAATATCTCATACGGTGTCTGTTGAACAGACTTTGATGGAACCTTATTAAAAATAATTATTGCGCTGTTCAATACATATCCCCAGAAGGAAATATGTAGCTCCGTACTACTCATAATAGACCTAACCATGTCAAACAAAGTTCGATTTCTCCGTTCGGACACACCATTTAATTGCGGTGTTCTAGGAGGAGTCAACTATTAAAGAATACCATATTCTTTCAAGTAATCTAGAAACTCATTGCTCAAGTATTCTCCACCACGGTCCGACCCTAATGTCTCAATACTCTTACCGGTCTGTTTTTCAACTTCGTGTCGAAACTCTTTGAATTTCTCAAAGGTCTCCGACTTCTGTCTCATAAGATACCCATAACCATAACACGATGCATCATCTGTAAAGGTTACGAAGTATTCGTATCCACCTCTAGCCTGGTTAGACATGGGCCCACATACATCACTATGAACGAGGGCTAACAGTTTGGTGGCACGTACACCTTTACCTCTAAATGGTGATTTATACATTTTGCCTAATAAACAAGATTCGCATACGTCATATGAATTTGGATCAAATCAGTCCAAGTACCCACTCTTCGAAAGTGTGGATATACGTGTCTTGTTTATATGTCCAAGACGACAATGCCACATAAAAGTTTCATCTTTGTTACTTACTTTAAGCCTTTTATTTGTAACATTATATGTTTGAGATTGATTTATATTCAAAATATAAAGACCATTATTTGCATCATCTGTGCAAATTTCTATATCATTTTTATACATAAAACACCCAGTGTTTCTAAATACAAAAGTGTACCTACATTGGGTTAACATAGATACAAAAATTATATTCCTAGATAACAGTTTGTAAGTTCATGTACATGCCCCGAGGGCAGTTCCAAAACATAAGTGCCCACGGCCAAAACGGTAACTCGAGTCCCATTCCCAATGCGTAGATCAATCTCCCCTGAGGCTAGTCTCCTACTAATATGCAGATCCTGCACATCAGTACATATATGAGTACCACAACCAGAATCAAAAATCCAATTTTTAAAACTAGAAGTGGACATGTTTATTTCTATAACAAACATACCTGAACCCGGTGCCTTGCCCGCTTTAATCTCCTTCACGTGTGCCTTATACTCTCTCCAGTCATGCTTACAGTGACCCCGCTTGCCGCATTGTAGACATACATCTTGGGATTTATCCTTGGGTTTCCCAGAACTCTTTGATGATTTGGGCTTGCTCTTGTTCTTATGCTTATTCTTCTTCACACCTCCAGTCACCTTGGGCCAAGCCCTCGGTCCCTGAGATGTCGAAACGAAGTGCGCCTCACGCTTCTTGCCCTTTAGAAACTCCTTTTCTGCCTCTTTTAGAAAGGACATTAACTCTCCAAGAGTATCATCTTGGTTAAGCATATTATAGTTCATTATGAACCCACTCCAAGTGTCGGGGAGAGACTGCAAGATCAAATCTATGGAGGTCTCTACCTCGAAAACAATGCCCATTTGAGACAGTTGCTCGATGTCAGCAATCATCTGTGACACACAGATGTACCCTATGACATACGTGCACGGAAGAGCTTCTTCTACAACTCATATATTTGCGATTTAAGATTAGATCGATGAAGATTGTGCAACTTCGCCAACATGTTATAGGGATCTAATCCCTTATTCTGTCGACGGAATTGTTGAGTCATGGCAGCAAGCATAATGGACTGAGCGGTGCAGTTGTCATCTCTGTGAGTCTTCCAAATCTCACGCTCAACTATTTCCTCAAGTCCGGGCTTAGGCCCAAGAGGTCTATCTATCGTATAAAGTAACTTCTCGGATCCTAGAACAATTCTGAGATTCATCTCCCAGTCGGAAAAGTTTGTGTCGTTGAAGACATTTTCACCCATGATAATATCTCGGTCACTGTTCTTTCCCGTCATTTTAATTGCGATAATCCAATTATATAATTAACAATGTTTTGGGTACAGTCTAACTGTTACAAGAAAAATAAAATTATATTAGTCCAACTAATAAGAATAATGACGAAATAATTTGAAAGCATGTAAAGCTAAGTATTTGAGCGAAATTGAAAATTCAGTATTAGCCTCCCGCTATTTTTCGGCGAGCCTCTAACCCTCTGTCGAGTACTCGGGAAACCTAGTTTCCTAGTGGG
This sequence comes from Zanthoxylum bungeanum, assembly GCA_019454045.1. Taxonomy (NCBI): domain Eukaryota; kingdom Viridiplantae; phylum Streptophyta; class Magnoliopsida; order Sapindales; family Rutaceae; genus Zanthoxylum; species Zanthoxylum bungeanum. The sequence continues at coordinate 27,176 of SKCR01030730.1, forward strand.
ATAGGATCCCGTTAAATGACACACAACCTTGACTTTGGCCAACAAGCTGTATGATATTTAACTAGGTAGATCTCGAAGATCAATTAGATCTCATCCAATTCCTAGATTCGGTAGGTGGACCTCCAAGTCCAAAACACATAAACAATATATATACCAATAACCCAATATATTTACCTAACCATTTTCCTCTGAATCAACTAAGCCTTGGCTTTGGCATAACAAGCTTAATGATTCCGGTTAAGCGGGACCCATTGACTTTGGAAAACTTCGTAATCAATGTCGATGGACAAGAAATGATCTTGACTTTGGCCAACAAATCACAACTTGGATAAGACTTCGATATGGAACAAAGCCTTCATGATTCAAACACATCCGCGATGGGCAAAGGCCTTAACTTTGGCCAACAAGCTAGTGCCAATCTTGGATCTTGAGTAAGAATCACTCAATGAAAGGAAAAACACTTAATATGTCTTGAGGATTTTTTGCTTAATTGGCAACCAATTAATTATCTTTGTTAAGGTCTCATCATACACCCTTAAGCATGCATTCTAAAAGCATAATAAGGCGCGGAAATAAAATTAATAACTATATGCAGATGGATATTTAACAAATTGTTCCTAGAACAAATCACTTCATTTCCTCTCCCCGGCTAGCTCTATTCTTACTTCTACTCAATTACATAATACAATAATAGAAACCTCATTAACATTGAGGGGAATTAGGTTAGAAGAGAATACAAAGAATCAATAAAGAGAGAAGGCTGGCACGCAGGTCCAATTTATAAATTCTAAATTTACAATAATTTCAAAAATTGCCTTTTCCTTCTAATATCCATCCGATATACGCTATTCATTCATCTCATCCATCTATTCATTCAAGCATGTTATTCAATCAATCTAATCAAATTAATTAATCTTTGAATGTTATTGATCATCCAATGTTCAAACAATGATTTGATTTGCGCGAGTCCAACTCGATTGTGAATAAGTACTCAAAGTACGAATTCTTGAATTATATCGAACTACTAGTTCAATCTAATTTAATTCGTATTCAATACTAATTCATTTATATAATTCTAAATTAAATAACTACACTTTTTAAAGCGCTTTAACGACTTAGATTCCAAATCTAATCTAATCAGGTCTCAAAGCCCAACTAACATCCAATGTTGATTAATTAAAGTCCGATGGGCTTTCAATTGATTTCATAAGGCATGGGCTTTGGTAAACATGGGTCAAACCCAAATACCAAGCCTAATTAAGGAATCACCCTCATTTGCCAAGAAATCAATTTCGGCCTATCAAAAAGATTTGTGCCAAAACAACAGATGCCAAAAAGAATGAAGAGGCAATGATTGAATGTGCCCCTTTTCCATTCTGTACAAATAGGCTATTCTATTTGTACAGAATGGTAAAGGGGCCCCCCCTATGATCACAGAAAAATAAAAATGAAGGGATATTTTAATCCTTACCAACTTGATCTTGTTGTCCCCGGCAACAAACATGCATGAAGGCCCAATTAAACTTTTAAAGCCAATTTGTTATATTTGGACTTCATGGAATGATTTAGGCCCAATATGGATCCAATCCAATTGGCCTAAACCAACTTGGCCCAACCGAGCCCATTAGGCCCAAATACAACAATTACAAGCCCAATTCTAAATCAAGCCTAATTAATTAAACTTTAATATTCCATATTTTAAAATTCAATTAATTAAAGTGTTAAGCCATGATTAACCATTAAATTAACATTTCCAAAATTCTAATCTAACCAATTAATCATGCTTTTCATCATCAACACATGTCCAACATATTTGATTCAAAAAATCATCTCATTTCATGCTAGGTAGCTCACGACATTCATGGGGTTTTTATGTCCGATTTCGTTTTCAATCCAATTGAATTACAAATTAACATTTCCCAATTGTTTCAAGTCATCCAATGATCAAAGGAACAAAAATACCATGACTTTAGGGCAAGTATAAGATTCGACCAAGCCTACTTCTTGGGGAAAAAATGATCCAATCCATTTTTCATAAAATTGATCACAAACAAATCCAAGTCATCCATATATAAGCATGCTCAAACAAGTAATTTAGTCAAAACATGCTCAAATCCAATTTACCCAAATTTTACCATAAGTTCATTTCATGCTCAAAATGGCTCTGATATCATTGTTGGGTTTCTAGGTTAGTCCAAAGATCATTCAAGCATAGAAATGGAATGAATACACATAAGAAGTATGGTGGAATCATACTTACAAAGATCAGTTTTGGATGTGAAGAATCAACAAAAAAATTCCCTTTGAGGAAGCTCTCGGCCAAGGTTGATTTTGTTGTTGAAGATGATCAAGCTCCAAGCTTTAAATGGATCCCAAGCTCTTAGATTAGTTTCCCTAACACCTTGTATTGATTCCTAGTTTGTGCTAGCAAAAGATGAAAGAAAAACAATTCCTCATTCACCTTGGAGAGCTCACGGCAATGCCTTTGTTTGGGAGAGAGAGAGTTTTCAATGTTTTATGTTTTGTTTTCTAAAAACCTTAATGAAAATCTATTACCAAAATTTGGTATATGCTTTCTAAAAGTCAACAAATTTTTGGCTCCAAAATTGCATTAATTGCCTACACCAACCAACATCATGAATAGTGACAGCATGTCACTCACCAAAAAGGTGACTTGATGTCTATCATTAAAGTGACAAGTGATGTGACTCGCGATGTGACATATGGGCCCCACTTGATTCGAAATCGGAATGGGCCCGCAAACACTCCCGAGCTTGGGTTCGCTAATTCCGAATTAAATAACTTCTGTCACGACGTAATTAAATAATTATGCCTAGTAAGATTACTATTCACGTCGCTAATGAATTAATTCTAAATTAACTCGTTTGCCCGAATTAAAATCCAATTTTAATTCCGCGTCAAAATCTAATTTCGATTAATATATCAAATATATTATTTTATCGATTAATTCCAAATTAATCGTTTCTCGCTCTTCAAATAATATTTTATCCTAGTTAAAATCTCTCCGCTATTAATCCATATTAATAAAGTTTGAATCATACATCATCGGTGAATCTTCGGGAAGCGACCAAAGAGATCCCTGGATATGTTGGCAGTAAATCCGTTTGTCGGACTATCCGAACATGTACGTACCTCATAATATGTTTTTACCGATTTACGAGACATAGTTGGTTTCTAGTAAAGCATTGTGCCTTCCCAATTCTCTAGAAATATTCTTAATGGAATATACGATCTTTGTCAGACATAGTATGCATAGTATTGAGTATAGCGATCCAGTATCGGATGTCAGATGCAAGGCATAGGGCTGGAATAATGTCTGCCCCGTACAAAGCATATATCAGATATCTAGCAACTAGTCTCTTTAATCAGATAATCATGACCAAGTCATATTATCCCGATGGTTGCAACACAATAGAGAACCAGTTCCGTATCCCTGCGTGATCATCATCTCGATATGACTGAAGTGATACTTCTGTCTTGACATCACATCCAATTCACTATTCTCAATAAACCCAGAAGAGGCGTACACAGAACCTGTTAAAGTCATGGACGACCAAAACCAAAGCGTATCGATTGTCGCAAGTACTAGTGATACAAGTATCAGGTTAAGACCAAATACACCTACCATGATGCGGATTCCCATAGACACATAGTCACACTACCAATGGAATTCCGCAGGGTCTATCCAGAGCGAATCTGTTTCCGTACCATCGGTAAACACAACCTCCTACCACTTACATAAGTATTATATACTTAAATATATGAGAACTATGTTGTTACGCTTCCATAACACGCACGAGTGCAATACTAGTATATTCTACTTTATCGTTGTCCAATCTCGATAATACTACGACTAGGGATGTTTTAATGTTTAAACCTTTTATGGTTTGATACTGTCTCATATCTTATCAATCCGGAACTAATCATAAGGACTTCTATCATTTATATATCCAAGTAAATAAATTACAAAATGATAAAAGGCAATTTCCATTGCTACATAGTTAATTTGTACAAAAATCATAATGTCTTTTACAAATAATGATGCTATGGGTCATAACTGTCCAACAGCCAAGCCAATAATCTACTGATAGCCACATGTCATCATCTTATCAAATCGCGTACATGCTTAAAGAATTAATAGCGCACCACGATGCATAAAGTTCCACGTGTTGCGACGCGCAAGGACGACGTTTGCCTATAAATTGAAGATGATTTCATTTTCCAAATTCATACTTTCCAAAGGTTCCTGATAGGGGATTGAGGAATGCATCTTGTTTATTCAGTTTTTAGTATTTTAATTATGTATTTTTATTTCTAGTAGTAATAATAGTTTATTTACTTTTTAATTCTTTTATGTTTCGTAGTTAATTTGCACTAGGGGAATGGTGAAGCTTTTATTACTATACTTCAGATTGATCTCCCTTAAATTATAATATATAAATTATCTTAAATCCTGACTTAATTGGATACCACATTTATGGTCGGTTGGACTTAATTAAATTGATTTTAAGCTGACTAAATTGGATACTGTCTTTATGTTCGGCTGTAATTAATTCAAAATCTGACTTAATTGGATACCGCCTATATAGTCGATTTGTAATATCATGAAAATTTATGTATTATAATAAGAGAGATTTCTAAATTAGAAATAGTAAATATGGATCCATAACCCCAGTATTTTATTTTTATTATAGAGAAGTGATGAAACACAATATTCTTAAGCTTAATAATTGATTTAATTATATTATGTTTAATGCTTTGGTTTGTTTATTGAATCTTAAGCTTAATGCTTCTTGTTAACTGGCTATTAATAAGATTGATGGGGTAAACTTAAAATGAACTTGGAAAAGGAATTTTAGGCTTCAGCCTTAGATTCAATAGCTCACGATCTCACCTTAGGGTAGATATCTCTTAGGTAGATTTCCTTCCAGTATAGACATATACAAGTCGGGTGGTGTTTGCCATAATTGGAACTTGAACTTAATGAATTAAGGTAATTTGGTTAATATAGACATATGATTAATTGGATTACTTTGGGTCTTTACATCTGACCATCGACAGAGGCTTCTGCATATATTCGTGTTCCAGGTTAACAAACTGATTTATTGCACAAATATAAGAAAATCAATTCATCATTAGAATAATATTGTGTGAAATCACAACCCTAGATGTTTATTTTTTTATTATTAATTTCCTTTGTTTTATTTTATTTTTATTTATTTAGCAAATCCATATTCAACCATCCAATCAAGCAATCATTCATTTCTCACATCAATTAGATACTTGTAAACATTTAGAAGTAATAATTCATAACAGAAGTAGAAATTAAGTCATCGTAAGATCGATATTTTAATACTACTTGAGTGATATGTGTGCTTGCATAAGGAGTGTGATTTCACTGATCAGTTCCTAATCTTAATTAGGTTAGAATAGGGCCTAAGACTGTTGATCGTATATTCATTAGATATGCTCACAACGATAGTGCGTATCGAAGTCTGAAATTCCTGTCATCAATCTAAATATGATAATTGAGTCAAGGAATGCGACATTCTTTGAAGAGACAATTCCTTTTAAGGAAAGACAGAAAATAAAGCCTCTCAAAATAACTATTGATATTGTCAATGACAGTGATCAAGTTGACCTAGAATCATATCAACATGAAAATATTGAGCAAATTGAACCTAGATGTAGAAAGAGCTAGAATATCTAAGTCATTTGGACTCGATTTTCTTACACACTTGTTAGAAAATGAGTCTCAAAGTTATAAAGAAACAATGTATTCGTCGGAGGTATGGGGGCAATTATGGAACCCCTAGGGTCGAAATGGTACCCCAAATAGCGAAAATATGTTTAACCCATGGATATCAAGTATGATTATAATTTTAAAATATTTAAGGAAATACTATATTCCATTTCGAGTGAATAGGGAAAAATTAGGAATAAATCGGATTCTAGAAACTCAAACACGAGCGAAAACAAATATAGTGCACGCAGCACATACGCGTGCACTACAATACACGCACGCACTGTGCTCATACTGCGGGTTACAGTGCTCGTGCAATCAGTATTTTTTTTTTGTTTTCTTTAAGTTTACCTTTCTTTCAGCTCTTTTTCCAAAGAGCTGAATGAATTACGGTATATAACCATAATTATTTCCAACTCTCCATAAACACTTCAAAAAAATGCAAAATTATTTTGTAATTTCAAAACCAACATCAACAAATATTATAGAACAATTCAAGTTTTTCAAAATATCAATTATTTTGGCAAAAACATAAATTTATTCGAAATACGCACTTAGGTACAATTTTGAATCCAATACATAAACCAAATGAGAATCCCAATAAGAAATATCACCTGAATAATTCTAGGTCACCCATAGGTGGTCAAGTGATTCTAGAATAGTAACCATAGCTTTAAGCTTGAATATAGAGTTCCAAACTCTAATTTTATGCTTATGTCTAACATAAATATTTTGACCTAATAACAAGCTTATTGTGTTTATACTCCTAAAGCATCCGAACACAATTTATTAGTCTTATTTCAATATTTTATTATGTGATCATGCATCCAATACATAAAAAATCATAAAATAAGAGAAGTTCAAACTTACATAGCAAGCTTGATGCAAAGATCCAATCTTCTTCTCTTTGTTGAAATGGTAGAAGAACCTCCAAGGTTTGTAAGCATCACTCCAAGTTCCAATCTTGATTCCAATGTTAGCAAGCTTTAATCTAAGATCCAATATTGATTTCTCCAAGATGAAATGTTATAGAGACCTCACTGGCTTCTCTAAACACTTCTCTAACTTAGGCTAATTTCTCTAAGAATTTGCTTGTACATAGTTTTCTCAAGCTTTTGATTTGCTTAATTAAAACCTTCCTAAATCTTTCTATTTATAACAAAACTTAGGAAATTTTTAATTAATAAAAGTTGTAATCAACTTTTATGTGGGCTTAATCTAATTTGTTCAAATATATAAAATTAGGTGTGACTAATCTCCATTGTCTCCCACTTTGATTTAATCCAATCAAATCAAGATAGGGATTGAGAAATAGATTAGTTCAATGTTTGCCACTTTGATTTAATCTAATTAAATCAAGCCAAAAACACCTATAATTACATACTTGCAATCACCATAATATCCTCAAATGGTAGAGATAATTATGATTTTACAATTAAGCCCTTATGTAATTATTGAATTAATCCAATTAGATCAAAGTAAATATTCAATGTTATCAAATAACACTTGATTATCTTAGTTGATAATTATAATATCGAATATTTTCTTTTATCAAAATTAATCGACTACCCAAGTGCTCAACGAGTACACTTCAAATTAGGACTCTATAAGTTTAGACATGTTCGTCATTTAAGTCTAACTAATATGTACATAATTTAGCCTCCTCTGAATTTACGAAGAACACGAATGACCTTTATGAACTATTCAAGTCGAGGTCATCACATATGTTTAACAATCCCTCTGTCATAGGCTATTCGAGTTGTGCTTAGGAAACATAGAATACACTGTCAAGTTTCTGAGGCGCACATCTCATGTCGACATGTCCATGATTCTTCATTAACTGATACGATCCACCCTAGTTGATTGACTTCAGCCAAAGATTCAAGAATCTTGAATTTACTCACATGGATACTTAAACCCCTTATGGTAGATATATAGGTCGACTGATCCTATCTTGTTTCACATTGGATTACTGAGCGCATCTGTCCATACTCAACGAACATCTAGAGGCCAGACCATGAAAGGTTTCTGACATACATGGCATCAAAGTGTGGAGGATCTCACATAAAATCAATGATATCCTATAGTCAAAGGATTACATATGCTACTTGACTTGAGGAGATTCTTATTGACGGTGCTGTGTATTTCTAACTATTAGGAATCACCTGTGAGTCATTCAGTATTCGGTCCAACCAATACCCATATGTCTATATGAGCTTCCAAAGCTTATGGTACATTGAGTTAAACCATTAGAACTCCAATTCCAATATACGACATGTGTTAGTCTTCTGGGTTTTAGGAATTCGATTGTATTCGAAAACGACCAAATATGAATATTTACTTTAAGAATAGTTTATAATATTAATATTATCTCAATGTCGGTCCACCTAATGTCCAATATTACCACAAGACTATTATAAGGTCGATGTCATTCTTAGCATATCTATATATCAATCTAATACGCATAATGACAATAATATTAATAAGGTATAAAATGAAAATGTAGTTATTTTTTAATAAATAATAAAATATAAAATTTGGATTGGTACTTTAAGCACCAAATCCAATAACTCCCACTTACTTTGTGCCAATCTGGATGGTACCGTAGTCTCAACTCCCCCATATATTTATCGAATAACTTAGGAGTTAGGCCATTTATTAGAGGGTCAGCTATGTTGTCTAGTCCTTGAACCTTCAAGACCACTATGTCTTTTTGTTCAATTTTCTTTTTAATTGCGTGGTATTTCCTTTCCACGTGATTAGACTTGGAATGCGCTCTCGGATCCTTAGCCTGCGCAATGGCTCTACTATTATCACAATACAATGGGATTGAATCCATAATACTATGCAAAATATCAAGTTTTGTGAAAAAGTTTCTAATACATACAGCTTCTTTAATAGCTTTTGAAGCCACTATGAATTCCGCCTCAGTGGTGGAATCAACTATTGGACTTTGCTTTCAACATCGCCAACTAATCACACCACCATTAAGGGTAAATATGTTTAATAATATAGATTGCTATCATCTGGATCTACCTAGATGTCGGAGTCTGTATAACCCTTAACGTATAGCTCGTCTTCTTCATATATCATAAACTTATCCCTAATACCCTTAAGATATTTTAGGATATGTTTCACGGCTGCCCAATGATCATTACCAGGATCAGATTGATATCGACTGGTCACACTAATGCCAAAACTGATGCCAAGTCTAGTACATAATATAGCATATATTATGCTTCCAATACAAAAAGCATTTGACAAGTTAGACATCTTAACTGTCTCTTCCTCAGCCTGAGGTGCCATTTTCTTCGAAGATGTATGCCATATCGGAAAGGTATATTTACTGCCTTGTAGTTGGTAAAATCATACATTTCTAACATCTTATCTATGTACGTCGATTGTGACAATCCTATAAGCTTCCTAATTGTATCCCAGTAGAGGCTTATACCTAGTATATAAGAAGCTTCACCCATATCTTTCATGGAGAAGTTCTTGCAAATATAGGCATTCACACTTTGCACTTATATCATTTCCTATGATAATGATGTCATCTTCATACAAAACTATAAACACTTGTTCATGATGAATCAAGATATTATAATTATCTCATCAAAATGACGATTCCAGCTTTAGGATGCGTGTTTAAGTCCGTAAATAGATGTCTGGTGCTTACAAACCAAGTTTAAAGTCTCACTTGATATGAAACCCTCAGGTTATTCCATATAGATATCCTCCTCAAGGAATCCATTTAAGAAAGAAATTTTCACATCCATCTGCCATATCTCATAATCGTTATATGCAACAGTGGCTAAAAGAATCCTAATAGATTTTAGCATGGATACTGGTGAAATTTTTTTCTTATAGTCAATCCTAGGATGTTGAGTGTAACCTTAAAGGTTTCCATCTTTCCATCGAGCCCTCGATTCCTTTTGTAAACCCATTTACAACAAATAGGTTTAACTACATCATGAAGTTTAACAGAGTCCAGACTTGATTGTCATGCATTGAATCTATTTCGGATTTCAGGGATTCCTGTCATTTTCCCGAATCGATATCCATTATCGCTTTTTATACGTAGTCGGATATTTTTTCTCCAAGAGGAGAACATCAAGGCTCATATCATATGTTAAAAATAGTCTTTCAAGTGGCCTTGATATTCTATTCGATTGACGTAGAACCTGTGTTGTAGATTCTTCACCTATTTAGATCTCTAGTTCTATTTCAGGTTCCTTACTGTTGGGATCAAACTCATCAAGTTCAATATTTCTACAACTCCCACTATTTCTCAAAAATTCATTTTCAAGAAAAGTGGCAAAGCAAACAACAAATACATTTCGTTTCTCAGAATTATAGAATTGATATCCCAAAGAGTTTTCAAGATATCCAACGAACCTATATTTATACTCTCTAAGTGCTAGTTTATCCCGCTGCATAACTCTAACGTATGCATGACAACCCCAAATCTTTAAATATCTAAGACTTGGATTCCTACCGAGCCATATCTTATAGGGGGTCGTAGAAACAACTTTCGATGGAACTCTATTAAGTATGTGAGCAACAGTAAGTAAAGCTTAATCCCAAAGGTAATAAAGAAGATCTGTATAGCTCATCATTGTTCTCACCATATCCAATAAAGTACGATTTCTATGCTTAGACACACCATTGTGTTGAGGTGTTCCTGGTGGGCTATATTATGCAAGAATTCCATTCTCCCTTACACAAATTCTAAATTCTCCATGTTAGTGTTCCAAGAACATTATAAGGATCTAATAAGCATGCATAATAATAGATTTGATCATTATTAGGTGAGGAATATACTTACAATGAGTTTTAGAGCTTTTAAAAATTTTGAGATCCAAGATCTCCAAGATCCAATCTTAGGATGATTCCAAGCTTTAGGATGATTCCAAGCTATTGAGTAGTTTCCTCCATATCACCTTTGTTCACTTCCAAAGTGCTAGCTTTTGTTGATTTGAGAAACAAATCAAAGAGAAGAGAGGGAAGAGGAATTCGGCCAAGCCTTAGTCCTTTAGGGTTTTGTGTTTTTGATTTGTGTCAAGTGTTCACACATGTTGAATTGCCTTTTTGTTATTTACCAAAAGGTGAAACCATTTCACCTTTTACCCAAAACAAGGTAGAGATTGGTAAATGGTTTTCATTAAGGCAAAATAAGGTGGTTGTGTGGTGGGAACACCTACCACACTTTTGACTCCAAATATTTAAATCCGAAATTCAAATATCTCTACGGGCAGTTGACGCGGCTCGGTTCCGTTTAATCCGATTAAACGATCCTTCGTCGCTAAATAATTAAATCTAATTTAATTAAATAACGATGCCTCGCAAATATATCACGAACGTCGTTCACGAACCAATTCTAAATAAATTCATTCGTTCGCATTAAAGTCCGACTTTAATTTCGTAATAAAATCCAATCCATTTTAATATATCCGATATATTAATTTTAGCCCATTTGAATAAATTAAATACAAAAATCAAATTTAACTATTAAATTTATTTTACCGATTAATTCCAAATTAATCGCGTTCTTTCTCTACTGAATACTTTTAATCCCAGATTAAATAAAGCTCATATTAATCCCAGATTAATTTTCTCTCTCTTAATTAATCCCAGATTAATTCTAATTTAAGTCAACTGTCATCGGCGAATCCTTGGGAGGCGACCCAAGAGATCTCTGGATATGTTTGAAGCAAATCCGGTTATCGGACTATCCGATAAAGCGAGTACCTCGTACTACGTGCTTACCGATTTACAAGACATGGTTGGCTTCTAGCAAAGCACCGTGCCTACCCAATTCTCCAGAAATATTCTTACTGGAATATATAATCTATGTCAGACGTAGAATACCTAGTATTTCGTATTTCGATCCAGTATCAGATGTCACGTGGTAGGTCTGGGGCTGGAATAGTGTCTGCCCCGTATGAAGCACATATCAGATATCAAATAACTAGTCTCTTTGAATCGGATAATCATGACCTTGTCACATTATCCCGATGGTTGCAACACAATAGAGAACGAGTTATAAATCCCTGCGTGATCATCATCTCCATATGCCTGGAGTGTTACTTCTGTCTTGACATCACATCCAATACACTACGATTCTCGATAAACCCAATAGAGGCGTACACAGAACCTGTTAAAGCCCTGGACGACAAAAACCAAAGTTTACCAATTGTCGCAAGTATTAGCGATGTAAGTCTCAGGTTAAGACCAAATACATCTACCCTGACGCGGACTCCCATAGACACATATACATACTACCAATGGGATTCCGTGGGGTCTATCCAAAGCGAAGCTATTTTCCGTACCATCGGTAAAACACAACCTCCTACCGCACTTGCATAAGTATCCTATACTTAAACATATGAGAACTGTGTCGTTATGCCCTCACAACGCGCACAAATGCAATACTAGTGTATTCCGCATTATCGATGTCCAGTCTCGATAATACTACGACTATGGATATTTAATGATTAAACCTTTATGATTGATACTGTCTCATATTATCTCATCCGGAACTAATCATATGGACTATTACCATTTATATATCATAGTAAATAAATTACGAAATGATAAAAGGCAATTTCAATATACATAGTCAATTTTGTACAAAACACAATGTCTTTTACAAACAGTGACGCTATGGGTCATAATTGTCTAACAATCTCCCACTTGGCCTATAGCCAGTCACTCAAGCATCTAACACCTGAACTATGTATGTGCTTCTCAAACTTTTGCTGTGAAATAGCTTTCGTCAAAGGGTCTGTAATGTTGTCATCTGATGCGACCTTCTCGATCTTCACATCGCCACGATGTATGATCTCACGAATCAGATGGAAACGTCGAAGAACATGCTTGGATCGTTGATGAGACCGTGATTCCTTAGCCTGCGCTATAGCCTCATTATTGTCACACAATAATGGAACGGGCTCAGCTACTAACGGAACTACTCCTAATTCAATAGGAATTTACGGATCCAAACTGCCTCTTTTGCTGCTTCAGATGCAGCAAATACTCCGTTTCTGTTGTTGAATCGGCAACAGTCTCTTGCTTGGAAGATTTCCAGCTTACTGCTCCGTTGTTTAAACAAAATATGTACCCGGATTGTGACTTAGAGTCATCTTTATCGGTTTGGAAACTTGCATCGGTATACCCAGTTACCTCAAGTTCTCCATCTCCATAAATCAAGAAAGCATCCTTAGTTCGTCTAAGATACTTAAGGATGTTCTTAACTGCCATCCAGTGACCATCACATGGATCAGCCTGATAGTGACTACACATGCTCAAAGCATACGAGACATCAGGTCATGTACATATCATGGCATACATGATCGATCCGACTGCCGAGGCGAACGGTATCCGACTCATGCTATTTCTCTCATCTTGAGTTTTAGGACACATGTCCTTAGATAGAGAGATGCCATGTGACACTGGTAACAGTCCCCTCTTGGACTGATCCATGTTGAATGTCTTTTCAAACTTTGTCAATGTACGTACTCTGAGAGAGTCCAAGCTGCTTTCTAGATCTATCTATGTAGATCTTTATTCCTAGAATAAAGGCTGCTTCTCCCAGATCTTTCATGGAGAATTTTAATGAAAGCCAAGCTTTCACCGATGTTAACATGGGAATGTCATTGCCCATAAGCAATACATCGTCAACATAAAGGACAATGAATGTCAGTTCGCTCCCACTAACCTTCTTATATACACAAGGATCATCCTCGTTGTTGAATGAAATCATATTCTTTTATGATCTCATCAAAATGTTGGTTCCATGACCGCGATGCTTGCTTCAGTCCATAAATGGACCGATTTAGCTTACAAACCTTGTTTGCAAGTCTAGGCACGATAAAACCGTCAGGCTGTTGCATATAAACATCCTCCAAAAGGTTTCCGTTATGGAAAGCGGTTTTAACATCCATCTGCCATATCTCGTAATCGAAATATGCAGCAATAGCAAGCATTATCCGAATGGATTTAATCATGGTAACAGGTGAGAAAGTTTCGTCGTAATCGACACCATGTCGTTGACGATACCCCTTCGCTACAAGCCTAGCTTTGTACGTTTGTACGTTGCCTTCCATGTCGGTCTTCTTCTTGAAGATCCATTTTCATCCAATAGGATTTACGCCTTCTGGTGCATCAACCAGTGTCCAAACTTGGTTGGTGTACATGGAATCCATTTCGGACTTCATGGCCTCTTGCCATAAAGCGGAATCGATATCTTTTATCGCTTCCTCATACGTAGACGGTTCGTCTTCCTCAATGAGATTAATATCTACATGAGGCGAGATCAGAAACCCATACCTCTCAGGTTGGTTCCTGACTCTCTCCGACCTACGCGGTCCTTGTGTAATAGAAGATTATCGTACAGTCTCATCCCGGATGAACTGTTCTTATTCCGTTGAGGATTCTATGCCAGGAACAGTATCACTTTGATTTTCATCGAGTTCTACTTTCCTCCCACTTACCACTGTATTTAGGAATTCCTTCTCAAGGAAAACCGCATGTAGAGCAACAAATACTTTGTTCTCTCGTGGGTGATAGAAGTAATATCCTTTGGTTTCCCTAGGATATCCTACGAATAGGCATTTATCCGATTTGGGTTCAAGTTTGGTACCTTCCAAACGTTTGACGTATGCCCAGCATCCCCAAATCTTTAGGAATGAGAAACCCGGTTTCTTTCCTGTCCATATCTCATATGGTGTCTGTTGTACAGACTTTGACGGAACCTTATTCAAAATAAGAACTGCATTGTTTAATGCATATCCCCAGAAGGAAATAGGTAGCTCAGTGCGACTCATCATAGACCTTACCATGTCCAACAGAGTTCGGTTTCTCTATTCGGATACACCGTTTAATTGCGGTGTTCCAGGAGGAGTCCACTGTGAAAGAATACCATATTCTTTCAAGTAATCTAGAAACTCATTGCTCAAGTATTCGCCACCATGGTCCGACCGTAATGTCTTTATACTCTTGCCTGTCTGTTTTTCAACTTCGTGTCGAAACTCTTTGAATTTCTCAAAAGTTTCCGACTTGTGTCTCGTAAGACACACATAACCATAACGCGATGCATCATCCGTAAAGGTTACGAAGTATTCGAATCCACCTATAGCCTGGCTAGACATGGGCCCACAAACGTCACTATGAACGAGGGCTAACAGTTCGGTGGCGCGTACACCTTTACCGCTAAAAGGTGATTTAGGCATTTTTCCTAATAAATAAGATTCACAGACGTCATATGAATTTGGATCAAATCCGTCCAAGTACCCACTCTTCGAAAGTGTGGATATGCGAGTCTTGTTAATGTGTCCAGACGACAATGCCACATGTAAGTCTCATCTTTGTTACTTAGTTTGAGCCTTGTTTGTTACATTATATGTTTGAGATTGATTTATATTCAAAATATAAAGACCATTATTAGCATCAGCTGAACATATCTCAAAATAATCTTTATAAACAAAAAACCCAGTGTTTCGGAATACAAAAGTGTACCCGCATTGGGTCAAACAAGATACAGAGATAATATTGCTAGTCAAACTAGGTACATAATAACAGTCTGATAGTTTAAGTACATGTCCCGAAGGCAGTTCTAAAACAAAAGTGCCCACGGCCAAAACAGCAACATGTGTCCTGTTTCCAACACGCAGATCAATCTCTCCTGAAGCCAGTCTCTTGCTAATCTGCAGATCCTGCGCATCAGTACATATATGAGTACCACAACAAGAATCAAAAATCCAATTTTTAAAACTAGAAGTAGAACCATGTTTATCTTAATAACAAACATACCTGAGGCCGGTGCCTTGCCCGCCTTTATCTCATTCTGAAACGCCTTGTACTCGAGGCAGTCACGCTTCCAGTGACCCCGCTTGCCGCACTGTAGGCAAACATCCGGAGATTTGTCCTTTGGCTTCCCAGAAGCCTTTGACTTTTTGGCCTTGCCCTTTTGAATATGCTTCTTCTTTCGCACACCTCCAGTTGCCTTGGGCCCAGCCCTAGGTCCATGAGATGTCGATGCAAAGTACGCCTCGCGCTTGTTGCCCTTTTGAAGCTCCTTTTCAGCCTCCTTGAGAGTTGACAGTAACTCTCCAAGAGTATCACTGTGTTCATCAAATTGTAATAATGATGAACTGTCTCCAGGAATCGGGGAGAGATTGAAGGATCATATCCACTGTAATCTCTGCCTCAAAGACTATCCCCATATTGGCCAGCTCATCGATGTCAGCAATCATCTGAGCCACGTGGGACTCAACAGACATGCCATGTCATCCGTGAGCGAAAGAGCTTCTTGACTAACTCGTACCTCTGCATCCTCTTGTTAGAGCGATGCAGATCTTGCAACCTTGCTAATATATTATAAGGATCCAAGTCCCTATTTGTCTGCGAAAGTGCTGAGTCGTCGAAGCAAGCATAATGGACTGAGTTGTGTCACAATCATCGCTGTGAGTCTTCCAAAGCTCCAACTCAAGTGTCTCATTCGGTCCGGGCTTAGGCCCAAGAGGTCTTTGTAAAGTATACAACAGCCTCTCTGAACCTAGGACAATCCTAAGGTTCATTTCCCAATCAGCAAAATTTGTGCCCTTGAAGACATTATCTCCCATGATTATGTCACGGACATTTCCTTTGCCAGTCATCTTGATCTACGATAGTCTAACTATCTAGTCAACGATAATGGGTACAGTCTAACTGTTACATAGAAAAATAACAATATATTAGTCCAACTAATAAAGTAATATTGACGAAATTATTTGAAAGCGCGTAAAGCTAAGTATCTGAATGAAATTGCAAATTCAATACTAGCCTCCCACTATTTTTCGGCGAGCCTCTAACCCTATGTCGAGTACTCGGGAAACCTAGTTTCCTAGTGGGATAGGATCCCGTTAAATAACATACAACCTTGACTTTGGCCAACATGCTGTATGAAACTTAACTAGGTAGATCTCGAAGATCAATTGGATCTCATCCAATTCCTAGATCTGGTAGGTGGACATCCAAGTCCGAGACACATATACTTTATATATGCCAATATGTAAAACATATTTTCCTAACCTTTTTCCTCTGAATCAACTAAGCCTTGGCTTTGGCACAACAAGCTTAATGATTCCAGTTAAGCGGGACCCATTGACATGGAAAGTTTCGTAATCAATGTCAATGGACAAGAAGTGATCTTGACTTTGGCCAACAAATCACAACTTGGACAAGACACCGACATGTAACAAAACCTTCATGATTCAAACACATCCGCAATTGACAAAGGCCTTGACTTTGGCCAACAAGCCAATGCCAACTTTGGATCTTGAGTAAGAATCACTCAACGGAAGGAAAAACGCTTAATATGTTTTGAGGGTTTTTCGCGTAAATTGGCATCCAATTTATTATCTTTGATTAGGTCTCATCATACACCCTTAAGCATGCTTCTAAAACATTATAAGGCGCAAAAGTAAATTAATAACGATATGCGGATGGATATTTAAACAGATTGTTCCTAGAACAAATCGCTCCTTTCTCTCCCCGACTAGAACTATTCTAACTCCTACCCTTTTACAAAATACAATAAAGAACCTCATATACATTGAGGGGAATAGGTGAGAAGAGAATTACAAGGAGTAATGAGATTAAAGGCTGGACACGCAGGTCCAATTTAATAAATTCAAACTTATTACAATTTCCAAAATTGCCCTTGCCCTTCTAATACATCCGATATACGTTATTCATACATCACATATATGTATTCAATCAAAACATGTTTATTACAATCAATAATCCAATTAATTAATCTTTGATTAATGACCATCCAATGTTCAAACAATGATTTGATTTGCGCGAGTCCAACTCGTTTGAGAATAAATACTTTTGAGTACGTATTCTTGAATTATATCGAACTACAACTTAAATCCATTTATTTGTATTCAATACTAATTATTTAATTCCAAATTAAATATTTACACTTACATAGTTGCCTTAAAGACTTGGATTCCAAATCCAATCTTGATGGGTCTCAAAGGCCCAATAACACCCAATGTCTTTTAATTAAAGTCCAATGGGCTTTTAATTGATTCTTAAGGCATGGGCTTTGGCCATAATGGATCAAACCCAAAATGCCAAGGCCCAATAGGAATCACCCTATTGCCATCAAATCAATTTAGGCCCATTAGGCCCAATCAAAATCTTTAAAGGGCCAAGTGATGTATTGGACTTCATGGAATTGGTTTGGGCCCAATTGGATCCAATCCAAAAGTCCAAAACCAAACTTGGTCAAACCAAGCCCATTAGGCCCAAATACACACTTTTAGCCCAATTCAATTTTAAAGGCATATTACATAATTATAATATTCCAAATATCAAAATTATTTAATTAAAGTGTATTAGCCATAATTAATTAATTAAACTCAATATTTCCAAAATATTAATTAACTTAATTAATCATGCTTAAACTAATAATTCATGCTTAACATAAAATCAAGCCAAAACACATCATTGCATGCTTGAGACATATTGAAGCCTAAGATCATCATTTCATGCTCAACATGCACTTTGATTTTAACATGAACATTATAGACATTGATTCTAATCATATTAAACCAACTATCATCATTTAAACATGCATCCAACACATTATTTCATGTTTCAAAAAATAAAAAACTGCAGTGCATATGCATAGGACATTCGGCCAATAATAACAATTTTTTTTTTGTTGCTTTTGATTTATTTCAAATCTAATCATGCATAACTCTAAGTTATCATGTTGTAAACATACTCAAAGCATTAATTTCAAAAAATCATGCTCAAAATAAAAAAGCCCAAATTTTTAGGTTCAAGAACCCTAAAATTATCATGCTTAAATTAGGCTCATGATACCATTGTTAGTGTTCCAAGAAAATATAAGGATCTAATAAGCATAATAATAAATATTTGATCATTATAAGGTGCGGAATATACTTACAATGAGTTTTAGAGCTTTAAAAATTTGAGATCCAAGATCTCCAAGATCCAATCTTTAGGATGATTCCAAGCTTTAGGATGATTCCAAGCTATTGAGTAGTTCCCTATCACCTTTGTTCACTTCCAAAGTGCTAGCTTTTGTTGATTTGAAAAACAAATCAAAGAGAATAGAGGAGGAGGAGGAAATTCGGCCAAGCTTAGTCCTTTAGGGTTTTGTGTTTTGATTTGTGTCAAATGTTCCACATGTTGAATTCTTTTAGTTATTTACCAAAAGGTGAAACCATTTCACCTTTTACCCAAAACAAGGTAGAGATTGGGTAAATGTTTTCATTAAGGCAAAACAAGGTGTTGTGTGGTGGGAACACCTACCACACTTTTGGCTCCAAATATTTGAATCCGAAATTCAAATATCTCTACGGGCATTTAACGCGGCTCGGTTCCGTTTAATCCGATTAAACGATCCTTCGTCGCTAAATAATTAAATCTAATTTAATTAAATAACGATGCCTGCAAATATATCGAACGTCGTTCACGAACTAATTCTAAATTAATTCGTTCGTTCGCATTAAAGTCCGACTTTAATTCGTAATGAAATCCAATCCATTTTAATATATCCGATATATTAATTTAGCCCATTTGAATAAATAAATAGAAATAAAAATCAAATTTAACTATTAAATTTATTTTACCGATTAATTCCAAATTAATCGCGTTCTTTCTCCATAACACTTTTAATCCCCAGATTAAATAAAGCTCATATAATCCCAGTTTAATTTCTCTCTCTTAATTAATCCCAGATTAATTCTAATTTAAGTCAACTGTCATCGGTGAATCCTTGGGAAGCGACCCAAGAGATCTCTGGATATGTTGGCAGTAAATCCGGTTATCGGACTATCCGATAAAGCGAGTACCTCGTACTACGTGCTTACCGATTTACAAGACATGGTTGGCTTCTAGCAAAGCACCGTGCCTACCCAATTCTCCAGAAATATTCTTACTGGAATATATATTCTATGTCAGACGTAGAATACTAGTATTTCGTATTTCGATCCAGTATTTGATGTCACGTGCTAGGCTTGGGGCTGGAATAGTGTCTGCCCCGTACGAAGCACATATCGGATATATCAAACAACTAGTCTCTTTGAATCGGATAATCATGACCTTGTCACATTATCCGATCGATGGTTGCAACAAATAGAGAACGAGTTATGAATCCCTGCGTGATCATCATCTCCATATGTCTGGAGTGATACTTCCGTCTTGACATCACATCCAATACACTACGATTCTCGATAAACCCAATAGAGGCGTACACAGAACCTGTTAAAGCCCTGGACGACCAAAACCAAAGTTTACCGATTGTCGCAAGTATTAGCGATGTAAGTCTCAGGTTAAGACAAATACATCTACCCTGACGCGGACTCCCATAGACAGATATACATACTACCAATGGGATTCCGCGGGGTCTATCCAGAGCGAAGCTGTTTTCCGTACCATCGGTAAAACACAACCTCCTATCGCACTTACATAAGTATCATACTTAAACATATGAGAACTGTGTCGTTATGCCCTCACAACGCGCACAAGTGCAATACTAGTCTATTCCGCATTATCGATGTCCAGTCTCGATAATACTATGACTAGGGATATTTAATGATTAAACCTTTATGGATTGATACTGTCTCATATCATCTCAATCCGGAACTAATCATATGGACTTTTACCATTTATATATCATAGTAAATAAATTACGAAATGATAAAAGGCAATTTCAATATTACATAGTCAATTTTGTACAAAAACACAATGTCTTTTACAAACAGTGATGCTATTGGTCATAATTGTCTAACACTCCATTCCTTGCATCATCACCTCGATTCTGATCTAAGGCACTTGATGAATTTACTGGTTTATTTTTCTACTACATATCAGGAATTTTCAACATATCAAATGTTTTTGAATTATGTTTCATATCCATATATTGACTTATCATCGGAAAAAGTCACGAAGTATGTTGAACCATCATTAGTGGCATGTTTAATGGACTACACACATCTTTGTGTATTAGTTCCAATAAATCTCAACACGGGGTCTGTAACATCCCTGATTTGGGAGATGTTACCGATAGAGGATTGACCATACTAACCCTATAAGCCTCTGACTTTTAATCCATAAACAGACACTAATATTATTTTATTTTTATTAATTATATTATGTGTGGGACCTAGCCCAAGCTCAAAATCATTACATACAATTCATCATCTGAAACAGAAAAATCAATAACACAGTTTTACCAAGACAACCTCACAGTCAAAGACTAATACAAACTTTAAATTGACTCTGACAGACTCACAATCTATCTGACTTATACTGGAGGACTCCAACCTTAGAGACTACATAAGTATCTGCTCTCCTGAGCTCATCCTCCGAGAATACCTGCAACCAAAGAGAACATGGAGTGGGGGTTAGATCCTTGTACGATCTAAGTGAGTGGATGAAAACTATAAAACTATTTAAAAAGCATTGGCTCAAAAAGAAAAATTTCATAAATATCTTTATATGACAACACTTCTCTGAAAACTTCACTTGAATCTCTTTTACAAACTTCTTTTTCTAAAATCTGCTTTCTAAAAATCATTTCCAAAATCTGATTTTTGATAACTGTTTTCTGAAAATCCAACATCTGAAAACTCTGTTTTGAAAATTCTGGAAACTGGTCTGATCTGAAAAACCTTGACGTATGAGGGCATTACGTATTGCCGTCTCCTCAAACACCTATTTGGAGCCAGGAATGCAAGACCATGACTTTGGGGCATTAGGTATCGCCGTCCCCCAAAGCATGCAACTCTTCTCCCTATAACTGGTGGTCTTGGGTTGTTAGATATTGTCGTACCCCAAACCACAAACTAGAACTAGGGGTGCGGATCTATGCTATCCTCCAAGCTCTGAAACTATGGTCTAAGGACGTTACTTGTCGCCGTCTCCTATCCATGATATAGGATCTGGGGGTGTTACATATCGCCATCCCCCAGTCCTCTACATGTGCACATGTCTCATCCATCAATTCAAAATGTGTCAAGTAACATACTGTAGTGGGTTTCTCCCTCATGCCCCGGAAAACATAAAACTCATGCTGTAAAACATTATTTCTGAAACATCATTGTATAAAAGCATCTGAAATGATATTCGATCTAACACCCTATAAGCGAAAAAGTAAATCTGTTATCAAAATTATTAAATGAAATCAGTTGAGAAAAGAGGTCCACTCACTGTTTGGAGTTCCGCTAGCCTTTTATTACTTCGCTGAAGAACTTATATTTCCTGTGATGTTCTATCATCGAATAAACTAAATTAGAATTGGACTATAAAACGCACTAGGAATTAGACTAAGTTTGCTTATTCAAGTAAGCATTTTCACTTCAAAGGTATTGTACCAATATCATGATGTATCATGAACATACGAGTTGATACGGGACTTATAGGGTAGCCACTAACGTGTACAGGTGAAATTGAATGGATGGTTAGAAACAAATTCAGGGAAATTTTAACATCGCGTCGCTACACGTGATGTCCAAAAGCGTGCCCCAACTTTTACGTTGTGCGTCGCGACAAGTAACACACCAGAGGCATTCCTGGGAAATTCCCAGATCGTGTCATGACGTGGGGCTTTCTTCGTCGTGATGCAAGGCTAATTTCAGGCCTAAATCCTCATTCTATGTCCCCAAATTACTATATTTTCCCCGAATAATCATATAAGAAAAAGTTTTAATTAACATTTTATAATATCATCTTATCATTTACAAATACCATTAATCTCATTACACTCATTACTTTATTTATCCTTTATGATTTCCATGAAATGATTACTTAACCCTTCAATCAACCTTTCTACAAGATAATTACCAATATACAATCCTTAACAAGCAACGAATGTCAACATATACTCATGTTATCAAAATTACACAACATTCAATTTGGATCAAGTTGATCTTACCTCTATTTCTTGTGAATTTCTTCATCAGATAGGGTTTTTATAATGCCAAGCCTTCTTGTTTCTTCCTTATTCTCTTTCTCTCTTTATTCTTCTCATTCTATTCTTCTTCTTCCTCTTCTCATTCCTCTCTCACATGTTTTCCCCCTTCTCTTTCTTTGTCCATTTTGTGAAATGGGCAATAGTAAATCCTTTTTATACTTGGACTTGTTTGTAATTGATAAAAGTAATGCAATGTTTAGAAATTGGTAGAGACTTTGAGATTTTTCTAGAATGGTCCCCAAATACTATTTATCCTAATCTTTATCTTGCATTTTTGACCAATCTCTCGTCCGAATATAGAAAAAAGTCTCAACGCAGAAGTTATAGCTCTCGAAATTAGCTTTTATGCGATATAAAACTCATAGAAATTGGAGTTCGTATAAAAATGTTATGTCCTAATTACCGTGGGCTGACCGGAATGGAATATCTTAAAATCTCGTATCAGTCTGCCGAAGAATTTATCGATTGTCCCAAAAATTATTCCATAAGAATATTTGTGTCCAAACATAATTTAGGTTGGGATACCTTTGTCCTATAATACCATTGTACTATAATTTAACAATAGTAGAATTACCGGTCATTACAAATTCTCCCCCCTTAAATATGATTCATCCATGAATCCTCTTACACTTTGGATCTTAACATCAATCACAGAGTTTATGGGTTCCTTTCACATTGCCAGCTTTAACTGACCATTACCCATCTTTTTTCCATCCACTATATTATACCACTTTCCAATAATTTTACGTGTGTCATCAAGCTGAACCGAGGATGTCATTGTTGGACAACTATGACCCATAGCGTCACTATTTATAAAAGACATTGTGGTTTTTGTACAAATTAACTATGTAGCATGGAAATTGCCTTTTATCATTTTGTAATTTAATTACTTGGAAATATAAATGGTAAAAGTCCTTATGATTAGTTACAGATTGATAAGATATGAGACAGTATCAATCTATAACGGTTTAATCATTAAACATCCCTAGTCGTAGTATTATCGAGATTGGACATTGATAATGCGGAATAGACTAGTATTGTACTTGTGTGTGTATAGAAGCGTAACAGCATAGTTCTAATATATTTAAGTATTTGAAACTTATGCAAGTGTGATAGGAGGTTGTGTTTACCGATGGTACGGAAACAGCTTCGCTCAGGATAGACCCCGCAAAATCCCATTGGTAGTATGACTATGTATCTATGGGAATCCGTATCAGGGCAGGTTTGTTTGGTCTTAACTTGAGACTTGCATCGCTAGTACTTGCGAAAATCAATACGCTTTGGTTTTGGTCGTCCAGGACTTTAACAAGTCCTGTGTACGCCTCTTATAGGTTTATTGAGAATCGTAGTGTATTGGATGTGATGTCGAGATGGAAGTATCACTTCACTCGTATAGAGATGATGATCACATAGGGATACAGAACTGGTTCTCTTATGTTTGCAACCATCGGGATAATATGACAAGGTCATGATTATCCGATTAAAAGAGACTAGTTGCTTGTAATCCGATATATGCTTCGTACGGGGTAGACACTATTCCAGCCCCAAGCCTTGCATGTGACATCTGATACTGGATCGTAATAGGTAATACTACGTATACTACGTCTGACAAAGATTAAATATTCCATTAAAAATATTTCTAGAGAATTGGGTAGGCACGGTGCTTTACTAGAAGCTAACCATGTCTCGTAAATCGGTAAAGACATAGTACGAGTACGTACGTGTTCAGATTGTCCGATAACCAGATTTACTGCCAACATATTCAAGGATCTCTTGGGTCGCTTCCCAAAGATTCACCGATGTCGTATGATTCGAACTTAATTAATCTTGGATTAATAACGGAGATATTTTTCCTGGGATAAAATACTATTTGAAGAAAGAGAACGATTAATTCAGAATTAATCGATAAAATAATATATTCAATATATTAAACAAAATAGATTTCGATGCGGAATTAAAATTGGATTTTAATTCGGGCTAAAGAATTGATTTAGAATTAATTAGCTAATGACATGAATAGTACATTTGATTTAATTATGTCGCAACGGAAAATTCGTTAATTTGGAATTAACGAAACCAAGCCCGGGATGTGTTTGCGAAGCCACTCTGATTTTGAATCAAGTGCGGCCACAAGTCACATCGCCCGTCACATCGCATGTCACTTTAGTGATGGATGTGAATTCACCTTTTTGGTGAGTGACAACTAGTCACTATTCATGATGTTGGTTGTTGAGAGCCTTTAATGCCATTTTGGCTGCAAATTTGTTTTTTGACTTTTTGAAAGCTATATACCAAACTTTGGTAACACTTTTGGATAAGTTATTTTTAGAAAACAAAATTAAAAACAAAAACAAAACTCTTTCTCTCTCCCCCACAAGATCATTGCCGTGAGCTTCTCCACCAAGAACAAGGAAATTGTTTTCTTTTCTTTACTTGCTAGCAAACTTCAAGAATCAAACAAAGGTGATAGGGAACCATCTCAAGAGCCTGGAATCCTCTCAAAGCTTGGAGCTTCTTCATCTTCAATAAAATTTGGGGCTTGGCAGTGACTTTCATGGAAGCAAAATTTTGTGGTTGACGCATCCTAAAGTAGTTCATTGTAAGTATGATTCCGCCATACTTCTTGAGTATTCATTCTTTTCAATGCTTAAATATGATCTTGGGACTATATTAGAAACCAACAAATGGTATCTTTGAGCTGAAAAGCATGAAAAATATTAGGGTTCTTATGCTAAAATTTTGGTAAAAATGATATGAGCATGATTTGATAAAATTGATTGATTGAGTATGCTTGAATGATGATAACATAGTGTTATGCATGATCAATTGCATGAAAAATGAATTGGATTATTTTTTTCCCCAAATTAATGGCCTGGCCGAATTCATGTATACCCTAAAGTCATGGTATTTATTTTTGTTCTTTTGATCATTGGATGAGTATAAAGACTAGGAAAATGTTGATTTGTAATTCAATCGGATTGAAAATGAAATCGGAAAAAAAACCCTATGAATGCCGTGAGAAATGGAGCATGTAATGAGATGATTTTTGATTCAATAATGTTGGACATGTGTTGATGATGATAAGCATGATTAATGGATTAGACTAGTATTTTAGAAATGTTAATTTAAAATATTAATCATGGCTAAACACTTTGATTTATTAAATCATGAATTTTGGAAAATCGGAATTTAATAAATTAGGCTTGATTTTGAATTGGGCTTATAATTTTTGTATTTGGGCCTAATGGGCTTGGTTGGGCCAAGTAGGTTTGGGCCAAATGGATTGGATCCAAATTGGGCCTAAACCATTCCATTAGTTCAAATATACAAATGGGCTTTAAAAGTTTAATTGGGCCTAATGGGCCTAAATTGGTTTCTTGGCAAATAAGGGTGATTCCTTATTTGGGCTTTGGTATTTGGGTTTGACCCATATTGACCAAAGCCCATGCCTTATGAAATCAATTGAAATCCCATTGGAGTTTAATTAAACGACATTGGATGTTAATTGGGCTTTGAGACCCGTTTTGATTAGATTTGGAATCTAAGTCGTTAAAGCGCATTAAAAAGTGTAATCATTTAATTAGGAATTAAATAAAGGATTAGTATTGAATACGAATTAAGTTAGATTTAAATTATAGTTCTATATAATTCAAGAATTTGTACTTTGACTACTTATTTTTAAACGAGTTTGACTCCCGCAAATCAAATCGTTGTTTGAACATTGGATGATCACTTAATTCAAAGATTAATTAATTGATTTAGATTGATTGAATAACATGCTATGAGTGAATACATGGATGTGTTGAATGAATAATGTATATCAGTTGGATATTAGTTGGGAAAAGGGCAATTTTGGAAATTATTGTAAATTTAGAATTTATTAAATTAGACATGCGAGTCCAGCCTTATCTCTTTTGATTCTTTGTATTCTCTTCTCACCTAATTCCCCTCAATGATAATGATGTTTCTTTATTGTATTATGTAATTGGGTAGAAGTTAGAATAGTGCTAGTTGGGGAGAGGAAACGAAGTGATTTGTTCTAGGAATAATTTGTACGATATCCATCAACATATCATTATTATTTTATTTTCCGCGCCTTATTATGCTTTTAGAATGCTTGCTTAAGGGTGTATGATGAGACCTAACAAAGATAATAAATTGGTTGCCAATTTACGCGAAAAACTCTCAAAAACGTATTAAGCATTTTCCTTCCATTGGGTGATTCTTACTCAAGATCCAAGATAGGTACTGATTTGTTGGCCAAAGTTAAGACCTTTGTCTATCGCGGATGTGTTTGAATCATGAAGGCTTTATTGCATATCAGTGTCTTGTCCAAGTTGTGATTTTTTAGCCAAAGTCAAGATCACTTCTTGTCTATCGACATCGATTACAAAGCTTTCCAAGGTCAATGGGTCCTGCTTAACTGGAATAATTAAGCTTGTTGTGCCAAAGCCAAGGCTTAGTTGATTCAGAGGAAAAATGTTAGGAAAATATATTGGATATATTGGCATATATACTACATATATATTTTGGACTAGGAGGTCCACTGTAGGACACAGAAATTGACGATGCTGTCCCGGGCTCGCAGCTCGGTCGGGAGTAAGGAGTAGCCCGCGGGGGACTAAATTGGAGAATAAAATGGAGTCGCCACCCGTTGTGAACTGGGAAAATGATTTAAGGCCGTACTCACCCATCGCAAGGGAAGACCTCAAACCGTTGGGTTCGGAATGGTCCATTACTTATGCCACTTGTAATGAACAGATTTGTGCAATAATTTAACGAAGTCTACACAATATACATGTCAAAGAATAACCTAAATCTAGTTAACATTCATAAAAGTAAATCCTATATCTAAATTTGCATGCTTTAAAAGTAAGTCGGAATAACGGCTAACATGCGATCTCATGAATATATGCGGAATAAACATGTGTCCAAGGAATTTGGCCGTTTTCAATATATGACCTTGCATACCGGTTAGACGTATTCAATGTCAACCGAGCATGCCGTGTTCGGGTCAATAAAATAAAATATAACAAGGGGTGCCCTCTTGTCTTACCTTTTAAGTCACTTTTCGGGGATACGTTTCACGGTGCCTGAATAGTTATCATTTTCGCTATTTTCACTGGTTTGTTGATTCCACTATTTTTACTATTTTCACTTGTTCGTAGTTTTCATTGTTTTCTCTTATTCACTCGCTGTTTCCGCTTGCTGTTTTCTCTGCATTCACTCGTAATTTCAGCTTGCTGTTTTCTCTATTTTCACTACAGTTTTTTCAGTCTTTTTTTGGGCCGATTTTAGGACGGTTTTTGAGGCTGTTTTGAGGTGTGTTTTGGTCACTATTTTGGGCTATTTGAGGGTGTAATTTGGAGACTTTTTCTGGACTGTTTTGGTCGGTTAAGGGCTGTGGTGAGTGTGTTCGTTCAGTAAGGTAATTGGCTGTTGTATGCTCTGCTAGTGAGGATGTTAGGTTCATGGTTTCAGGGAGGTTGTTTCACATGGATTAAGGTTACATTTTGAGGCTAATGGGTAGGAGTTTGTATGTGTGCATGAGTTTAGGGTTTGAGGGTCTTCTCAGTGGTTGATGCATGCATTTTGTGAGTGTGGTATCTCAATCATGAGGGGATAGGCTGTGTGAGTTCTGAAGGTTGAGTGAAAGGGTTTGTTACCGAAAGTGGCTGGTTCAATTTGATTTATGCATGGCTCTCAGTTGGGGCTGGTTGAAGGCTGCTATTTTCTTGGCTAGTGAGAGGAGAGTAAGGGTTTATGGGTTCTTGATAATGAAGGGTTTTATTTGGTTATGTAGCCGTGAAGAATGGAGAGTATGAGAGAGATGTGCGTGTTTTGCAGTGGCGTGAAGGGTGTTGGCTTGAACCTTGCTGTGAATGGCCGGATTTGGCATGGATTGAAGCTTGCTATGTGAGGGATAGTGAGGGCTGATGAAGGTGTGTATGGCGTGAGGGCTTATAAGTGTTTGTAGAGTGGTGATCGGTTTGAAGGGGCTGCTGATTTTTGTGTTTCGTGAGTGGAGAGTTTGTCGTGTGCTACTTGGGGATGTGGCATGTGAGGTTTTGTTTGAAACTTGAAGGTGAGTCTTTGCAGTGTGTTATTTTATTAGTGAATAGGTTGTTGAAAGAGATGAGAGGTGTTGAAGGTTAATTGTTCGTGGCCGTGAGTTGTGGCTAAGTGTTGGGCTACATGCATGGGGGAAAGAATGGCGGCTGGTTAGGGTCTATTTGATGCGTGAAGGGGAATGAGGCATGGCTGATTTGAGTGGGGTGAGGCGTTGCGTGAAGGTTAGGCTACTGTGGCTTATATGTGCGTGGATGGGCGGTGTGTGACGTGAGTATGGTGGTTGGTTTCGGGCATGGATGAGGCGACAAGATAGAGCCGAGAGATTAGGGGGTGCTTAGGATTTGGCTTTGTTGTCGTTACGGGGAGTAGAGAAAGGCTTGTGATGGCTAGGTTGAAGAAGGGAAGTGGTGTTTATAGAGAGAGAGCCCGACGAGTGAAGGCTAGGATTTATTAAGGTTTGTGATGAGTTTTTTGTTGTGCTGCTAAGTGAAGTTCGGGAGGGGGGCTGCCGATTGTGTTTTGGTGAGAAGAGAGATGAGATAGACATGTCTAGGTTAACATTGTGTGAGTTCGTGTGTATTAATCTAGGGTGGGAACTTAGGGTTTTCATTTTCTATGTGGAGCCAAGAGAGATGAGAGAAAGAAGGAGCTCGGCGTGGGCGGAAAGAGAGAGATAATAGTCTTGTGAGGACAGAGTCCAAGGATAGAGGGAGCCGTGAGAGCCAAACGGGGGGACGTGTGATTAGTTTAGGGTTTTGTTTGTGGAGAGGCTGTCGAGAAGAAGAGATGTGTACTAGTTGTTGGCTTATAGAGAGAGAGACAAAATGTTAGAGAGAGAGAAAAGAAGATAAATTATGAGGGATTGATAAGTGAGTCCTAAGGTTTGGTTCATGTGTCTTTTTATAGGAGAGAATTAGGGTTGTCCTTATACGGGTAGGAAATGAAGATTGTGTAATCATTGGGAATATTTAATTAGTTTGTTATAAGAAAATGATTTCTTTAATTTAGAAAGGTTGTTTATCCAGTTTAGGAAAGAGATTTTTTTATTTAGGAAGGTGATTCAATTTGATTTATTTAATTTGTGACATGTGTTTTTATTTGATTTAATTGGATTCTAATTTAATTGTGACATGTGTTTTAAACGTGTTAATTATTTTTGGATTTGGCTTTGGGTGAGATGGGCTTTGGAAGGGTATGAGGGTTTTGGGCTAGGCTAACAGTTAAAACAGAGATTAATAGAGTAAACCGGAGGCTAAGTAAACGAATGAAATCCAAAAAGGTCTTGATTTTTGATTTTTCTCTTCCGACGTATGTTTCCCGCCCTTACGAAGCTCATCATCGGGACTAATATGCAAAAAAAAAAGTGCCTACAGTCACCTGCACATTGATGGAACTTTTGCAGTGTGTGACAATGACAATCCTATCAAAGTTATGCAATGCATTTTTACTTACCTGGCTCGCCAGCTGCCACCTGACTTATCTGCTGCTTCGAACTGAATGATTTGGTGGTGTCATACCAAGCGTGCTAAACCTCATACACGAGGTGTCGCGGTTGCTGTGAATTGAATTGATCTAGTTATGCCATACCCGGCGTGCTAAACCCTATACCTGAGGCTTCGTAATTACATCTCTATACCCAGAGTGTCACAGTAGTGTCTCCATACCATGAATGTCATACCTGGCATGCTAAAACCCATACCCGAGGTGTCGGGGTTGCGTCTCCTTACCTAGAGTGTCGCAATAATATCTCCATACCCGGAGTGCCGTACCTGGAAAGCTAAACCCCATACATGAGGTGTCGCGCGGTTGCGTCTCCATACCAAGAGTGTCATAGTAATATCTCCATACCCAGAGTACCATACCTGGCATGCTAAACCCCATACCTAAGGTGTCGCGGTTACATATCCATACCTAGAGTGTCGCAGTAATATCTCCATACCCGGAGTGTCGTACTTGGCAAGCTAAACCCCATACCCGAGGTGTCACGGTTGTGTCTCCATACCTAGAGTGTCACAGTAATATCTCCATACCCGGAGTGCCGTAACTTACAGGCTAAACCCCATACCCGAGGTGTCGCGGTTACGTCTCCATACTAAGAGTGTCGCAGTAATATCTCCATACCTGAAGTGTCATACCTAACATGCTAAACCCCATACTAGAGGTGTCGCGGTTGCGTCTCCATACCCAGAGTGTCGCAATAGTGCCTCCATACCCGGAGTACCATACCTAGCATGCTAAACCTATACCCGAGGTGTCGCGATTGTGTCTCCATACCCAGAGTGTCACAGTAGTGTCTCCATACCATGAATGTCGTACCTAGCATGCTAAAACCCATACCCGAGGTGTCGCGGTTGCGTCCCCTTACCTAGAGTGTCGCAATAATATCTCCATACCCAGAGTGCCGTACCTGGAAAGCTAAACCCCATACATGAGGTGTCGCGGTTGCGTCTCTAAACCAAGAGTGCCATAGTAATATCTCCATACCCGGAGTACCATACCTGGCATGCTAAACCCCATACATGAGGTGTCGCAGTTGCGTCTCCATACCCAGAGTGTCGCAGTAATATCTCCATACCCGGAGTGTCGTACTTGGCAAGCTAAACCCAATACCCGAGGTGTCACGATTGTGTCTCCATGCCTAGAGTTTCGCAGTAATATCTCCATACCCGGAGTACCGTAACTTGCATGCTAAACCCCATACCCGAGGTGTCGCGGTTACGTCTCCATAGCAAGAGTGTCGCAGTAATATCTCCATACCTGAAGTGTCGTACCTAACATGCTAAACCTCATACTCGAGGTGTCGCAGTTGCGTCTCCATACCCAGAGTGTCGCAATAGTGTCTCCATACCCAGAGTTCCGTCCCTGGCATGCTAAACCCATACCCGAGGTGTCGCGGTTGCGTGTCCATACCCAGAGTGTCGCAATAGTGTCTCCATACCCGGAGTGTTGTACCTGGCATGCTAAACCCCATACCCGAGGTGTCACAGTAGTGTCTCCATATTTGGAGTGTCGTACCTAGCAAAACTGATAATGTCTGTCTCCATACCCGGCATTCTGATGATATGTGTCTCCTTACTCGGAGTGTCATTCCTGGTATGTTGATAATGTCTGTCTCCATACCTGGAGTGCCATACCCGACGTGCTGATAATGTCTGTCTCTATACCTGAAGTGCCATACCCGGTATGCTGATAATGTCTGTCTCCATATCCGGAATGTTATACCCGTCGTGCTGATAATGCCTTTCTCCATACCCGGAGTGCCATACCCGACGTGTTGATAATGTCTTAGTGGTCAATTTCCGAAATCGTTATTGAGTGTAGTTGAGGGACTTATTCCCGAATTATAGTGAGGGTCTTTTTCCTGAATTGAGATGATGGTCTTGTTCCCTGAATTGAGTTGAGATTGATGGCGAGGTGCTGCGACCCCTAGGTCTTCTTCCCGAACCACCGAGTGGGTTTTATTCCGGAAGTGAGATGACGGTCTTGTTCCCATAGTTGTGGCTCTTTTTCCTGTGTTTCTTGTTCCCAATTCGAATTGAGGGTCTTATTCCCTGAGTTTTGGGTCTTGTTCCCATGGGTCTTGTTCCGGATTTGAGTTTTGGGTCATGTTCCCAATCTGAGTTGAGGGTCTTGTTCCCTGAGTTGTGGTCTTGTTCCCATGGGTCCTGTTCCCGATTTGAGTTAAGGGTCTTATTCCCTGAGTTGTGGGTCTTGTTCCCGATTCGAGTTGAGTTTCTTGTTCCCTGAGTTATGGGTCTTGTTCCCGTGGGTCTTGTTCCTGATTTGAGTTGAGGTTCTTGTTCCCTAGCCTATGTTCCCGAATTTATGTTGATTGTGTGGGCTTTTTTCCCGAACTGAATTGATGGTAGGCTTTGTTCCCGAATTGAAAAGAATGGTGCGAGCTTTATTCCCGAACTGAATTGATTGTGGGCGTTATTCTCTGGATTGAGATAAGGGTGCGAGCTTTATTCCCGAACTGATCTGATTGTGGCTTTAATCCCCAACTGAATTAATTATGTGCTTTATTCCCGAACTGAATGGAGAGTGGGCTTTGTTCCCGAACTGTCCTGATGTGGGCTTTATTCCCGAAATTATGTTGACTATGGGTTTTGTTCCCGAGCTGTACTGAATGTGGGCTTTGTTCCCGAACTGTGTTGACTATGGGCTTTGTTCCCTAGGCTTTATTCCCGAATTTACGTTGATTGTGGGCTTTATTCCCGAACTAAATTGTGGGCTTTGTTCCTTCGACTCAGTTCATCTCTTTGTTCTTTGCTGTTTTTTTTCCTTTTCTTCAAAACCTGTGAAGCAGAAACAAAAAATACGTGTATGTGACTTGTATGCATGTATGCATGGATGTATTTCCTATTCCGATGGGTTAGGTCTTCCTTATGCTCCTTGGTGCTTCTCACCTACAAGAGTTTTTGATCGCCCCCTAGGTCTGCTTACAATGTCTTCCTTTAAGTTCTCTTCTGGTGATTGCTCAGTTTTCTTTGGTCTCATGACTCAATATCTCGTTATGTCCCTGATTCGCGAGGTGGTAGACTGGTCGCCCCCAGTCTTGGTTTAGCTTTATGCTCTCTAGGTCAGGGTGGATCATGTGATGCAGTGTTCCGTACTGTCATTCCATATTACTCTTCTTTTACGAGATAGTCCCGATAGTTGTACATATTGTTGCCCTCAAAGGATGCTTAGTGTCGAAACCATAGAATCTTCAAAACATTCAATGCAACTTAAATCCAAGTCTTTGAATAAATGATCTAAGTCAGACTTAAAGTGTGTGTGTGCACACGTTCCTTTGAAGATTCATCCCCAGGTAAGCCAACTCAATGATTTCGTCAAAAAAATGGGATCGATGGGTCAAACCAACCTAGATGTCTTAATTATGCATGCATTTGCTTTTCTGTGCTCAATGTGGTATGGTTTTCTTCTTCTTTGTCAATTTCTTTGTTTCTTTTCATTTTGAACTTCTTTCTTTTCTTTTCTTTTTTTTTTCTTTTTTTTAACACATCTACCCTTTAAGTTAGCATTTCTCCTCATGGTGGTCCTAATACTCGCCCATGGGTAGCTTCACCCTTATCGGTTATAGGTGGTTCAATTATTTTTCTTTAGAGACTTTTCTTTCATTTTCAACCATATCACACATCATAACATAAGCAAATCAAGATAGACATCTAAGCAAACGGTTATTCACCGACCTACAATTTCTTCAACTAGTCACCTTCCCAGCTACTCGGGTTTTCATCGCTAAAAACCTATAGTGAAGTACTTACAAGTCTAACATAGATCAATCACTCAAAGTATCAGATAAAAGCACACCAAGAGTTTATCGTTTCTAAGGTTTCACCCTAAAGCAAATGATTTCATCATTGGACTTATGTCTAACTATCAAGGACTAAAAACAAATAATTTTTTTCTCATTTTTTCTCATTTTTTTTATTTTTTTTTCACAATGGTCTTTCTATCTTTGCCATAAAGTTTTCTTGTTCCTCGGTTTCCTTTTCCTCGATATCTATGTCTGCTAAACTCTTCTTGACAAGTCTTATTTTACCTCTAACCCAACGGATATCTATGATGGCTTTTAATATACAAGGGTCAATATGATGCATGTATGCATGAGATGTATGAGATGCACGTGGTTATCAAAAGCATAAAGGGGCAACTTCTATGGGATATATAACTATGGTTCATATGTGAGTTTATAGGGGTGTAGATAAAGGTTCCCGCTGGCGAAGGATTTCCCATGACTATGACTCCCCACTCAAGGGTTCATGCGACCAAGTGAGCTCACCTTTTTTATACCTTAAGGTACGTGCCAACGAGTTATAGTGTGTGACTGACTGTTAAATGGATTTCCTATTGAAGATTCCCCAGAGGGAGGGTGGATGGAACTCTCTTAAATACCCCCGCCCGACAGGTATATTCCTATCCTGTTAGGAAATCTATTAAAGGGTTATCTATCCTCAAGGAAGATCGTGGGCTATTGAGTCTAAGGTCTTAAACCTAAAATCCCTATGTCTAGTTTATTTTAAGTTTACCTAATCAATTTTATTAATGGTCAGTTAATAAAAAGCATTAAGATTAAGACTCAATAAATAAATCTTTATATTACCCAAACTATAATTTAACCTCTTATAAACCGTTGATATTATTATCATCACAACCCCAGATATCTAACTTAGATACGACACATAACTAGGGCTAATGAAATTAAAGACATAAAATTAAAATGCTGAAAATTAACTGCGATAAAGTAAAGGTTGAAAAGTAAATTGCAATAAAATAAAATACTAAGGTAAAATGAATTAATTTACTATTTACTATTTAGATATCTCCCATAATATAACATATAAACTTGTGATAGCATTACCAACCAGCCATATAGGCGGTAACCTGATTAAGTCAAATTAAGTCCAACCAGCCATTAAGGCGGTAACAATATTTGTCCATATTCCAGCCATATAGGCGGAACCAAAAGAAACCTACCATATAGGCGGTAAGAAAATTTAATTACCAACCGACCAATCTGGCGGTATCCTTACTTAGTCAGGTTTAACCAGAATAAAATGAATTACCAACCGGCCAATATAGCGGTATCCTTGTTAAGTCAAATTTTAAATAGTGAATATATTATAATTATGGGAGATTAATCTAAATAGAATTAGTAAAAGAATTACCTTTCACCATAGCATAAGGAAGTTACTCCATCATAGTTGAATATAAAAACTAAAAAAGTAAAGAAAGTAAATTATTATTACAGGACGTAATTAAAAATAATTACAAATCTGAATTTTAAAGAAATTAAGAAGAGAACTCCCTATTTACATCAGAGAATTCAAAAGGAAAGGTACACCTAAAACTGAAATCTGAAGCTCTATTTATAGGCTTCGGGCGTCGCGATGCCAAGGGCTTTGGCGTCGCGACGCCGGCTCCTTTTTGTGTGGCTCGCTCTCGGCTTGACACGTGGTGATTCGGATTAGAGGATAAGGCGCACGTGGCAAGGCGGCTAATTGTGCTGACATGGCAATGACGTGGCGACACATGGCGAAAGTGATTGCCAGCACCGTAGGATTGTGACACATGTCACGTTTCACGTTAGCAAGATGCTGAGATGGTGACACATGGCATGGTGCACGTTAGTAAAGTAAAGCATTTCAAATTCTGACTCGTTGACTAGGCGCACAGTAGCAAAGGTACGGCGCACGTTAGGCGTCGCGACGCCCAAAATGACCAAAATGCCTTTTTTCCTAATTTTTCCTGTTTTGCTCCAAATCACCTCCAAAATGTCCTGAAACTTTATTTATCTACAAAATAACACAAAACACATCCAAATATTCACAAAACGCAAGAAACTATGCAAAATATTAGGTTAAACGAGTGGGAAATAGTGATACATTGACCACTCATCACACCCTCAAACCTAATATTTTTCTAGTCCTTGAGCAAAACATAGAATAAATAACATAATTAAAATTTAACTAAGCCACTTTCGTAGGGATCATGGTTGTATATAGCATATACAACAAGCCTTTAAACCCCTAGGTGTCCCTAGTGGACGAGTTGTAGTCTCGTGAGGGTTTACAGCAATGATACCCACAAATATTTTATAAAAGCAAAAATGTTATAAAACTAATGCACACAAAAAGCAAAAACAAAGCGAAAAGAGAATAAAAAGTTAGTGACTAATCAGGTGAAACATCTACTACAATTTACTAGTTGTTTTGTTTCTTTAAATTACCGAATAATAAATTCTCCGATTATATTTACCATTCTCATATACAACAGTCTAACAAATATTAACCAATCTCATTTTTGCCCACAACAGTCACAAGTGTAGTTGATAAGAGAGTAATATTTTTGTCAGAACGTTTTATCAGAATTCACACCTTTTGTAGTAATGGAAAAATTTTTCAGATTTTTCTTAGATTTTTTGAATTTTGAATTTTTATTATATACAATACCTTCCTTCTATGTAGCGAGTGTTGGGTCGGTGGCTCCCAAACCAGTTGGCTTTAGGGCACCAGGTGTTAACACACCCCTACAAACTTAATTACTCAAACTTCAGATATATATATATTTTTTGCAACATCCTTGATCCATGTAGCGAGCTTTGGGCCAGTGACTCCCAAACCAGTTGGTTTTAGGGCAGTAGGTGTTAAAACACCCTTACGGACTTAATAACTTGGATCTTAGACGTGTTTTTTTTTACTACATCACTTTTTAAAATGCTTCCTACAATTAAACTAGAGCACTATATATTACAAACTTTTCAAATACAGCTCATGTCCGTATGTTACTATGCATGTTGATAATACCTGCCAACTAAGCATATGAAGATTCATTTTAGTCAGTATTTATGGAGTAATTTTACAACTTAAATAATTCAAAAAGGAAATAAACAAAATTTAACTTGTTTTGAAAATAGGTTTGAAATACGTCTCAAGAGTGGAAACTCTTTACTTCGGCTATCTCTTACCAATTCACCTTTTTAGTCAAAAAAATGCAAAAATGCAAAATATTTTTGTAATTTTTTAAAATTTTTCAATTTTTTTGTATTTTTTAGAAATTTTGGACTAAAAATAAAAACAACACACAACTAAAACAAGATACTAATCAACTAATTCCTGCCCCCATACCTAAATGAGACATTGTCCCCAATGTCCTAAACAATAGAAGAAGAGTTTAGAAATTAGTACCTGATTAGTTTAAATTCTACAAGAAATTAAAGGTTAAGATCCAGATTAATCCGACGTCTCTTACCACGATCATTCTCGGACCAGTTTATCTTTGAAATGATAGGGTCAATTTGTGGTTCATAGGCTAAGATTTGGTCAATTAGATCAAGAGTAGTTCTGGCAGTAAATAGGAGTTCCTTCATAGTTTTTGTCACGAACCCATTTGTCCCGGCATCATCAAGAAATACACAAAGAAAATCATAATATCCCTCAACATTGTACAGTCCTAGTGGTTTCTGGTGTATGTTTTTAAGTTCGCCCAAGATAACACTATAAAAATTTCCCCCAATGTGCCCAAGCCACCTGGCAAAGCAATAAAAGCATCAGCACGGTTAATCATTTCTACCAGTCGTTTAGACATACCTAGCACAATTAGTTCTTCTCCGTTGATGGTCCAATAAGATTTGCCTCTGCCAAAGGTTTTGGAATGATTCTCAAGATTTGACTACCTCCTCTCCTGTACGGTCTTTGAAACGATCCCATAAGTCCAAGATTGCCTCCACCATATACTAAGTGCATATTCCTTACAACTAAGACTCGAACCAATTCCTGTGATGCTTCTACGTATTGTGGTTTAACCCTACACTAGTACCGTAAAACACAAAAATGTTCTCAACTCTTCTTCTTGAAGTGGCTTCCATGTTTTACTTTGGATGTTTTCAAAAGTGCAATGATGAGTTGAATTTATAACACTTGAAAAGGGTGAGTAAAAATAATAGCACTAGTACCTGCCAAATGACAATTATTAGTTAAATAGTAAATAAATCGTGATAGTAAAAAAGGTCTGGATTCTATTGGAGAAAATAAAGGAAAACAACAAAACAAATCCCAATTATTAGGAAAAGATAAAAGATATAATATGTACAAGAAACTTAGCGGCTTGATTGACGTCTATGCATCAGGGACAAGCTTCCCATCCAATTTTCTTATAAATTGGCAACATGGGTCTTTTTAGTTAATTCCCGAGACTTAACTGTTGTCTTTCCTTAAAAATTATGTGTGTAATTTACGAATGATAATTTGAACATATCCACTGGGATGCGTCTCAAGAGTCAAAGATATATAATCTATAGTCTCCTTACTCAAGCCATCCCTAATGAATTTAATTTTGTCTTCGCGATTATCGACACAATTCCTAAAGAACGACAATGAGTATTGCAATTCCAGCGTGCACATTTGAAACAAAACACCCAGTCTCTTAGCTCTACCTTTCTTGGCATAGGTGCTTCTTCTAAAACCAGGCAAATAAGAAGTACAAGAATCAGAATACTCACCTGCTAATCGGACCTGTGCTTCGATTACCCAATGAATGTCATTAGGAATACCATGGATTGTAAGTACTCTCATTCGTTCCAAGCGAGCTTTGTAAACTTTCATCAGAAAATTTTGAGGGAGGGAAGGAAATTACTTTTGAAGATTTGTGAGAACTTCTTCCATCCTAAAATGACTTAAACTGTAAAAACTAAACACACAAAATTAAATCATACCAAATTACAATTTATACACAAAGATTGCATGGGTTGCCTCCCTGCTAGCGGTAAGTTTAAAGTCGTCAGCTAGACGTGACTGTCCGAACGTTATGCTGGATCTGAAAGTGTGACACTTTCTTTTTGTCTCTCAAATGATTCTCCCCAGTAGTGCTTGACATGCTAATTGTTAACTTTGAATGTGTTGCTGGTATTGGGACCCAGTAACCCAACAGCTCCATATAGTAGAACCTGAGTGATAAAAAATGGACCTGACCACATTGATTTCAACTTTCCAGGGAAAAGTTTCAACCTCGAGTTGTATAACAACACCTGCTGCCTTGGTTCCAGCTGTCTGTGCACTATTTTATGGTCATGCCATTTCTTGGTCTTTTCCTTGTACAATCTGACATTCTCATAGGCCTGCAGGCGAAATTCCTTAAACT
Organism: Zanthoxylum bungeanum; assembly: GCA_019454045.1. Taxonomy (NCBI): domain Eukaryota; kingdom Viridiplantae; phylum Streptophyta; class Magnoliopsida; order Sapindales; family Rutaceae; genus Zanthoxylum; species Zanthoxylum bungeanum. The sequence goes on from SKCR01030730.1 coordinate 66,652, forward strand.
CATTGAGTTGGTGAAGTCTTTTCTCTCATGCGGCTTGTGGATCAAGATTCAACTTCTTTAGTGCCCAGTACGGCTTGTGTTCAATTTCAACTGGAAGGTGGAATGCTTTCCCAAACACCAATCGATATGGTGACATACCAATGCGTGTCTTGTAAGCTGTCTGGTAGGCCCGTAATGCGTTATCGAGTTTTGTAGACCAGTCCCTTCTTGTTGATCCAATAGTTCTCTTTAAGATTCTTTTGATTTCCCTGTTTGAAACTTCAACCTATCCATTTGACTATGGATGGTAAGCGGTGGCAACCTTATGAGTAACTCTGTATTTGGATAGGAGTGCATCAAAATATCTGTTGTAGAAATGTGTGCCACAATCACTGATAATTACACGATGTGTTCTGAACCGAGTGAAAATGTTCTTTTTTAGGAATTGGTAACCATATTTGAATCATTGGATGGCAGTGCAATTGCTTCAACCCATTTGGAGACGTAGTCTACAGCAACCAGGATGTAAAGATTTCCGAATGATGGCACAAAGGGTCCCATGAAATCAATTCCCCACACATCAAATATCTCCACTTCCAGAATATTTTGCAGTGGTTGTGTAGTTGAGCTGAGCTTCATTCAGAGTTCTGCTAGAGTAATAAATGGTGAGGAAAATATTTGCTTTGCGTTGTCCCAAAACTGCACCTACAGTAAAATCACTAGCATTACACATCACCCCAAATGGAAAGGTCTAGTCTGATGCACTATGATGGGAGCAAAAACATCTTCTGTTTCAAAATTTCAAAAGCTTCATGGCATTCTTTGGTGAAGTTGAAAGGCACATCCTTCTCCAGAAGATTGCAAAGAGGTTTTGCAATCTTGAAAAGTCTTTGATAAATCTCCTGTTAGAACCTGCGTGTCCAAGAAAGCTCCGAATCCCTTTTACAGATGTTGGTGGAGGTAATTTTTCAATTCTCTCAATCTTTACTTTATCTACCTCGTTTCCCTTTTGTGAGTTCCGGTGTCCAAGAACAATGCCTTCTTGCGCCATGAAGCGGCATTTCTCCCAATTGAGTACCAGGTTTGTATCTTCGCACCTTTGTAACACATGTTCCAGATTTTGCAAGTAATGGTCAAAAGAATCTCCAAACACAGAAAATTCATCCATGAATACCTCCATACTCTTCTCCAACATATCTGAGAAGATGGCCATCCGCAACGCTTAAATGTGGCTTGGGCGTTACATAATCCAACTGGCATCCTGCGAAAAGCAAAAGTACCATACGGACATGTAAATGTAGTTTTCTCCTGATCTTCTGGGGTGATAGCAATCTGATTGTACCCTGAATATCCATCCAGAAAGTAATAAAACTCATGTCCCTCCAGTCTGTCCAGCATTTTGATCAATGAAGGGAAGTGGAAAATGATCATTCCTCGTGGCTTTGTTCAGCTTCCGGTAATCCATGTAAACTCTCCATCCAGTCACCGTTCTTATTGGAATCAACTCGTTCTTTTCATTGGTGACCACAATAATTCCTCCTTTCTTCGGCCCACACTGCATATGACTTACCCAACTACTATCTGAGATAGGATAAATGATGCCAGCATCCAACCATTTGATTATTTCTTTCTTTACAACTTCCTTCATGATTGGATTAAGTCTCCATTGATGCTCCACTGTGGGTTAGTACTCGTCATTCATCAGGATCTTATGCATGCAAAATGATGGACTAATGCCTCGAATGTCAGCTATAGTCCAACCAATAACTTTCTTGTGCTCTCGTAACACTCTCAATAACTTTTCTTCATGTTCCATTATTAGAGAAGAAGAAATAATAACAGGTAATTCAGAAGATTTTCCAAGAAATGCATACCTAAGATGGTTCAGAAGTAGCTTCATCTCCAATTGTGGTGGTTCTTCAATCGAAGGCTTGATTCGATCTTTCTTTGAGAGTTCCAGACTTTCAACTGGTGTTGTTGATTTGAAATGGAACAGCTTATCAAGATAGTTGATATATTCCAGAATTTCAGCATCAAGCTTACTGTCAGTCATGTTGGTGATGCAAGCTTCAAGTTTCTCTGTGGGACTTGTATTAGTATCCTGGATGATACTATCAACAACATCAATTCTGAAACATTCTTCCTCCCTTTCTTCACTCGGGAATTTCATGGCTTTGAAAACATTGAAAGTAACTTCTTGGTCCTGAACTTTCATGGTTAGTTCTTCTTTTTGTACATCAATCACGGTTCGTCATGTTGCCAAGAATGGTCTCCCAAGGATGATAGGCACATCTTTGTCTTCTTCCATGTCAAGGATGATGAAATCTGCTAGGAGAATGAGTTTGTCAACTTTGACCAGCACATCATCCACGAATCCTCTCGGAAATATGAGTGTTCGATCATCAAGTTGCAGTGAGACTGAGGTAGGCGTTGCTTCTCCAATTTGCAGTTTCCTGTAAATAGAAAAAGGCATTAAGTTAACACTAGCACCTAAATCACATAAAGCCTTACCGATATAATGTTCTCCAATGGTGCACTGGACTGTGAAACTGCCAGGATCTTTTAACTTCGGGGGATGTTTCCTCTAAATGATAGCACTGTATTCTTCCGATAATGCTACTGTCTCATAATCTCCCAATCTACGTTTTCGTGAAAAAATGTCTTTCATGAATTTGACATAGCTGGGCATTTCTTCTAAGGCTTCTGCAAATGGAATGTTGATGCGCAGCTTTTTGAACACCTCTAAGAATCGAGCGAACTGTTTGTCCAGTTTATTTTTCTGAAGACGCTGAGGAAAAGGTGGAGGTGGAGTGATCTGTTCTTTTTCCTTTGCTTCTTTTTCCTCCATCTGTGGAACTGCTTCTTTAGGAACTTCCTCGATTGTTGCCTTGATTCCAACATCTTTGTTGATTTCAGTACCGCTTTTCAAGGTAATGGCTTGACATTGCTCCTTCCCTCGGTTCCTTGGATTTGGTTCGGTGTTGCTAGGAAGATTTCCTGGCGGTCTGTAAATCTGAACATTGGCCAGTTGTCCAATTTGATTCACCAGTGCTTTGATAGAAGCTGATTGGTTCTGAAACATAGCTTCATATTTTTTTAACTAAGCTAGCACTTCTGCCATTACTGGTTCTTTTTCATGCTCCTGGCTTTTGTTCTGTTGGTGGAATCCAGGTGGTGGACAGTTCTGCTGTTGGAATCCAGGTGGTGGATTATTCTTTTTCCCTGAATTGTTACTCCATGAAAAGTTAGGATGATTCCTCCACCCTGGGTTGTAGTTGTTGGAATATGGATTGTTCCCCTGTCTGTTGAAATTATTGACATAATTCATTATCTCTTCAGGTTGGCTTGGCTCTGGTGCTCCTCCATATGGTGAACTAGTGGCTCCGATGTTACTTTGTGTGCTGAGAATCTCCATGAATTTGCAAATCTGATCTAGCTTAGCACTAACTGTTGAATTTGCTCCAACTTTATAAATTCCTGCAATTCCTTGATCTTCTCATTTTTCCATCAAAGCTCCTCCAGCAGCAGCATCAATTGTGGTTCTCATTATTTCAGAAAGTCCATTATAGAATTTTTAGACTTGAAGCCATTTTGGAATCTCATGGTGAGGACATTTCTGGAGCAAATCTTTGTACCTTTCCCAAGCTTCATAAAGAGTTTCTGAATCTTGTTGTACAAATGATGTGATGTCATTCCTCAGCTTTCCAGTTCTGGCTGGTGGAAAGTACTTTGCAAGGAATTTGGTGGCTAGATTGTTCCATGTTGTAATGGAACCTGCTGGTAGTGAATGTAGCCAAGCTTTAGCTCTGTCCTTCAAGGAATATGGGAAATCTCGCAGTCTCATAGCTTCTTCAGCTTCTCGGTTGTAATTGAAAGTGCCACAAACTTCCAGGAAGTTGCTGATGTGGGTATTAGGATCTTTAGTTGCATTCCCCCCAAACTGAACTGACTGCTGTATCATCTGAATGCAAGTTTTTGATGTCACCAGCATTGGCTGGTAAATGAGGAAGTACAATACAAGAAATGAGTCTGTCAACCACCCGAATGGTTCTGTCTCGAATGGGAATTGGTGGTGCAACCTCCAAAGGTTCAGGTTCTATGTTAACAATTGCTTCTTGGCCTTCTCGCCTTTCCCTTCTCAACTGTCTGATGGTTCTTTCAATTTCTGGGTCAAGCGGTCAGAGTTCAAAGCTTCTAGTTCGTCTCATGAAGGATCTGAGAACCTGAAACCCAAGAAAACAAAAACAGTAAGAAATTAGATACAAGTCAAAGTATCTAACCTCAAAACCAATAATAAAAGATAAATAAGTCCCCCGGCAACGGCGCCAAAAACTTGACCGGTGCTTGCACACGCGTATGACGCAAGCGCACGCATCATTCAAGTAGTATAAAAAGTATCGATCCCACGAGGACTTAATACCTAATTTATTAATTTAACTGAGGCTAAATGATTACTGGTATCTAGCAGGTTGTTTGATTGATTTGAATTGGCGATGATTCTAATTTACACACAAGTAAATAAAATTGCACAAAAGTAGGTTTTGAAAAGTTCAATATTAAGAAACTATCCAGGGTTGTGAATCTTCCTAATATTTATTAATAGATGAAGTGGTAATCATAAAGTTTGGGTAATATATTGATTTATTAACCTGGAACACTAAATTATGTAAAAGCCTCATCCGATGGTCAATTACAAATACCTAGTATAACCTAATTGAACCATATTCCTATGTCAACCAAATTACATTGATTTATTAAGTTTAAGTACCAATTATGGCTACCCCCGCCCGACAGGTATATTCCTATCCTGTAAGGAAATCTATTAAAGGTTATCTATCCTCAAGGAAGATCGTAGGCTACTGAGTCTAAGGTCTTAAACCTAAAATCTCTATGTCTAGTTTATTTCAAGTTTACCTAATCAATTTTATTAATGGCCAGTTAATAAAAAGCATTAAGATTAAGACTCAATAAATAAATCTTTATATTAGCCAAACTATAATTTAACCCCTTATAAACCGGTGATATTAGTATTCATAACAACCCCAAATATCTAACTTAGTTACGACACATAACTAGGGCTAATGAAATTAAAGACATAAAATTAAAATACTGAAAAGTAATTGCGATAAAGTAAAGGTTGAAAAGTAAAATGCAATAAAATAAAATACTAAGGTAAAAGGAATTACTTTTACTATTTACTATTTAGATATCTCCCATAATATAACACACAAACTTGTGATAGCAATACCAACCAGCCATATAAGCGGTAACCTGATTAAGTCAAATTAAGTCCAACCAGCCATTAAGGTGGTAACAATATTTTTCCATAATCCAGCCATATAGGCGGAACCAAAATAAACCTGCCATATAGGCGGTAAGAAAATTTAATTACCAACCGACCAATCTGACGGTATCCTTAATTAGTCAGGTTTAACCCAGATTAAAATGAATTATCAACCGGCCAATATAGCGGTATCCTCTTTTAAGTCAAATTTTAAATAGTGAATATATTATAATTATGGAAGATTAATCTAAATAGCATTAGTAAAAGAATTACCTTGCACCATAGCAGAAGGAAGTTACCCCATCATAGTTGAATAATAAAAACTGAAAAAGTAAAGAAAGTAAATTATTATTACAGAACGTAATGAAAATTTAATTACAAAACTGAAATTTAAAGAAACTAAGAAGAGAACTCCTTATTTAAATCAGAGAATTCAAAAGGAAAGGTACACCTAAAACTGAAATCTGAAGCTCTATTTATAGGCCTCGGTAAGGGCTCTCCTTTTTATGTGGCTCATTCTCGGCTTTACACGTGGCGATTCAGATAAGAGGATAAGACGACATGTGGAAAGGTGGCTAACAGCTCAATGATTGTCGGCACCGTGGGATTGTGACACGTGGCACGTTTCACGTTAGCAAGTTGTTGAGACGGTGACACGTGGCACGGTGCACGTTAGTAAAGTCAAACATTTCAAATTTCGACTCATTGACTAGGCGCACAGTAGAAAAGGTATGGCACACGTTAGGCGTCCCGACGCCAAGGTACTGGGCGTCACGACGCCCAAAATGCCATTTTTGCTAATTTTTCTTGTTTTGCTCCGAATCACCTCCAGAATGTCCTGAAACTTTATTTTTCTACAAAATAACATAAAACACATCAAAATATTCATAAAACTCAAGAAACTATACAAAATATTAGGTTAAATGAGTGGGAAATAGTGATACATTTACTACTCATCACCAAGCCTCTTAGGCTCTAATCGCTTGATGATAGGAATAACCAATAGGTCCTCCAAATTAGTCCATCACGGTAAGCTTCGAGTGAATGATTATCTAGGTGCCTTCACATCTTTTCCCTATAGCGATAGAAAGGTAGTGAATGAATGAAGACACCAAACCATTACCCAGCTCTAATAATGCCTTTGACTTCAACCAATGGTTAACTAAAGCACAAATCACAAACACTACAAGACATTATTTCGGGGCCGATTCTCAATCCCCAGTGGAGTCACTAGACTATAGGACATAGAAATGGACGACGTTGTCCCGGGCTCGTGGCCGGTTGTAAGTACGGAGTAGTCCGCATGGGGACTAAACCGGAGAATAAAAAGGAGTCGCCACCCGATGTGAACCGGGAAAATAATTTAAGTCCACACTCACCCCTCGCAAGGGAAGACCTCAAACCGTTGAGTTCGGAATGGTCCCTTACTTATGCCACTTGTAACGAACGGATTTGTGCAATAATTTAACTAAGTCTACACAATATACATGTCCAAGAATAACCTAAATCTAGTTCGCATTCATAAAAGTAAATCCTATATCTAAATTTGCATGCTTTAAAAGTAAGTCAGAATAACGGCTAACATGCGATCTCATGAATACGTTAAATTAATATATGCGGAATAAACATGTGACCAAGGAATTTGGCCGTTCTCATTGTAGGACCTCGCATACTCGATTGGAAGTATTCCATGTCAACCGAGCATGCCATGTCCGGATCAATAAAATAAAATATACCCGCAGGTCTTACCTTTTAAGTCGCTTTTTAGGGATGCTTTTTACGGTGCCGGAAGGGTTATCGTTTCCGCTATTTTCACTGGTTTATTGTTTCTATTATTTTCACTATTTTCGTTGGTTTGTAGTTTTCACTGTTTTCTCTGATTCACTCGCTGTTTCTGCTTGTTGTTTTCTCTACTTTAACTCGAAATTTCCCCTTACTGTTTTCTCTATTTTCACTACAATTTTCAGTATATTTTTGGGCCGATTTTAGGATGGTTTTTTTGGTTATTTTGAGGTGTGTTTTGGTCGCTATTTTGGGCTGTCTGATGGTGCAATTTGGAGACTTTTTCTGGACTGTTTTGGTTGTTTAAGGGCTGTGGTGAGTGTGTTCGGTCAGTAGGGTAATGGGCTGCTGTATGCTCGGCTAGTAAGGGTGTTAGGGTCACCGTTTCAGGGGGGTTATTTCATGTGGATTAAGGCTACAATTTGAGGCTAATGGGTAGCAGTTTGTACGTGTGCATGAGTTTAGGGTTTGAGTGTCTTCTTAGTGGTTGATACGTGCGTTTTGTGAGTGTGGTATCTCGGTCATAAGGGGATAGGTTGTGTGAGTGCTGAAGGTTGAGTGAAATGGTTTATTACTAAGAGTTACTGGTTCAATTCGATTTGTGTATGGCTCTCGGTTGGGGCTGGTTGAAGGCTGTTATTTGCTCGGCTATTGAGGGGAGAGTTAGGGTTTATGGGGTTGTTGATAATGAAGGGTTTTCTTTGGTCATGTAGCCATGAAGAATGGAGAGTATGAGAGAGCTGTGCATGTTTTACAGTGGCGTAAAGGGTGTTGGCTTGAACCTTACTGTGAGGGGCCGGATTTGGCGTGGATTGAAGCTTTATATGTGAGGGCTAGTGAGGGCTAATGAAGGTGTGTTTGGCGTGAGGGCTTATACGTGTTTGTGGAGTGGTGATCGGTTTGAAGGGGCTGCTGATTTGGGTGTTTCGTGAGTGGAGAGTTTGTCCTGTGCTGCTTGGGGACATGGACTGTGAGGTTCTTTTTGTAACTTGAAGGTGAGCCTTTGTAGTGTGTTATTTTTTTAGTGAATAAGTTGTTGAGAGAGATGAGAGGTGTTGAGGGTTTACTGGTTATGGCCGTGAGTTGTGGCTAAGTGTAGGGCTGCATGCATGAGAGAACGAATGACAGCTGGTTATGGTTTATTTGATGCGTGAAGGGGAATGAGGCATGGCTGATTTAAGTAGGGTGAGGTGTTGTGTGAAGGTTAGGCTGCTGTGGCTTATGTGTGCGTGGATGGGCAGTGTGTGACGTGAGTATGGTGGATGGTTTCGGGCGTGGATGAGGTGACAAGATAGAGCCAAGAGATTATGGGGTGTTTAGGGTTTGGCTTTGTTATCGTTTCGGGGAGCAGTGAGAGGTGTGTGATGGCTAGGTTTAAGAAGGGATGAGGTGTTTAGAGAGAGAGAGCCCGATGAGTGAAGGCTGGGATTTATTAGGGGTTGTGATGAGTTTTTTGTTGTGCTTCTAAGTGAAGTTCGGGAGGGGGGCTGCCGATTGTGTTTTGGTGAGAAGAGAGAGGAGATAGGCGTGTCTAGGTTAACAGTGTGTAAGTACGTGTGTATTAATCTAGGGTTTTTTGTTTTTGTAGTTGGCTTAGAGAGGCAGAATGCGTGGGAACTTAGGGTTTTTATTTTCAATATGGAGCTAAGAGAGATGAGAGATGGAAGGAGCTCGGTGTGGGGGGAAAGAGAGAGATGAGAGTCTTGTGAGGAGAGAGTCCAAGGATAGAGGGAGCCATGAGAGCCAAAAGGGGGGACATGTGATGAGTTTAGGGTTTTGTTTGTGGAGAGGCTGCCAAGAAGAAGAGATGTGTATTAGGGTTTGTTGGCTTATAGAGAGAGAGAGACGAAAGGTTAGAGAGAGAGAGAAGGAGATCAATTATGGGGGATTGAGAAGTGAGTCCTAAGGTTTGATTTATGTGCCATTTTATAGGAGAGGGTTAGGGTTGTCCTTATACGGGTAGGAAACGAAGATTATGTAATCATGGGGAAGATTTAATTCGTTTGTTATAAGGAAATGATTTCTTTAATTTAGGAAGGTTGTTTGTTCAGTTTAGGAAAGGGATTTGTTTTATTTAGAAAGGTGATTTAATTTGATTTATTTAATTTGTGACATGTGTTTTAATTTGATTTAATTGGATTCTAATTTAATTTGTGACAAGTGTTTTAAATGTGTTAATTATTTTTGGATTGGGTTTTGGGTGAGATGGGCTTTGGATGGGTGCGAAGGTTTTGGGCCAAGGCTAACAGTTAAAACAGAGATTAATAGAGTGAACCCGAGGCTAAGCAAGCGAATGAAATCCAACAAGGTCTTGATTTTTGAATTTTCCATTCCGACTTGTGTTTCCCGCGACTTCCACTACTTAAAGAGTAGTGCCTCCGTACGAGGCTCATCATCGGGACTTATATGTAAAAATACAGTGCCTACATCCACCTACCGGATCTAGGAATTGGATGAGATCCAATTGATCTTAGAGATCTACCTAGTTAAATATCATACAGCTTGTTGGCCAAAGTCAAGGTTGTGTGTTATTTAACGGGATCATAGCCTACTAGGAAAGTAGGTTTCCCGAGTACTCAACAGAGCCTACTGGGAAACTAGGTTTCCCGAGTACTCAACAGAGGGTCAGAGGATCGCCGAAAAATAGTGGGAGGCTAGTATTGAATTTGCAATTTCATTCAAATACTTAGCTTTACGCGCTTTCAAATTATTTCGTCAATTATTCTTATTAGTTAGACTAATAGAATTTTATTTTTCTTTTAACAGTTAGACTGTACCCATATATTGTTAATTAGATAATTGGATTATCGCAATTAAAATTACTGGAAAGAACAGTGTTAGGGGAATTATCATGGCGACAATGTCTTCAATGGCACGAACTTTTCTGACTTGGAAATGAATCTCAGAATTTTTCTTCAGGGGCATTATCAGTCCTCGAAGTATTAATTAATAAATATTCATAGTCATAGTATTATCAGTCCTCGAAGTATTAATCAATAAATATTCATAGTCATAGTATTATCGAGACTGGACAGCGATAATGCGGAATATACTAGTATTACATACACTTGTGCGTGTTATGGAAGCATAACAACATAGTTCTCATATATTTGGGTATTGGAAACTCATGCAAGTGTAATAGGAGGTTGTGTTTACCGATGGTACGGAAACAGCTTCGCTCTGGATAGACCCCTCGGAATTCCATTGGTAGTATGACTACGTGTCTATGGAAGTCCGAAATCAGGGTAAGTGTATTTGGTGTTAACCTGAGACTTGCACCGCTAATACTTGCGACAATCAATATGCTTTGGTTTTGGTCGTCTAGGGCTTTAACCGGTTCTGTGCACGCCTCTACTGGGTATATTGAGAATCGTAGTGTATAGGGTGTGATGTCAAGACGGAAGTATCACTCCAGTCATACTGGAGATGATGTCACGTAGGATACGGAACTAGTACTCTTAAGTACTGCAGTCATCGGGATGATATGACTAGGTCATGTTCATCCGATTATAGAGACTAGTTACAAGATATCCGACATGTGCTTTGTACGTGGCAGACACAATTCCAGCCCCATGCCAAGCACGTGACATCTGATACTGGATCACGATATGCAATACTTCGTATACTACGCCTGACATAGATTATATATTCTAGTAAGAATATTTCTGGAGAATTGGGTAGGCACTGTGCTTTGCTAGAAGCCAACCATGTCTTGTAAATCGATAAGCACGTTGTACGAGGTACGCACGTATTCGGATAAACTGATGACCGAATTTACTGCCAATATATCCATAGATCTCTTGGGTCGCTTCCCAAAGATTCACCGATGACAGTTGACTTAAACTAGAATTAATCTGGTATAATTTAGAGAGAGAAAATTCTTCTAGGATTAATTGAGGCTTTATTTAATCCGGGATTAAATGTGTTCGGAAGAGAGAGAACGTGATTAATTTGAAATTAATCGGTAAAATAAATTTAATAGTTAAATTTGATTTTTCTATTTAATTTATTAGTATGGGCTAAAATTAATATATCGAATATATTAAAATGAATTGGATTTCATTACGAAATTAAAGTCGGACTTTAATACGAATGAACGAATTAATTTAGAATTAATTCGTAAATGACGTTCGTAATATATTTACGAGGCATCGTTATTTAATTAAATTAGATTTAATTATTTAGCGACGAAAGTTCATTTAATCGGATTAAACGGATCCGAGCCGCGGTAAATGTTCGTAGAGATATTCAAATTTTAAATTCAAATGTGGGCCCCAGATTAAATGTGGTAGTTGGGAGGGTAATTGGCATTTATGCCAAGCCACTAACTTTCCAACTACCTTGGAATGGTTTTGGTAAAACCATTTACCCAACCACCTTGTTTTGGTAAAAGGGTAAATTGGTTTTACCAAAAGGCATCTCTTTCTCTCATTTGACACACACTTGAACAAAAGAAAAACCCTAAGAACACTAAGCTTGGGCGTGAACTTAAGCCTCTCATCTCTTTGATTTTGTTTCAAAATCAACAAAGCTAGCACTTGTAGAAGTCTTGTAAGGTGATAGGGAAACAAACTCAAAGCTTGGAATTAACAAAGGAAGGATCTTGGAGATCTTCTTATCAATAATTTTAAAAGCTCAAATCCATTCAGTGTAAGTAATTCCGCAACTTATAATGAATTTATGAACACCTTTTCTTGTTTATTAGATCCTTGGCATGTTCTATGAACACTAACACCTCCAACAGTCCTCCTATTCAGGCTATAAAACTTCTTGTTTACCATTTTTTCTTCCTCAATATCCATGACAGTCTCTCTAAACTGTCGAAAATCAGTAATCATAGAGGTCATCCTCCCCATTTTGCCATAAATGGAGGGTTTGGTGCTTTGATGATCATCTTGATCTGATTCTTCTCCGAGGGCCGAGTTTCCATTTTCAAAAGCTGGCTTCTCCAGCGATCTACATAATCCTTGAAGCTCTTCTGCGACTTTTGTTTGGTATTCTCCAAATCACGAAGCGACAAGTCGATCTCTAAATCCGTGACATATTGATTCAGAAAGGCCTCTACCAATGCGCTCCAATCATCTTTGACTTTCCTCTCAAGACCATGATACCATAACATAGGTGCCTCCTCAGCGACATCCCAACATCTTCTAAACCTGACTCTTCGACAGACCCACTTAACTCATCACAGAAATATATTGTCAAAGATGAGTCGGATCCCCGTTCCCGTTGAACTTGGTTAGGCCAGGCTTCTTGTACTGAGCCGGCAGCTGCTCCTCAAAAGTCATCGCCTCATAGTCTAACAAACTTTCATGCTTACTCCTCATCTTTCGGGTAACTGACTTTACTTGATCCCTGAGTTTCTGCAACTTTACCTAAGACCCGGTTATCCATCTCATGGCATACTCAGCCACATCATCATCAAAAACAGGGATTTCATCATTCAACCTGTTTGGAGGCTCTTCAAGCCTCACATTCTCAGATCCTCCCCCACCGCGAGGTATAGCCATATTAGCCATAGCGATGGTCAAAGCTTGTAATTGCTCGGTAACCTTAGAGAGACTAGTCTCTAGCTAATACATACGAGATCCCTCGTTCTCGGATTCACTCATGTTTGCTAACGACCTTTTGATGAGTCTTCCCTCTTCCCTAACCCAACGAGTATCTATGGTGACTTTTAAAACTATGAGTCAGCATGTATGCGTGAGATGCATGGAATATATAAGCCCGTCAAGATTTTCATATAAGTCGGCCCATTATCATTTCAGAGCATTCAACCATACTATTGCGGGGTGCAAACTTGTCCCAGTTGAAAATGGCCCAACAGGTTTACACTTTAACGATAATGTGGCTAAACAACTTCAAATGATAAGGGGGCCTAAACAAAAAATGGCCCATCAGTATTTTAGAAGCTTTTGGCCCAATTGTCATAAGACAAAAACTCATCCCAGTTTAAATGGCCCAACGAGTTCACATCTCATGACGAAAGGTCCAACTGAATCCAAATGATGATGGTCCCATAATCACAAGCATAAAAGGATGGTTTCTATTGGTCATATGACTATAGTTCATATGTGGGTTTATATGGGTATAAACAAAGGCTCTCACTGGCGAACGATTGCCCACAACTAGGTCTCCCCACTCAAGGGTTCGAACGGCCAAGTGAGCGCACCTTTTTTTATACGCTAAGGTACGTGCCAACAAGTGGTAATACGTGAATGACTGTCAAATGGATTTCTTATTGAAGATTCCCCATAGGAAAGGTCGATCGGACTCTCTTAAATACCCAAGCCTCTTAGGCTTTTGTCGCCTTGGTGACAGGAATAAACAATAGGTCCTCCAAATTAGTCCATAACAGTAAGCTTCAAGTAATGATTATCTAGGTGGCTTCACAGCTTTTCCTCTCAATTATAGAAAGGTAGTGAGTGAAGGAAGACACCAAACCATTATGTAGCTCTAATAATACCTTTAGTTAAACCCCTTCGACCCACTTTAGACACGGTTAACTAAATTATGGCCCCCAAACCACCCATGCAGTTTGCGGCCCCCACTTCTTGAGGAACCCTAAATTGCGCAAGAACAGAGAGGTTCAGGGAGCTATGTTTTGTTTGATTTTCATTCGGGATTTTGGGAAACACCTTAGGATATCTTAAGGCCTGTATTAGGATTATTTTTGGGAGAAAAATCAGATTTGAAACAGACCTGCAAGTGGCTCAAATCAGACCTAGAGTTGGGTAACATACGCGCCCATAACGTGTCCAAAACAGTCCAGTTTTTGCACTGCAGTTCAAGGACTATTCGAGGACTGTTTCGGGACTATTCCGGGGCTGAAATTTTGTCCAAAACTTCAGCAATATCACTGGTAACATTCGGCCATATCAAGGGAAGAGCATAAAATTTTTTAAAGTCCGATTCCTGAGCCCAACCGCTTCCGCTGCGCGAGGTATAGTCGCCACCTGGTGTGAACCGGGAAAATATAATTTAAGGCCGCACTCACCCCTCGCAAGGGAAGACCTCAAACCATTGGGTTCGGAATGGTCCCTTACTTATGTCACTTGTAATGATATGATTTGTACGATAAACTAACAGAATCTACTCAACATTCTTACTCAAAGGTAACTTAGATCTAGTCCGCATTTATCAAAATAATCCTATGACTAAGTTCGCATGCTTTAAAAATAATTCATTATAATGGCAAGCATATTATATCACACAACGAGCGTGTCGAATCATCGAACAAAAAGAAAAATTAAATAACCACTTAAACATAAACGTAAACTAAATTCCTAATGTGAAATTAAAGAACTAAATCATGCATCAAGAAGTAAGATAATCATGCTTAAAATAAACAAATCCTTGACTAAATCATGCCTTAATAATAAATAATGTACTAGTAACCTAATCATGCTCAAATACATGGTTGGATGAAACGAAATACGTGTGTCTCTCAAGTGGTACATGACATTGTATCCGAGTGTAGACCGCACTACCGTCCATTCAGATTCGGCTACAGAATTTATGTATGGGTTTCCATCTGATATACCGCAAAAGAGAACACATATTTCATTCATCCGGAAATCACATCATGCAGCAATCCACAATACTCATGCGAAATAAAGTAATAAAATAAATAAAAAATAAAAGAGAACAAATAAAAAGGGTGCCCCCAGCTCTAACCTTTTTTATCATCTCTCAATAGCGCGTTACACGGCCGTTGGATGGGTTAATGCTCTGTAACTCTTTCGGTTCACTTGTTTGACATTTTCCTCCGCTGTCTCACTGTTTGGGCTGCTATTTTCACTCCGTTTCACTGCTGTTTTCAAGGTATTTTCTGGTCACTATTGTAAGGTAATTTAGGTCATTGTTTTTACGATTTTGGAGGGGTTTAGGGCTACGATTTTTATCATTGTTCTTGGTATTTTTTGGGTTGTTTTTTATTCAGTTTATGGTGGTGGACAGGGTAGTTTAAGAGGTGTTTTCACGGTAGTTAATGGGCTGGACAGTGAGTGCGGTTTACGTGCAGTGCAATTGCTAGACAGTGAGCAGTTTTCGGTGATGGGCAATGAGTGTTTTTATGCGTACAGTGGGGGTGTTTATGAGGCTGTGAAGGGTTGTGTTATGTATGGTAATGTAAGGGTTTTGTGCGTGCAGTGAGAGGGATTGGCGGCAGTGGAGCCTCTGTTTCAAGGGTGAGTATGCGACAGTTTGGGTAGTGTAGGGAAGGGATTTATGCGTGCAATGTATAAGGTGTTTGGAAGCGGCAGTGCAAGGGCTTTTGTTTGTGCTTTTGGCTTGAATGGACTCTGATGTATCTTGTGTGAATATGCGTGAATGAGCTAGGGCTTTAATGTGTTGGTGAAGGGTTCTTTTATAGGTAAATAGACTGAGGCTTTCCTTGTTTGAGAATGAGAAGAATTTGTGCATTAAAGGAAATATCTTTTAAATTAGTATGTGGTAAGGAAAATCTTTTAATTATGGAAGTAATTTGATTTAATTAGGCAATGGATCTATGAGATTTCTTTAATTTAGGAAGGGGATTTGGCTTGATTTATACATGTGTTTAATGTGTGTTTTGTTATTTAGGAAGGTGTATTGGGCGTGTGGGCTTGGTCCATTTAGCTGGCTTGGGTGTTTGGTTTAATGGTGTGCGGGCTTGGTGTGTTTCTTGCGGGATTTTGGGCTAAGGATGTGTTTTGAAACGGAGGTCCAACAAGCGAATCCGAAGCTAATCAAGCGAATTAAATCCAGCAATGTCTCAATTCTTGATTATTTCCTTTCGACGTCCGTTTCTCACGGCTTCCAAAATCTATAAAGGTAGTGTCTCCATACGAGACTCATCATCGGGACTTATATGTAAAAATATAGTTCCTACAGTCACCCCCACTTTGATGGGACTTGTCCAGTGTGTGACAATGACAATCCTATAAAAGTTTGTGCAATGTATTTTTACTTACCTGGCTCGCCAGCTTCCACTTGACTTGCATGTTGTGTTGAGTTGAGTTGATTTTGTTGTGCCATACCTGGCATGCTAAACCCCATACCCTGAGGTGTCGAGGTTGCGTCTCCTTACCCAGAGTGTCGCAGTGATATCTCCATACCTGGAGTGTTGTACCTGGCAAGCTGAACTTCATACCCGAGGTCGCGGTTGCGTCTCTATACCCAGAGTGTCGCAGTAATATCTCCATACCAAGAGTTCTATCCCTGGAAAGCTAAACCCTATACTCGAGGTGTCACGGTTCCGTCTCCATACCTAGAGTGTCGCAGTAATATCTCCATACCCGGAGTGTCGTACCTTACAAGCTAAACCCCATACCCGAAGTGTCGTGGTTGCGTCTCCATACCGAGAGTGTCGCAGTAATATCTCCATACCCAAAGTTTTGTACCTGGCAAGCTAAACCTCATACCCGAGGTGTCATGGTTGTGCCTCCATACCCAGAGTCTCGTAATAGTGTCTCCATACCCAGAATGTCATACTTGGCAAAACTGATATTGATGTTGGTGTGTTTCCTTACCCGGAGTGCCATACCCAACAAAACTGATATTCTGTCTCCATACCCGAAGTGTCATACCCGGTAAAACTGATACTGTGTCTCCATATCCAGAGTGCCATACCCGACAAGACTGATACTGATAATGATGTTGGCCTCGCCCCTAGAGTGCCATACCGGCAAAACTGATACTATTGCTGATGTGGGCCTCGCCCCCAGAGTGCCACCCGGCAAGACTGCTACTGATGACGTGGGTCTCAACCTTGGGACTCGTCCCCAAAACTGATACTAACACCGTTATGGTTTATATTGTACTGCCTCTCATGAGATAATCCTGATAGCTAAGCATATTTTCGTCCTCAATGGATGCTTTGCGTCGAAACTAAAGAACCTTCAAAATACTTAATATACTCGAATATGATCGTCTACATGAGTGATCTGAACTAGACTCATAGTGTGTGTGTGCCAAGGCTCTTTAGCAGCTTAATCCTAAAGAAGGCCAACTCGATGATTTTGTCTCAGAGAATTAGATCAGTGGGTCTAACCAACCCAGATGTCTTAATCACCCTTTGTGATTATTTCATCATACTTAGCATGATATGGTTTTCTTCTTTTTTCCTTGTCTCTTTCTTTTCATTCTTTTCATTCTTTTTCTTCTTTTTTTTTTCCCTCTTTTCTTTCCTTTTTTTCTTTCTTTGACACACCTACCCTTTAAGGTCGTATTTCTCCTCATGTTGGTCCTAATACTCGCCCAAGGGTAGCTTCACGCTTATTGGTTATATGCGGTATATTTTTTTCTTTTCTTTTCATTGCAGGGACTTTATTTCTTTATTTCCAACCATATCATTTATCATAGCATCAGTAAACCAGGGTGGTCATCTACGCAAACGGTCATTCACTGATCCATCATCTCTCCAACTAGTCATCTTGCAAACTACTCAGGCTTCTACAGTTGAGATCCCGTAATCAAGTGCTCGTGAGTCTAGCTGAGATCAATCCATTCAGAATACCGGACGAGAGCACGTCTCGCACTTATCGTTTCTAAGGCTTCTTCTTGCAGCAAACAACGTCATCACCAGACATATACATAACTATCAAAGACTTCTCTCTCTCTCATCCCCCTTTTTTTTACCCTACGGAATTCTTCTTTTCAACCGCTGATAATTTGGGCTTCGTCTCCTGGGATCCATTCCCGAAACTCATGCTGATATGGGCCTCAACCCTAGGACTCATCCCTGAAACTGACTGATAGAGGCCTCAACCTTGGGACTCATACCTGAAACTAATATCGATTCATTTCTGAAACTCACTGTATTATTGCTGCTTCTGATTGGCTTGCCTTTGCCGATTTTTTTCTTCTTTGAAAACCTGTGAATACATAACAAAACAAACACAAAAGGAATGCAAAATACGTTACGTGTATGCTTGCATGCATGGGTGAGTTTCCTATCCCCTTGGGTCAGGTCTTCTGCTGGTGACTACCCAGTCTTCTCCTCCTCATGCAAAGTACTACTTCAATCTATCAACATTGATCAGCTCGGTGAACTCGTTCCCTTCCAAGTTTGACCGTCTCACTGCTCCATTTCACATTACCTTCTGAACGACGAAGGGTCCTTCCCAGTTTGGTCTGAACTTTCCTCTCGGGTCTGTTGTCGACGGCTTCGACTGTTTAAGCACCAAATCACCCTTTCTGATCTTGGTAGGACGTACCCTCTTATTGAATGATTGAGCCAGCCTCTTCTGGTATATCTGAATATGATGCAAGGACTTCATCCTCTTCTCACCCATCAATGCTAACTGTTCAAACCTCTGTGAGGCCCATTCTTGTTCAGTCAATTTCGCTTCGGCTAATACCCGCATTGACTGTATCTCAATTTCCACTAGCAGTACTGCTTCCATTCCATAGACCAAGGGGTAAGGCGTGGCTTCTGTTGCTGTTCTCACAGATGTTATGTACCCCCACAGGGCATATGGTAGCTTATCAGCCCAATCTTTGTAATTCTCAGTCATCTTGGCTAAAGTCATCTTTATGGTTTTGTTGGTTGCCTCGACTGCCCCATTAGCTTACGGCTTGTAAGGTGAAGACTTGTGGTGGCCTATTCCATACTTCTGTAGAATTGCTTTTGTCTCTCTCTAAAACTGGACTCCATTGATTGTGACCACGTGGTGTGGCATACCATATCGGTAGATGAGATTCCGAGCTATGAACTTTACCATCTACTTGGCTGTAACATTGCGAAATGATTCGGCTTCCACCCATTTCGAGAAGTAGTCTACTGCCACTACTATGAAGCGATGTCCATTTGACGCGTTCGGTCGAATCTCTCTGATCATATCTATTCCTCATGTTGAGAAAGGCCACGGCTCTGATAGCCCATGCAACTTTGTATGCGGCAAATGATTTAAATTACCGTGTGCTTGAAAATCGTGACAGTGCTTTACCAGCTTCGCGCAGTCAGCTTCCATGGTTGGCCAGTAGAAGCCTTGTCTCACAATCTTACGAGAAAAATTCAACCCATTCATATGCAGTCCACATACACCAGTATGTACTTCTTCCATTACCTTCTAAGCTTCTTCCTTTTTCAAAAACTTCAGCTGAATGCCACTTGATTGCCTCTTGTATAGTTCTACTTTCAAACATACATACTGAGAAGCTAACTTCTGAATGGATATTCGATCATTTCTGCTCGCTTCCTCCGGGAGTTCCCCATGTTCTAAGTAACGCAGGATATCATGATACCAATCTTTTTCATCGTTGACCTCTATTTCCAAGATACTCTCTATCTCATAAACAGGTTTACTCGCTGTTGTCAACATCAGTGGTCTCATCACCAATTTCTCTGGATTTTCCCAAATTGCGGCTAATGTTACCAATGTGTTTGCCATTTGATTCTCTTCTCGTGGCAAGTGCTCGAATTTGTAGTCAAGGATGACCTGTGCCAGATTTCTGAGGTAGAACAAGTAAGGCTTCAGCCGTTCTTCTTTTAACTCACATTCTCTTTGCATTTGTCGGATTACCAACATTGAGTCTCCGTAAACATCGATATTCTTAGCTCTCAAAGATATCAATGTAGTCAGCTCGAATGCACATGCTTCATATTCGGCCATGTTGTTAGTCACTCCGAGCATTAACCTCTTGGCCATAGGCAAGGTTTCTCCTTTAGGGGTTACTATTACGATCCCAATTCTGGCTCCTTTACAGTTCACCGCTCCGTCAAAATACATCTTCCACCCTTCGAATGTTATAGCTTGGATTTCCTTATCATGGAACTCAAACTTATACTGATCCCCTTCAATGGGTTGCAATGCCAGAAACTCTACCACGGCTCACCCTTTGATCACCTTAGAAATAAGGTACTCGATATCAAATTCTTTCAGTAGCGCTAATCATCTGCCCAACTTTCCGACTAGCGATGGCACTGAATTCAGGTACTTCAAAGGATTCTCATTTTCTACCACTTGGATATTGTAGGATTGGAAGTAATGACGTAATTTCCTGGACGCCCATACTACTGCTAGACAAATCTTCTCCACTTCCTGATAGCAGGCTTCATACGGAAGCAGTTTCTTACTAAGGTAGTAGACAACATGCTCTACTCCCATCTCATCTGCTTGTACCATCATTGCCCCTAGTGCTCCGAGTTTAATAGCCAAATAAAATACCAAGGGTCAACCTTGTCTCGGAGGTTTCAAAACAGGAGGCTTCACCAAATATTCTCTGATTTTGTCAAATGCTTCCTGACACTGTTCATTCGACTTCACCGGATGGTCATTCCTCAACAGTTTGAAGATAGGCTCACACATTGACATCAACTTGGCAATAAACCGACTGATGTACTAGATTTTCCCAAGGAATGCTATGACTTTTTTTTCCGTCTTCGGTGTTGGCATCTCAGTAATAGCCTTGATCTTTTCAGTATCCACTTCTATTCCTCCCATTCCTACTATATGGCCAAGCAACTTCCTCGACGTTACTCCGAACACACACTTCTTAGGATTCAGCAGCAAGTTGTACTTGTCGACTCGTTCAACTTCTCCAATGCTTCTACATGCCTATCTCTCGTCTCTGATTTGACCATCATATCATCCACGTACACCTCAATCTCTTTATGCATTAGGTCATGAAATAAAGTAGTGGTCATCCGCTGATAAATGGCTCCGGCATTCTTAAGCCCAAACGACATCACCTTGTAGCAATAGGTTCCCCATTCCATGACAAATGCG
The DNA here is from genome assembly GCA_019454045.1 of Zanthoxylum bungeanum. Lineage (NCBI taxonomy): Eukaryota > Viridiplantae > Streptophyta > Magnoliopsida > Sapindales > Rutaceae > Zanthoxylum > Zanthoxylum bungeanum. The sequence continues at coordinate 87,409 of SKCR01030730.1, forward strand.
GTCTTATACTTATCTTCTTCAGCCATAAGAACCTAATTGTATCCCGAGAATAGCAGACAAAGTCGCACTATCAACAAGTACATCTATATGTGGCAAAGGAAAGTCATCATTCGGACAAGCTTTGTTGAGGTCTCTGTAGACCACGCACATTCTGACTTTTTCGTCTTTCTTCGGTACTAGCACAATGTTTACCAACCACTCAGGATATTTCACTACTTCTAGGAATCCCACATCTATTTGCTTATTGACTTCCTCCCTGGCCTTCTCGGCCCATTCAGGTCTCATCCTTCAAAGGTTCTACTTTACCGGCTTCATATTCGAATAATTCTGTATCGCATGCTGGGTAATACTTCTGTCTACCCCGGGCATGTCCTCATAGGACCAAGCGAATACTTTGGCATATTTAACCAACATCCATCTAAACTCTTTCGCTCTTCGGCGGTAACCTCACTCGCAATTAAGACTTCCTTGGGGCTTTCAGGCGTACCAAGGGAATGTACTTGTTTTAGTGGAGTTGATATCAAATATGCTTAAGCCGTGCAAGTTAAGAGGAATAGAATCAGGCAAGTAAGCAAATTGATTATCTTTATTTCTAATAAATGCTGGAGTACACTTAAATAAATCAGGAAGATAAATGTCTTCATCTTCTACAGACAATTCATCCTCTGCAATCGGTTTCCTCTCAGGCTCCTTACCCTCATAGTACGTCAGGCTCTCCAACTTCATAAGTTCTTATTCCTATTTCTCTTCTTCCTTCTTCACAACTTCCTCTATCAGCTGTTTCTCACCCAGCATATCTTAGAAGATATCAAATCCGGGCACCACAATCCCGTTAACTTCTACTAGTTCGAGTTCTTCCTTCTTTAGCCATTTCTTCTTAGCTTTTGGCTTATCTGCATCAGACTAGTATCCCAATCCCCTCCGGGTAGTCTGTCCCTTAAAGTCAGGCAATGATGAACCTTGGCCTGGCTCGAACTTCATTTTCTCCATGATCTTAGCTACCTTGGGGTCCACCCACTCCTCAAAAGTTTTCGTCACTTGGAACCTCGTGAAAGGTTGTATTTCCAAAGCGGCTACAGCACTGTCCACCTCAACTCGGATGGTGACAGTCTCTCCTCCATACGGAAATTTAATCATCTGATGCAGAGTGGAGGGCACGCCCCCAAGCTAATAAATCCACGGCCTTCCCAACAACAACGCAAAAGTGGCCGGGATATCCAGTACTGTGAACTTGACATTGTCTCAATCGGTCTAACCTTAACTAATGCGATAAAAGTACCCTCAACTCCCAGCTTGCTATCATCATAAGCCTTAATAGTCATATTAGAGGGGCTCAGATCTGTCGGCTTCATACTTGGCCCCGCCAAAATCTTCAATGGGCACACATTGATGGATGAGCCATCGTCCACCATCACGCAAGATGTCTTTTTGCCCCTCACTTCAGTTCGAATGAATAAAGGACTATTGTGCCCTCAACCGGGAGTTCTTCCTTAGAAAAGGTTATTTACAGAGCTTCCTTCTGCACTGATCCGACAAATATTACAGGATTAGCATCCTTGGGCACTACTATCTTGCTCAAGGCATCTACCAAAGCTGGTATGTGCTGTCCGGATGCACACAACAACTCCTAGATACTCAATTGTGCTCTGGTATTCTTCAGTTGCCGCAGCAATACGTCTCCTTCAGCATTCTCCGTATTCTCGGCCTTCTGTAAACACTTCCTTCCCATTTTCTGCAGTATCACTATAAAAGCACACACTTCGGTTCATCCCCTTCATTTCTTCTTCGTCACTACTCGAGAAATCCTCCCAGAAATTCTTCTTCTGTTCCATCTCATCCTCACTGTTGCTATCCAAATACCCAGTCAAAAGGATTGTTGGTCGAAGGTTTGGAGGACAAGGTCATCAGGCAGGCCAGAGTTGATCATATAAGTAGGTAGGGGGACTAAATGATGGTTAGACAAGGGGTTACGGTATGTGTTGGGCTGTTCTTTCTCAGGATCAGGAAAATTTTGGGAGTCAATTAAGTCCTAGATTTCATGGCGGAGGTGGGCACACCAGTCGGTGTCATGGCCATTCTGTTGGTGGAAGTGGCAATAGCGGTTCATGTTGAGGTTTGGTGGGGGAGGATTTGGGAGTGGTTTCGGCTCCAAGGGTTTCAAGAGTCATTGTCTTGTCAACTTCTCAAGCACTTTGGACAAATGTCTTCCCAGGTTAGAAAAGCATCGGTTCTTAATGGCAGCAACCTTCACAGAAATAGGCTGAGCACCTGAGGGTTCTCCGACAGTCCCTCTATTCAGACTATAAAACTTTCGATTCTCGGCTTTCTCCTCTTCAATATCCATGACAGTTTCCCACAGTTGTCGGAAATCCGCAATCATGGAGGTAATCCTCCTCAACTTACCATAAATCGAGGACTTCGTACCCTTGATAATCATCTTTATCTTGTCCTTCTCCGAAGGCCGAGTCTGTATCTTCAAGAGATAGCTTCCAGCGATCCACATAGTCTTTGGAGCTCTCCTCCGGCTTCTGCTTGGTATTCTCCAAGTCGCTTCTCCAAGTCTGTAACAAACTACTTCAGAAAGGCGTCTACCAGTTCCCTCCAATCTTCCTTAACCTTTTTCTCGAGGTTGTGATACCACACTAAAGGTGCACCCTCGAGCGACATCCCAAATATCTTCTGAACATGGTGTTGGGACAAGCCCACCAAACTTATTACCGAGATATATTACCGAAGATGGACCCTCGGGTCTCAATTCCCATTGAATTTGGCTATGTCGGGCATTTTAAACTGAGCTGGCAGCTGCTACTCGAAGGTCATTGATCATAATCCAATAAATCCTCATGCTTCCCCTTCATTTTACGGGTAACTGACTCAATCTGATCACGAAGTTTCTGTATCTCGGCCTGAGACCCGGCTATTCTCCCCTCACGGCATATTCAGCTATATCATCATCAAATACATGAGCATCATCATTCAATCCACTAGGAGGGCTCTCACGCCTCTCATTTTCAGATCCTCCCGTAGCACTGGGCACAGCCATATTAGACACAGCGGTAGTCAAGGCTTGCAATTGTTCAGTGACTTTGGTGAGATTAACTTAAATCTGATCCATGTGAGACCCCTCATTGACTGATTCACTCATGTTTACTGATGGCCTTTTGATTATTCTCCCCTCTTCCCTAACCCAACGAGAATCTATGGTGTCTTTTAAGATCGTGTGTCAGTGTGTATGCGTGCAATGCATGTAATGTATAAGTTCATAGAAATTCTATACTAGTTGGCTCATTATCATTTTAAAGTATTCAATCATGTTATTCCACAGTGCAAACTTGTCCCAGTTGAAAAGGCCCAACAGGTTTACACTTTGCGATAACATGGCTAAACAACTTTAATGATAATAGGCCCACACATAAAATGGCCCACTAGCATTTAGAAGCTTTTGGCCCATTTTCCATAAAGCACGGACTCGTCCCAGTTTAAATGGTCCTACAAGCCCATACCACATGACAAAAAGTCCAACTAAATCCAAATGACAATGGTCCTAAATGCAAATATGAAGGAATAATTGCTATTGGTCCTACGACTACAGTTTATACGCGGGTTTATAGGAGACAAAGGCTCTCGTCGATGAAGGGTTGCCCACAACTAGGTCTCCCCACTCAATGGTCCGAGCGACCAAGTGAGCGTAACTTTTTTATACACTAAGGTATGTGCCAGCGAGTTAAGGTGTGTGACTTACTGTCAAATGGATTTCCTATTTTAGATTCCCAGAGGGAGGGTGGAGCGAACTCTCTTAAATATCCAAGCCTCTTAGGCTCTTATCGCTTGGTGACAGGAATAAACAACGAGTCCTCCAAATTAGTCATCACAGCAAGCTACGAGTACATGATTATCTAGGTGCCTTCACAGCTTTTCCTTGTAGAAAGGTAGTGAATGAAGGAAGACACCAAACTATTACCAAGCTTTAATAATGCCTTCGATTAAACCCCTTTAACCCACTATAGACACGGTTAACTAAAGCACAAATCATAATCATTATAAGACATTATTTCGGGGCAAATCATTATCCTCAGTGGAGTCACCAGACTTTAGGACAAAGAAATCGGCGACGCTGTTCTAGGCTCGCAGCCTAGTTGGGAGTACGAAATAGCCCATGGGGGAACTAAACTAGAGAAATAACATGGAGTCGCCACCCAGTGTGAACTGGGAAAATGTGATTTAAGGCCGCACTCACCCCTCGCATGGGAAGACCTCAAACATTTGGGTTCGGAATGGTCTCTTACTTATGTCACTTGTAATGATATGATTTGTGCGATAAACTAACCGAATCTACTCAACATGCTTGCTCAAAGGTAACTTAGATCTAGTCCACATTCATCAAAATAAATCCTATGACTAAGTTCGCATGCTTTAAAAAAAAGTCATTATAACGGCAATCATATAATATCACACAACGAGCGGGCCGAATCATCAAACATAAAGAACAAATAAAAAACCACTGAAACATACACGTAAACTAAATTCCTAATGCGAAATTAAAGAACTAAGTCATGCATAAAGAAGTAACATAATCATGCTTAAAAATAAACGATATACTAGACTAAATCATGCTTTTATAATAAATAACGTACAAGCGACCTAATCATGCTCAAATACATGGTTGGATGAAACGAAATACGTGTGTCTCTCAAGTGGTATGTGGCATTATATCCCGAGTACAGACCGCACTACCGTCCATTCGGATTCGGCTACGAAATTTACGTCCGGGTTTCCATCCGATATACCGCAAGAGAGAACACATATTCTGTTCATCCGGAAATCACATCATGCACCAATCCACAATACTCATGCGAAATAAAGTAATAAAATAAATAAATAAATAAAGGAGAATAAATAAATATGGTGCCCTCAGGTCTAACCTCTTTTATCGTCTCTCAGAAGCACGTTACACGGCCGTCGGAAGGGTTAATGTTCTGCAACTCTTCCAGTTCACTGGTTCGACATTTTCCTCCGTTGTTTCACTATTTGGGTTGTTGTTTTCACTCTATTTCACTGCTATTTTCAAGGTATTTTCTGGTCACTGTTTTAAGGTAATTTAGGTCACTGTTTTTACGATTTTGGAGCAGTTTTTATCACTGTCCTTAGCAATTTTTAGGTCACTCCGTTTCACTGCTACTTATTTTATCACTGTCCTTAGCAATTTTTGGGTTGTTTTTGATGTAGTTTACGGTGGCAGACTAGGTAGTTTAAGGGGTGTTTTCACTGTAGTTAAGGGGCTGGATAGTGAGTGCGCTTTGTGTGCAGTGTAGTGGCTAGACAGTGAGCAATTTTTGGTGATGGGCAATGAGTGTTTTTATGCGTGCAGTGGGGGTGTTTATGCGGCTGTGAAGAGCTGTGTTATGTACGGCAATGCAAGGGTTTTGTGCGTGCAGTGAGGGAGATTGGCGGTAGCGGAGCCTGTGTTTCAAAGGTGATTATGCGGCAGTTTGGGTAGTACAGGGAAGGGATTAATGCGTGCAATGTAGAAGGTGTTTGGATGCGACAGTGCAAGGGCTTTATTTGTGCTTTTGGCGTGAATGGACTCTGATGTTTCTTGTGTGAATATGTGTGAATGAGCTAGGGCTTTAATATGTTGGTGAAGGGTTCTTTTTATAAGCAAAGTGATGTGGGCTTTCCTTGTTTGAGAAGGAGAAGGATTTGTACATGAAAGGGAATATCTTTTAAATTTGTATGTGATAAGGAAAATGTTTTAATTATGGAAGTGATTTGATTTAATTAGGCAAGGGATATATAAGATTTCTTTAATTTAGGAATGGGATTTGGGTTGATTTATGCATGTGTATAATTTGTGTTTTGTTATTTAGGAAGGTGTATTGGGCGTGTGGCTTAAGTCTTTGGGTGTGTGGGCTTGGTCCATTTAGTGGGATTGGGTGTTTGGTTTAATGGTGTTCGGGCTTGGTGTGTGTCTTGCGGGGTTTTGGGCTAAGGATGTGTTTTGAAACAAAGGTCCAACAAGCGAACCCGAAGCTAATCCAACGAATTAAATCCAGCAATGTGTCAATTCTTGACTATTTCCTTCTAACGTCTGTTTCCCGCGACTTCCACAATCTAAAGAGGTAGTGCCTCCATATGAGACTCATCATCGGGACTTATATGCACAAATATAGTGCCTACAGTAGGAGTTTTAGAAAAGTTATCATGGGAGTGAGAAAGGAAAACTATAAGAAAGTATAGAAGAATTCATAATAGTATAAGTAGCCAAAGATAAAGAATAGTTAGGAGATTTAATAAGATAGAGAGATTTTGTGGATATCTACCCTGGAATATACAAGAATAGAAAGTAGATACCTAAGAAATTAAATAGAAGAATAAACCACCACTGGCTTTAGTAACAAGGAGTAGAGCAAGGAGATTCAGTTTATTTGGTCTCGAAGATAACATAACGAGAAAATAGTAAAGAAAAGAATCAATGAAAGTCATGGGACCCTTAAGCCTAGTAAAGAAAAAATCACTAAAGGAGAGGAATTGATAGATTGGACAAATCACGTGATGGCTTGACAACTAAGTCAATGAATCCAAAGAATCATATACAAGAAAAATGAGATGAGAAGGTTAAACGCTACAATAAGTTGAGCTAAGTGCGGAAAACCTTCACATAAACAAGGAACCCTCAAGAAAGCAGAGATATAAGAAGTACAAAAAAATCATGAAGAACGATTCGAAAACATAGTGAACAACTTCTAAAGAATCTCATGGTATTGAGAAGAAGGATTTTAGGTAGGGAGTTGTAACAGACCGGTAACGTGCAACATGCTCAGCATAGTAAATAATTGTGCGAAGGATGTAAATAATCGTAATATGTTATAAAAATGATTTCCATGACCTAGGAATCTTGACTTGAGACTCGGGATAAATTATCAAGTTTTGACGCTTTTCCGCTAAACATTTCGTTTTGTACAGTTGTTAGTAAAATAACCATAACTTCTTCATTTTAACTCCGATTTTGATGAATAATATACCTTTTTCGAAGAGAAAACATATACGCACAAACTTCATGTTGTATATTTCCTCACATTCAGACCCGAGCTAAGTAAAAAACGCATTGTTTTCCACTGACCTGTTCTATGATGAAATTGAGGAGTAAATAGAAATTTTCATTTAAGCCCAAAAGCCCATTTTGTGTCTTCAAATCCAGCGCAATCCGAATTACCTAGGGGACCCTATATTTCTCTAGAAAAGACTTACCAAGCCAAGACATAAATAAAAGCCACCAAGCCGCTTATTTTTTATGATGGCCAAATGGGGAAAAAAAAACAAGGGAAAAAAGAAAATTTCCCAGGATTTTCAAAAATCCTTAGTTAAGAAGTGATGGAAATCAGGCATAAGAAAGATTAGGGAGATTCATACAAGCCCTAGGAAGCAATTGGAGTAAGGTGGCAAGTTGTTTAAGGTAAGAAAATTCTATTTTATAACTTATAAGTTTTGATTTTGCATTAATGGTGGAATTTTATGTTAATATAAGTACATTTGAATTTAATGGGAATAAATAAGTTATTTAGTGTGATGATTATGTTGTATTATTAAATTTAATCCAAACCCTAGGTTGGCTATGATGGAGTAATGAAATGAAAGGAATGTGTGGTTGGGATTAGGAGTAATATTGCTAAGATGAAATGTTGTTGATGGTGCAATGGAAATGAGAAAATTATTATAATTGATAATAGCCATTTTTGGCAGTAAAGAAAAGGAGGAGAGGGGGCTGATTTGATTTGTTTAGTGAAGTATTAGGTTGTTGGAGATGGAGTTAATGTGGAAATGGAGAGATATATAACTATAATTTGGAAAATAGTGATAATGTAACTAATTGCACACCAAGTGTTCGGCAAATTGCCCCAATAGACAAATAATTATTTGGACAAATTTAACACAAAGTAATATGTGTTATAGACATTAGAATTCTGAAGAATACGGTAAAATTAAATAAAATCGGAAGAGCGGCGTAAATAGCAAATGGGCAGTAAGCTCCAGAAAATAGAGCAATCTGGACAGGTCATATTTTTTAATTTATAATTTGAGTTTTAGATCTCTAATTGACAAGCCGTAAAGTTTTAAGTAAAATAGACACAATTGTTAGTAACATATACAAAAATCAAAAATTTTGGACTTTAGACTCTAATGTAGAAAAATCTCCAAAGTCAACTGATCGGCAGTAAAGTCTGCACTTATGACCTGATAACCTAGGCTCGATTTTTGATTTTTTAAAATGCATTTAGGGTGTCCAAATGATGAGCTGTTAGTGCCAAAATAAACTAGACACATAGTAGCCCGGCATATAAAAAATTCAGAACCATTGGACTTATAAGAATTTTTGGCGGAGTTTCAAATTGGAGTGATCAGCAGGGACTGATCTGATTCTGTCCATGCTGAACAGCTGGTAGAAATCAGTTTGTTTATGGAGTTCGGGAATGGGAAATCAGGATCCGTAAAATTTGGGATAAAGTTGACTCATAGTGGAATCATCCATAAAAATTTCAAGACCAAATTCCTTACCACTCCCAGCAAAATTCCAAAATCTGACCCAAAAACCTGGAAAATTATGTTTCATATATTCTTATAAGTTCATTAAAAATTTCTTTATTCTAACAATCCCTTTATTCTTATAGATCAATATTAGGACTCACAACCACCGTCGACGCTGTGAAAAGACGCCGTCAAGCCCAAATATGTGAGTGGACAACCCTTTATTTAAATTGATTGATTTACTTGTTATTTATAAATTCAGACTTACTTTTCCAGCATGTAGGTCGTTAGCCTTTATTTATTTACAGTAATTTTTCAGATGATAGCGATTTAGAAAAGAAATTTTTTCAACTTGAGATTTATGTTTTCGGGACATGAAGTAAAAACTCACCCCAGCATTCAACCTAAGATCCAGTTGGAATTGATGAATATAATGACATGTGCACATGTGGAGGAGTGAGGGGACACTCTCAGATCCTCGAGCTGGGCTAGGGGGACGGTGATACGTAACGCCCATAGATCCCTTTTTGTTCTTAGATGGGACATTCCTGAGTGGAGATTGTGATGAGATGGGAGATTCCTAGGCGGAGATTCCGTGACTTGGGTTTTCTATAGTAGTACCGAGTGATATAACTGAACCTGATTTCTTAAGATATTTTACAGCATGACTTTACATTGTTCTTTACAGTATGATTTGACACACTTACGGTGCAGTTTCATGATATTGCTTACCGTATTTTCATGACGAATAGCTTTTAAGTCCAATATCATTAAGTTGTTTAAGTTGTCACTAATCTGTTTCAATGATTTTATTAAACAGACTTTGTCGATTATTTTATACATTTTAATATTCTTTCTTCTTGTTGTTTTAGTTCCACTCACTTAGATCGTACGATGATCTATAGTCCCACTTACAGTAATTGTTTTGCAGGAATTCCAAGAGGACGAGCTTGGGAGGACAGATACTGATACAGTCGCCAAAGTGGGAGTCCACCAGTTTGAGTCATATAGCATGAGAGTCCAGTCAGTGTCAAGTAAATGATTCTTATATTCATTAGTATAGTATGGGTCATTATTGAGTATCTATCAATGTTTGTAAAGAATATTATTCAAAGTACACAGACATGAGACATAAAAGTATTTTAAATTGAGTTAAGGTGTCTATGCATAACATAGTATCTGAATAGATTATAATACAGTCAGAAAGTCAAAGGCTTATGGGGTTAATCCTGCTATCCTCTGCTGGTAACATCTCACGGTCTAAGGATGTTACAAAGATGGTATCAGAGCATGGTCTATAGAGTTAGTGACTGCAGTGGGCAGAGTGTTGGGGTTTTGTATACACCGTATGTTTGGGATACCCGTTTATGAGGCACTACCTCTCCAATATTCGATCCTCTAGTACGTCCTCAAAGTTTTATAGACAGGTTAGTAAGTATTCCCAAGCCATTTGAATCTTTTTTCCTCATTCTAGTTAAAGAACATTCCTTAATCATCGTAGATTATTTTCGAAGCTCAATATAAGCTAGGGAACTCGATAGTAAGGTCTAAAGAAAGTTATTCGAGAGAGTAAAAGAGAAAAGAGGAAGCTAAAAGAAAAGATGCATGGAAGATTGAACCAGTTAGAGAAATAGATGTAGAGAGAGAGTGTGAAATAGAAAAGCTTAGAGATATCCACCTAGAATAGTATAAAGAGAAAGATAAAGCTAGAAGAGAAGTAAAATAAGATGGAGGATATAGAACCAAAGCAATAAGCAAAACACAACAACCCATAGCAGTAAATAAGAATAACGGAAGCCCCAACAAGAAATTGAGTTACCTAATAGAATTAAGATTCCATTCCTACTCAAGAAATCTTTCCAAGTAAATCCAATAGTCTTCGAGATCCTCTAATAGCTAGTGAGTTCTACGAGTATCAGAGAATAGCTAAAGAAACAATAGAAGTAAGAAACCCAGAGTAGTAGAAAGGGCCCCAATGGACCTAAATGTCAAAAAGGATTTGAAGGATTCTATATACTTAGACCTCGACCCAGATCCTCAAGTGTGAAATAGGAATGGTTAGCTACCTTACCCCTAGCAATCCGATAGAGATAAAATCTTGGACTATCTAGTCTTCAAATTCTTCAATGACACCAACAAATGAGTTGCCCTGATAGAACCTACCTCATAGGCATAGATAACCGTAAGAGATCTGACAAGAGTTCACCCAGGAATTTGGAAGGAAAACTAGCCTAAAGTCAGTAGAAATCTATGAGAGTATTCAGGAATAGACCTGTGAGGATAAAGAGAGTTAAAAGTAACTAAAGCAATAACATGAAACGTAAAATGGAGCGTTATAGCCGAAACGTCTAATAAGAATAGAAAATGACAATTAGGAAGCGAAGTAAGAAGAAAAAGGTAGATAGAGATAGAGAAATGGAGACGGATAAGAAATGATAGAATGGTATAAAGAAGAAGAAAGTCTTTAGATCTTCCAAAACATAAATTTGTAAGCAAACAAGATGAGTGGCGATTAAAATAACTGTTAGGTCTCCCTAGCCAAAAGATCCAATAGATAGAACTTCTACTTACCCAGATTTTCCCTCCTATGAGATATCAGTTAAGGAAGTATTCCTGATATAGTCTACCTCATACCCATCCGAGATATAAAGAAAGGACCAATGAGATTTAAGTAGTTCATATCAGTATGATATAAGCAAATCAGCGGGAGTTTATTCGAGAAAAGAAAAGGCCTTGAGAAACAAACCACTTAGAAGAAGGATCAAAGAAATTTTTGAGGATGTAAATGAAGAAAACCCATAGTAGTGCAAAGATTAAGAAAACACAGAGAAACATTTACTCGACCAATAGAAAATCACGATTAGATCAAATATCGTAGAACCCACAGGTTAGCCGAGATAGTAGAGATCTGTAGAAGACCATAATAATAACCTACGAAGTTGGAGATACTTAAGAAATGATAAGAATACCAATATTGACGTGAGGATAGAATGATCAAATCAAGAGCTATAGCAGGATAATGAAGTTGAGATTTAAGAACCAAATAGAGGAATGATTCAAAGTCACCTTAGTAAGAACAATAGTAAGGAAATAGGATATGAAAGTGGTGGAATCCTTGAAGAGAGCAGAACCATTAAAGAACAGTAATTATTAGATTAGATAATTGTGAGATAGCTCGAGAACTAGTTTGATGAATCCAAAGGATCATAGACTAGAAACTTAAAAAAGAAAAGATTTAAATAACTATCTTAAGAATGAGCTAAGTGCCGAAAACCTTCACGAAACCAATGACCTTCAAGGGAATAAACAAAGTTGAATATAAAAGAATATGAAAAATGATTCATAGGAATGTAGTGAACAACTTATAAAAAACCTCATAAAGTTAAGAATAAGGATTTAAGTAGTTGAAGCAAATGAAGTTTTCAAGAAAGAAAGTGAGTAAGGAGTAAATGACTAAGATAAGAAAGGAACCATCATAACATAAAGAATCCCTTAGAAAAGATAGCAAAAGGATTATAGTAGTACCCTGAGAAACGTCGTAGTAACAGCAGGAAGTTAAGTAACAAGAATGATAAAGGGACGGAATAAGGAACTTTTTAGAGAATATGTTTTTGGAAGGACTTGTATAGGATGTTAAGTGATTAATTAATGAAAAGAACTTGGAATAGAGTTAGAAAAGATAAGTCAAAAAAGTTTTAGCAGTAGTACTCAGTATAGATAGATATCTCAGACAAATATACACAAGAATCTTAGGCGGAAATATGCATCACTGAGACCTCATGACAAGCTTCCACCCTCCCAACCCTCGAATCGATTCTGATAACAAAAAGGACTAGAAGTGTAACCTTAAGGTACTCTAGAAGCAAGTACAAGAGTGGTGATAAAAGATTGAAATGTATGACCCTTAAGTAATGACTACAGAAGAGGAAATACTAAGTAAATATAGAAGGAAGTGTAGTATGGTATATAACAAAGACAACAAGTTTACCATAGTATAAGAATCAACAAAGAAAAGGTATTCTAGTATACAAATAAGTACAGAAGGCGGCTAGAGAATAGAAAAGGAAGATCAAAGAGATGAAACCTGCAGATGTAGCCCGAGAATGAACAAGTGAGACTTTGGGAGTCAGAAAGGAATTTGTTAAATTATAATCGTACCAAAATAAGGTAGCAGTCAAATGATAGCAAATATTTCAAGAAATTAAGATCTAAGGATATGAAGAAAATGCAAGACAAATACGTTTTAGCAGTAAAATATAGAGTAGGAGAAGACACTAGACAGGTATGCATGAGAATCTTAGACAAAAGTATGTGTCACCAAATCATCATAGCAGAAGAGTCCCAAGACAAGTACCCACCTTCACAACCCTTGATCGACTCTCATATGTCCTTGGTTATACTTAACGATGTCATCTTAAATTCTTATCACTACTAAACTAGTACTCATTTCTTTATTGCCTTATCTAATAGCTTTCCTTTAAATCTTTGATGCCATAACTTCTTCATTTTAACTCCGATTTTGACGAATAATATACCATTTCGAAGAAAAAACGTAGACGCAAAAACTTCGCGTTGAATATTTCCTCACATTTAGAACCGAGCTAAGTAAAAAACGTATTGTTTTTCATTGACCTGCACTGTGACGAAAATGAGTAGTAAAAATAAATTTTCTTTTAAGCCCATATGCCCATTTTGTTTCTTCAAATCCAGCCCACTCCGAATTACATAGGGGACCTTAGATTTCTCTAGAAAAGACTTACCAAGCCAAGACATAAATAAAAGCCACCAAGCCCCTTATTTTTGATGATGGCCAAATGAGGTAAAAAACAAGGGAAAGAAGAAAATTTTCCAGGATTTTCTAAAATCCTTAGTTAAGAAGTGATGGAAATCTGGCATAAGTAAGATTAGGGAGATTCATACAAGCCCTATGAATCAATTGGAGTAAGGTGACAAGTTGATTATGGTAAGAAAATTCTATTCTATAACTTATAAGTTGTGATTTTGCATTAATGGTGGAATTTTATGTGAATATAACTACATTTGAATTTAATGGGCATAAATAAGTTGTTTAATGTGATGATTATGTTGTATTATTAATTTTAATCCAAATCCTAGGTTGGCTATGATAGAGTAATGAAATGAAAGGAAAGTGTGGTTGGGATTAGGAGTAATATTGATAAGATGAAATGTTGTTGATAGTGCAATGGAAATAGGAAAAAAAATTATCATTGATAATAGCCATTTTCGGCAGTAAAGAGAAGGGGGGATGATTTGCTTTGTTTAGTGAAGTATTAGGTTGTTGGAGATGTAATTAATGTGGAAATGGAGGGATATATAACTATAATTTATCAATAGTGATAAGATAACTAATTGCATACCAAGTGTTCGACAACTTGCCCCAATGGACGAAAATAATTATTTGGACAAATTTAACACAAAGTAATATGTGTTATAGACATTAGGAATTTCGAAGAATACGGAAAAATTAAATAAAATCAAAAGAGCGGCGTAAATCGCAAATGGGCAGCAAGTTCTAGAAAATAGAGCATTCTGGCCAGGTCACATTTTTGAATTTATAACTTGAGTTTTAGATCTCTGATTGACAAGCTGTTAACTTTTGAGTAAAATAGACACAATTGTAAGTGATATTTATAAAAATCAGAATTTTTGGACTTAAGACGCTAATGTAGAAAAATCTCCAAAGTCAACTGTTTGGTAGTAAAGTCTGCACCTGTGACCTAATGACCTAGACTCGGTTTTTGTTTTTTGAAATACGTTTCGGGTGTCCAAATGACGAGCCATCAGTGCCATAAAAAACTAGACACATAGGAATCCGACATATAAAAAATTCAGAGCCATTAGACTTAATTAGAATTTTTGACGGAGTTTTGAAGTGGAGTTATCAGCAGGGACTGATCTGATTCTGTCCTGCTTACAGCCGGTAGAAATTAGTTTATTTATAGAGTTCAAGAATCGAAATCAGGATCCGTAAAATTTGGGGTAAAGTAGACTCATAGAGGAAACATCCACAAAAATTTCATGTCCAAAAACCTGGAAAATTCTGGTTCATATATTCTTATAAGTTCATTAAATATTTATTTGTTCTAACAATCCCTTTATTCTTATAGATCAACGTCAGGACTCGTAACCACCGTCGACGCTGTGAAAAGAGGCCGTCAAGCTCAAATCAGTGAGTGGACACCCCTTTCTTTAAATTGATTGATTTACTTGTTCTTTATAAATCCAGACTTACTTTTCCAGCAAGTAGGGTGTTAGCCTTTATTTATTTACAGTCATTTTTCAGATGACAGCGATTTAGAAAAGAATATATTTAAACTTGAGATTTGTGTTTTTGGGACATGAGGTAAAAACTCACCCTAGTATGTAACTCACCCTATCACCTTTGTAAGACCACTTTAGTGTGCTAGCACTTGGAAATTTTACCACAAAATTTCCCTTGGACTTCATGCAACTCTCGGCCATTAGAGAAATTTGAGAGAGAATGGCTTCAAAAGACGTGAGAGGAAGAGGGAGAAGAGATTGCGTGTTGTGTATTTTTATTTCAAAAATCAAATACTAAAATCAATTACCAAAGTCAAAAAGGTACAAGGGATTAAAGCCTTCCAACAACTCACATCACTCACAAAAGTGACATCCATCACATCACTCAAAGTTGATGTGACTTCTATCACAAGAATGACTAATGATGTGACGCATGATGTGATTTGTGGGCCCCACTTGATTCAAAATGCAAGTGGGCCCGCAAACATTCCTGGGCTCGGGTTCGCTAATTCCGTATTAACGAATTTTCCGTTGCGATGTAAAAAATCAAATTTAATTAAATAATTATGCCTAGCAAAATTACTATTCACATCGCTAGCGAATTAATTCTAAATTAACTCATTCACCCGAATTAAAATCTAATTTTAATTCCATGTCGAAATCTAATTTCATTTAATATATCGAATATATTATTTTATCGATTAATTCCAAATTAATCGTTCTCTCTATTTAAATTATATTTTATCCAAGATAGAATATCTCCGAAATTAATCATAGGTTAATTTTCTCTCTTATTTAATTAATCTCAGATTAATGATATTCGAGTCATACTTCATCGGTGAATCTTCGGGAAACGACCAATGATATCCTAAATATGTGGGCAGTAAATCCGGTCGTCGAACTATCCGAACACGTACGTAACTCTTACTGTGTTTTTACCGATTTACGAGACATGATTGGCTTCTAGCAAAGCACTTTGCCTACCCAATTCTCCAGAAATATTCTTAAAGGAATATTTAATCTTTGTAAGGCGTAATATACGCAGTATTACGTATTACGATACAGTATCGGATGTCACGTGCTAGGCCTGGGGCTGGAATTGTGTCTGCTTCGTAAGAAGAACATATTGGATCTCTAGTAACTAGTCTCTATAATCGGATAACTATGACCATGTCATATTATCTCGATAGCTGCAGCATAAAAGAGTACCAGTTTCTTATCCTACGTGATCATCATCTCCACTATGACTTGAGTGATACTTCCATCTTGACATCACACCCAATACACTATGATTCTCAATATACCCAGAAGAGGAGTACACATAACCTATTAAAGTCTTGGATGACCAAAACCAAAGTATATTGATTGTCGCAAGTATTAGAGATGTAAGAATCAGGTTAAGACCAAATACACCTACCCTGAATCGGACTCCCATAGACACATAATCATACTACCAATAGAATTCCAAAGGGCCTATCCAGAGAGAAGCTGTTTCCGTACCATCGGTAAACACAACCTCCTATTACACTTGCATGAGTATCCAATACCCAAATATATAAGAACTATGCCGTTATACTCCCACAACGCGCATAAGTGCAATACTAGTCTATTCCGCATTATCGATGTCCAATCTCAATAATACAATGACTAGGGATTATTTAATGATTAAACCTTCTTGGATTGATACTGTCTCATATCATCTCAATCCGGAACTAATCATAAGGACTTTTATCATTTATATATCCCGGTAATCCAATTACAAATGATAAAAATATTTGACAATTATGACCCATAGCGTTATTATTTGTACAGATCATGGTGTTGTTGTACAAATTAACTATGTGACAAAGAAGATTGCACTCTTATCATTTGCGAGATTAGATCACCAAGATATATAAATGATAAAAGGTCATTATGATTTGTTCCTGGATTGAGAATAATATGAGATAGTGTCAATCCACGAAAGATAAATCATTAAATATCCCTAGTTAGAGTATTATCGAGATTGGACATTGATAAATACGTAAAAGACTAGTATTGCACTTGTGCGCGTTGTGAGGGCACAACGACATAGTTCTTAAATATTTGGGTATTGGATACTCATGCAAGTGTAATAGGAGGTTGTGTGTCACCGATGGTATGGGAAACAGCTTCGCTCTGGATAAGACCCCTCGAAATTCCATTGGTAGTATGACTATGTGTCTATGGAAGTACAAAATCAGGGTAGGTGTATTTGGTCTTAACTTGAGACTTGCACCGCTAATACTTGCGACAATCAATATACTTTGGTTGCGGTCGTCTAGGGCTTTAACCGGATCTGTGTACGGCAATGTTGGGCATATTGAGAATCGTAGAGTATTAGGTGTGATGTCAAGACGGAAGTGTCACTCCAGTCATATGGAGTTGATGATCGCGTAGGGATACAGAACTGGTTCACTAATAAAGGTTGCAACCGTCGGGATAATATGACTTGGTCATGATTATCCAATATTAAAAGAGACTAGTTGCTTGTTATCCGATATATGCTTCGTACGAGGCAGACACTGTACCAGCCCCAAGCCTCGCATGTGATCATCTGATACTGGAAAGAAATATGCAATTCTACGTATACAACGCCTGATATAGATCCTTTATTCCTGTAAGGATATTTCCGGAGAATTGGGTAGGCATGGCGCTTTGCTAGAATCCAACATTGTCTTGTAAATCGGTATAAACATAGTATAAGGTACTTACGTGGTCGTATAGTCCGACGACCGAATTTACTGCCAACATATCTGGGGATCTCATGGGTCACTTCCCAAAGATTTATCGATGACGTATGACTCGCACTTTAATTAATATGAGATTAATTAGTATAGAGAGAAAATTAATCTGGGATTAATTACAGAGATATTTTATCTAGGATAAAATATCATTTAAAGAGATAAGGATTAATTTAGAATTAATCGGTAAATTAATATATTCGATATATTAAACGAGATTGGATTCAATGCGGAATTAAAATTAGATTTTAATTCGGGCGAACGAATTAATTTAGAATAAATTCGTTAGCGACGTGAATAGTGACTTCACTAGCATAATCATTTAATTACGACGCAACAGAAAATTCGTTAATTTGGAATTAGCGAACCCGAGCCCGGGATTATTTGCGAGTGCATTCGCATTTCGAATTCGAGTGCTGCACATAAGTCATATCAAGCATCAAATCGCTAGTCGCATCTAGTGTCACATCAAGCGTCAAATCACATATCACTTTGAGTGATGTGACACTTGATTGATTGATGTGCTTGATTGAGTTTATTGGTTAGTGAATGCGTGTGGAACACTCAAGGTTGGTGGAAAGCTTTTTGAAAGCTTAATAAGTCATTTACTATTTTTTAATATATGGTATATATGTCTTTGATTTTTTGAAAATCATAACAACTCTCACAACTCCTCTTCTCTCTCCAATTTTATTCTCCTTCTCTCTCACGCCTTTGGAGGGCTGAATTCCTTCTTGTTTTGGGCAGTGAACTGCCGAGTTTCATGAAGAAATAGGGAAGCCAAATTGCGATTTTATGGTAAATCAAGAGTGCTAGCACACTCCGAGATCATGCGAAAGTGATAGGGAAGTCCACCCATGAGCCGGGAATCACCACGACGAAGCTTGGAGCTTGGAAGTTAATCTCCAAAGGCCAAAACCAGTGAGCTGCTACTACCCACTGCCGAGCAGTCCCAAGGGAGAAAGTTTAAGTTTTTGTTGCCTCCCGCGTCGCTCAACCGCTCGATGTAAGTATTCCGCGACTTCCTCTAATGTATTCACACATGTTCATGCTTGATTTATGATCCTTGGGACCCTAGTAAACTCCAACAATGGTATCAGAGCGTAGTTAAAAGCATGAAAAGTTTAGGGTTAAAATTTGGGTAAATGGATTTTGAGCTTGTTTAAATGAAATTGGATGATTTTGTATGCTTAATTGATATTGAATTGAAGAATGATTGAATCAATTTCAAGAAATATATGATTGGATCATTTTCCCCAAATTGTATATGTTGGTCGAATGGTCTTGCCCTAAATATGTCTTGGGATTTTTGATTTTTGATAATTGGACGTGTTGGAAATCATTCGGGAATATTTTTTAATGTCGATTGTGGAATTTAATTGGATTGAAACCGAATCGGACAAAATTCCTAAATTACCGAGAGCATAAGAGCATGTAATTGTGTTTGATTTTAATTAAATTGTGTTGGAAATGATTTAATATTGATGGCATGATTAATTAGTACTAATTTGGTGTTTTGGAAATATTGATTTGGGTGATTAATTATGTTAATACACTTTAGTTTAAATTAAACATTAAATTTGGAATTTTTGTGTTTGATTAAATGAGCTTAAAATTGGATTTGGGCCTTTAATGTTGTAAATGGGCTTATTGGGCTTTGTTGTACAAAATTGGGTTAAGGCAAATTGGATTGGATCCAATTGGGCCCAAAACCTCCTCCATAAAGCCCAAATGCGACAAATGGACCTTTAAAGTTTAATTGGGCCTAATGGGCCAAGATTGATTTATAGGCTTATGGGGTAACTCCGGATTGGACTTTGGTTATCGGTTTGACCCGGATTGACCAAAAGTCCACCCCTTAAGAAATTAATTAAAAGCTTATTAGACTTGAATTAAATTGACGTTGGACGTTAATCGGTGAGACGCGTTGCAATTAAATTTGGAATTTAAATCGTAAAGGTTCGTTAAATAAAGTGTAATGTTTAATTTGGAATTAAATAAGCGAATTAGAATTAAATTCAAATTGAATTGGATTTAATTATGTAGTTTAATTTAATTCGAGAATTCGTACTTTGAGTACTTATTCGCAAAACGAGTTTGACTCCAGCAAAATCAATTCGTTGTTTGAACATTGGATGATCACTAATTATCAGATTAATTAATTGGATTAGATTGATTGATAACATGCTTGTGTGAATACGTGGTTGCGATGCATGAATAATGTATATCGGATGGATATTAGATGGGTGGGGTAATTTTAGAAATTGTTGTAATAAATTTGGAATTTATTAATTAGACCTACGTGTCCAGCCTTATTACCTCCTTATTCTTTTTATTCTCTTCTCACCTATTCCCCTCAATGTAAATGAGGTTTCTTTAGAAGTGTAGTGTAATGGGTAGAAGTAAATACATGTGCTAGCGGGAGAGAAAGTGAGAGATTTGATCTCAGATCAATGTGTAAAGTATCCATCCGCACATCATTATTATTTTATCATATGCGCTTTATTTTGTATTTAGAATGCATGTTTAAGGGTGTATGATGATGAGACCTTAACAAAGATAATAAATTGGTTGCCAATTTGCACTCGAAAAACCCTCGCAAAATATTAAGCGTATTTCCTTCCATTGAGTGATTCTCACTCAAGATCCAAGACTGGCATTCGCTTGTTGTCCAAAGTCAAGGCCTTTGTCCGTCGAGGATGTGTTTGAATCACGAGAGCTTTGTTCCATATCGATGTCTTGTCCAATTTGTGGTTTTTTGGCCAAAGTCAAGACCACTTCTTGTCTATCGACATTGATTACGAAGCTTTCCATGGTCAATGGGTTCCGCTTAACTGGGATCATTAAGTTTTTTGTGCCAAAGCCAAGGTTTAGTTGATTCAGAGGAAAAAGGTTAGGTAATATATTGGATATATTGGCATAAATAAGATATATGTTTCGGACTTGGATGTCCCCCTACCGGATCTAGGAATTGGATTGGATCCAATTGATCTTAGAGATCTACCTGGTTAATTATCATATAATTTGTTGGCCAAAGTCAAGATTGTGTGATATTTAATGGCATCCTAGCCCACTAGGAAACGCCATTTCCCGAGTATTCGATAGAGGCTTAGAGGCTCGCCGAAAATAGTGGGAGGCAAGAATTGAATTTGCAATATTCGTTTAATTACTTGCCATACGCGCTCAAACAAATATCATTCGTCATATAAATTAATATATTAGTTGGACTAATATTTAATTGTTGTTTTAATTAAAGCAGTTGGACTGTATTATAACTGATTATATAATTGAATTATAGTAATCAATATATTTGAATTAATTAATTTCAATTTACAGTTGATTTTATAATTGGATTATAGTAATCAATGTAATTGAGGTTAATTAATTTAAATTATATTTGAATATATAGTTGGACTATAATAATCATTATAATAAATAGTACCACAAATCGTTGATTAAATAGTTGGACTATTAGAATCAAGATAAATGAAAGATTGACATTTAAAGCATAATGCTGGGGAAAATGTATTTAAATGGTTTAATTTTCAAATTGGGAATAATTTCAGGATGGTCCTGGAAAATAATAAGTTACTTTATTTGATAAAATAACTTATTAAGCCAAAAGCCTGGAATTAAGAAAATAGTAGAGCATAATCTTTGGAAGATTATGTGATGATAGCTATAGTGCTTAATCCATTAAGCTTGTCGCAATAGACTCCTTAATTTCTGAATCAGAACTAAGGATTAGACCCTTAAAGTATGATAAAGAAATTGAAGGATCTTCATAATCTATAAATTAGATTTTAGAAGTACTAAATTGCAATATTAAGTCTTGAAGGGTTAATTACTAATCTCAATGAGACAAATTCAATCTTTGCAATTAGGAAAGTAGGACAAGACGCACCTTATTTCGATATTCTAGAAACCTGAGGCTTGGCCAAAGGCTACTGGAATGTGAAAAGGGCAAATATAATATCATTATAATCTTCTGGGAAGATAAAGGACATATCCCAAAATATCTGCAGAAATGTGGCAAACGGAATCACGGAAGCGTGACTACTGTTTGGACATAGCAGACATGAAGGAATTGAAGACGAGCAAGGCTCTGACTTCAAATATGTTTCTCACAAAAATATTCACTACTGGTATTAAAATTAGATTTTGATACTTAGTGTGATATATATATATATATATATATATATTGATGTTCAGAATCTACTGTGAGCAGGATACTGACCTCAATTGAGATTATTCTGCGAATTGGAAAAGGGACAAAAGTCGCTGTTTTAACCGTAGGTACCTAAGTTTAGGAACTACCTTCAAGTATGTACCTAAATTTAGAAACTGTTATAATGTAACTAGTTTGACTAGATATATTATCTCCATATCAGTGTTTAACCCGCTGCGGGTGAACCTTTATATTCTAGAACACTAAAGTGTTTCATTATATAAAGATTATATTGAGATAAACACATTAGATGTGAATAACAACATTTATATTATGAATATAAATAAATCTCAAATATATAACATGACAAACAAATAGCTACAACTGATTTGATCATGTGAAACTAATTGTGGCATTGTTGTCAGAGACACAATCAAACAAGACTCGTATATCCGAACTTTTGAAATGTGGGCACTAGGACTATTTGATCCCAATCAAAAAAAGTCTATGAATCTAGTTTATTGGGCAAACTTCCTAAAACACCATTTACTTGGTAAAAGTGTAAATGCCACTGATCTGTTAGCCCTAGTTCATAGTGAAGCAAGTGGGCCCATGTCTAGCTAGGCTTGAGGTGGATATGAATATTACGTGACCTATACGGATGTGGCATCGCGTAATGGTTGTGTGTTTCTTTTGAAGAACATAAATCGGAAACTTTTACAATTTTCGACACGAAATAGACAAACAGATCGACTAAAGTATTATACCGTCACAATAAGACCGTAATGGAAATTACTTAAGCAATAAGTTTCTAGTATATTTGAAAGAGTATAGTATTCTTACAAATGAGGACTCCTCCCGGAACACGTCAAAGTGACTATGTGTCCGAACATGATAAATTGAATTATGTTAGACATGATTAAGGTTAATCACGAGTCGCTCTGAGCTACCATTTCCTTCAATGGGAAGGCATTAATAATGCAAGAACTTATTTTGAATAAGGTTCCATAAAAATATGTTTGACATATATCATATAAGACATGAACGGGAAAGAAACCGAGTTTCTCGTTCCTGAATATTTGGGTATGCTAGGCATATGTTTGGATGATACCAAACTAAAACCCAAATTGGATAAGTGCCAATTGTAAGTTATCCTAGGGATACCATAAGTATAGTACTTATACATCTCATAAGAGAACAATTAGATTGTTGCTCGCCATGCGGTTTTCCTAAGAGGAATACCGATATGTAATGATAAGTGAGAGGATAGTAATACTCGATGAAAATCGGAGTAATACTATTCCTTACACCGGTCCTAATGGAACATATATATAGTTCATCAATGATGAAACTATACCAGTAATATTCGAATACACAAGAACCGCGTAAGTCGGAGAGAGTCAGAAAATAACCTGGGGTATGGGTTTCTGATCTTACCTCATAAAGATGTCCATCGTTTGAGGTATACCAATTGACTATGTATGAGGTAGTGATACAAGGTATCGACTCCCTAATTATGACAAAGGGTCATAAGTTCGAAATGGATTCCATGTATATCAACTATGTTTGGACACTAGTTGACGTACCGCAAGGCATTGTGCCTATTGGTACTATAAGGCTTCAAGGAAGACATACATGGATGGCAATATACCAACGTATAAAGCTAGGCTTTTAGCGGAAAGGTATCGTTATCAACATTGTGTTGATTACGATTCAACCTTTTACCTGTTGCCACGGTAAATCTATTTGGATAATGCTTGCTAATGCTGCATATTTCATTTAGAAATGTGGCAACTTAACGGGAAAATCACTTTCCTGAAAAGGAAACCTTTCGGAGGATGTTTACAACATCCTGTCGGTTTTGTCGTACCAAAACTAGCAACCAAGGTTTGCAGGTTGTTCGATCCATGTTTGGATTGAAGCAAGCATTAGATTCTTCGAATTATCATTTTGAGGTAATCATAATGGTATATGATTTAATTCAAAACGTAAATGATTCTTATGTATATAAGGAGGTTAGTGGGAGCGCATATAATGATAATATATGTCATTTCTTGGAAATGATATTCCCATAAAACAATCGGTGAAAGCTTGGCTTTCGAGAAAACTCTCCGAGAAACCGTACATTGAAAAATGTACGTGACCTGGTGTCTTATACGCTTTGAGCATATTGATTCAAAAACAGGCCAATCCAAGTGATAGTCACTGGATTGATGTTAAGAACATCCGTTAGTATCTTAGAGATCTAAGGATGCTGTCTTAATCTGTGGAGAAAGAGAACTTGAAGTGACTGGGATCACTACTGCAAATTTCCTAAATCGATAAAACGACCATAAGTCACAAACGGTACTATACAGTTTGTATTACGGTACAGTGAGCTGGAAATCTTCCAAGCAAGATACTATTACAGAATAAACAACAAATACGGCTTATTACTGTAGCTGAGGCAGCAATTGAAGCCATCTGGTCAATAACAGATCGAATTAGATTAGATATAGTTCTGTTAGCAGCTGAGCTAGGCGTCAGCACAAGCTAAAGAATTAATGGTCTCATCAACGATCCAGACACATACTTCAATATTCATCTGACTTGTTTGGATCATACATCGTGGCGATGTGATGATTGAATAAATCACATCAGATGATAATCATGCAAATCCACTGACGAAAGTGTTTCCTCAGCAATTTGAGCCAACCGTACATAGTTCGGGTCTAAAACACTCGAGTGATTTGCTATAGGCCAAGTGGGAGATTATTGGACAATTATGACCCATAGCGTCACTATTTGTACAGATCACGGTGTTGTTGTACAAATTAACTATGTGACAAAGGAGATTGCACTCTTATCATTTGCGATTAGATCACCAAGATATATAAATGATAAGAGGTCCTTATGATTTGTTCCTGGATTGAGAATGATTTGAGCCAGTATCAATCCACGAAGGATAAAACATTAAATATCCCTAGTCAGAGTGTTATCGAGATTGGACATCGATAAATACGTAAAAGACTGGTATTGAACTTGTGCGCGTTGTGAGGGCACAACGACATAGTTCTCATATATTTGGGTATTGGATACTCATGCAAGTGTAATAGGAGGTTTTGTTTCACCGATGGTACGGGAAACAGCTTAGCTCTGGATAAGACCCCTCAGAATTCCATTGGTAGTATGAATATGTGTCTATGGAAGTCCGAAATCAGGGTAGGTGTATTTGGTCTTAACTTGAGACTTGCACCGCTAATACTTGCGACAATCAATATACTTTGGTTACGATCGTCCAGGGCTTTAACCGGTTCCGTGTACGCCAATGCTGGGAATATTGAGAATCGTAGTGTATTGGGTGTGATGTCAAGACGGAAGTGTCACTCCAGTCATATGGAGTTGATGATCGCGTAGGGATACATCACTGGTTCTCTAATAAAGGTTGCAACCGTCGGGATAATATGACTTGGTCATGATTATCCGATATTAAAAGACACTAGTTGCTAGTTATCCGATATATGCTTCGTACGGGGCAGACACTGTACCAGCCCCAGGCCTCGCATGTGATCATCCGATACTGGAAAGAAATACGCAATACTACGTATACTACGCCTTATACAGATCCTTTATTCCTGTAAGGATATTTTCAGAGAATTGGCTAGGCATGGCGCTTTTCTAGAAGCCAACATTGTCTTGTAAATCGGTATAAACGTAGTACAAGGTACTTACGTGTTCGGATAGTCCGACGACCGAATTTACTACCTGCCAACATAATCAGGGGATCACATGGGTCGCTTCCCAAAGATTCACCGATGACATATGACTCGCACGTTAATTAATCTGGGATTAATTAGTACAGAGAGAAAATTAATCTGGGATTAATTACGGAGATATTTTATCTAGGATAAAATATCATTTAAGGAGAGATAACAATTAATTTGGAATTAATCGATAGATTAATATATTCGATATATTAAACGAGATTAGATTTCGACGCGGAATTAAAATTAGATTTTAATTCGGGCGAACGAATTAATTTAGAATTAATTCGTTAGCGATGTGAATAGTGACTTCGCTAGGCGTAATCATTTAATTACGACGCAACAGAAAATTCATTAATTTGGAATTAGCGAACCCGAGCCCGGGATTATTTGTGAGCGCATTCGCATTTCGAATTCGAGTGTGGCACGCAAGTCATATCAGTGTCAAATCGCTAGTCGTATCTAGCGTCATATCAAGCGTCAAATCACATATCACTTTGAGTGATGTGACACTTGATTGATTGATGCGATTGATTGAGTTGATTGGTTAGTGAATGAGTATGGAACACTCAAGGTTTGTGGAAATCTTTTTGAAAGCTTAACAAGTCATTTACTATTTTTTAATATATGGTATAAATGTCTTTGATTTTTTGAAAATCATAACAACTCTCACAACTCCTCTTCTCTCTCCAATTTTATTCTCCTTCTCTCTTATGCCTTTGGAGCGCTGAATTTCTTCTGGTTTTGGACAGTGAACTACCGACTTTCATGAAGAAATAGGGAAGCCAAAGTGCGATTTTATGGCAAAATCAAGAGTGCTAGCACACTCCGGGATCATGCGAAGGTGATAGGGAAGTCCATCCATGAGCCGGGAATCACCACGACGAAGCTTGGAGCTTGGAAGTTGATCTCCAAAGGCCGAAACCAGTGAGCTGCTACTGCCCACTGTCGAGCAATCCCAAGGCAGAAAGTTGAGTTTTTGTTTCCTCATGCGTCGCTCAACCGCTCGATGTAAGTATTCCGTGACTTCCTCGAATGTATTCACATATGTTCATGCTTGATTTATGATCCTTGGGACCCTAGTAAACTCCAAAAAAGAGCAATTTCCTTTGTCACATAATTAATTTGTACAACAACACCATGTTCTGTACAAATAGTGATGCTATGGGTCATAATTGTCCAACAAGGAAGACAATAAAGATGAGATATCCTAGCATGCAGTCAAGTATAGAAGATGAGTAAATGTAAAAGAATAGTTAAGAAAGACCAAAGATTTGAGACTTTCAGATGTAGTTTAAGAATGAAATAAGAGTGATGATAGCCCTGGGTAAATGAATCAGAAAAGAAGTCATCCAGATGGAGCAGTGCAAAAAGTAGGCTAGTAACGACAGAGATTCTAAGGCGTCAATGTAAAAAAGAATGATTTTCCTCAGGACAAAAGACAGAGGCATAGACCAAGAAATTCTCAGTACATAGTAGAATAAAGTGAAGGATGAAAAGAGTACTAAGAAAAGGTTCGAGAGTGAAACTTTTAAGGTGTAACGACGGTAGGAGAGAATACGTAATAAGTAAAGACAAAGTATATAACAATAGGGTAACCTTGGTCAGTAACCACATAATACCTAGCTATAACCTAAGATTACCAAACACTATAGGCTTGGGACGGTTGTGGTCGTGGGTATGGGTAGTTTAGAAGATTTGTATGATAGTACAGAGATGAAAAACTATGCTTTTATAAAGCTGTAATTATCATAGAAAAATAAATTCTCGAGTTTCGAAATATTGGCAAGAATATAAGCTTTAAATCGAGAGAGACCACTAAGAAATTGTCCATAAATAACACTTTATGTACAAGTGGCATTGATAGATAATATTAGTAAGTTAGAAAACCCCAAGCCCCTTTAGAAAATCTGAAATTTTGGAACTTGAAGAGAGAAACTCATAAACTATTGGAGTTTGCAAGAAGTGTATAGAAAGTTAATAACTAAATGATGAGAAAGAATATTAAGATCAATTTGGACAAGTGGAGCAAAGAAATACCGAGTACAGTTATAAAGATATCAAAATCTATAGTAAGAGCTAAAGGTATCAGGAAAGAAGTAGTGAAGGATACTCACCAGAAGTCTAACGAAACGAGAACTTATAAAAGAGAAAAGAGGAAGATCAAGTAACTAGTAAAGATTGGAGACAAGAAGATAAATGTAGTAAAATCTCTAGATATTCACGAAATAGGAAAACTAAAAATTAGACACCAGAAATGACTCGAGGACGAATCCTGACCTTGGGGGATGATTGATACTGTAGACATTGGATTTTTACATGAGCCGGATGATAAGCCTCGTATGGAGGCACTACCTGAAAGTTGTAGAAGTTGCGAAAAACTAATACTGGAAGGAAGGAAAACCTCAAAATTAGCACCTTACCAGATTCAGACTCACTATCTAGTCTCAGATTCGCTTAGCCGCTATTTCAAACCTTAACCTCGAACAAACCCCAAACATCTGCAACCGTCCAATTACCCTGCAACCCACATAATCGACCCAAGACCCCATGCAATCCATACACACGTCCAAGGCCCATACAATCCACCATGCACACCCAAATCTTCCAAAAGAATAAAATACCATGCATTCCACATGCTAAAATCCCCTCAAATCATTTTCTAATTTAACAAGATTTGAAATCCCATCCTTTCCAAATAACAAGATTTTAGATATCTTCCTCACCAAATTTATGAGATTCTTTCCCAAAATAAATTCCCTAAATCAACATGATTTGTTTCCTTATTTAGAGAACCCTCCAAATCATTATAAAAGATAGCCCAAAACATCAATGTGGAGGAGGCTTTGGACGACAAACACAAAAAAAAAAACCAACAAAAAGCCTTAGGTCTTTTCTCATTCAATCACCGAAAACCACAACAAACAGCCCACCAACGAACAAACAAAAATAAAAGTAAGACAAGAAAAAACAGCAGCCCACCATCTAGAAAACAGTGCCAAAATAGCTAAAAACAGCCAGTAAAATCACCCAAAAAATTGTAAAAACAGCCATCAAAATCACCAAAAAATAACCAAAAATAGTCAACAAAATCACCAAAAAAATAGTTGCCGAAAAACAACCCAAAAATCACCCAAAACATAGCTAAAATAGTAGCCTATAAAAATAGCAAAAACAGCAGCCGAAAGACAGCAAAAACAGCAGCAGAAATAGTAAAAAGAGCAACCAAAAATAATGAAACAACGAGCAGAAACAGCGGAACAACAAAGCTTCAATCCTTTCGGTGATGGCCCAACATACTTCCAAGAAAAAAACTTAAAAGGTAAGACTTGAGGGCACTCTTTACCAAATTTATTTTATACTTCTAGACACTGCATGCCTGGTGGGACATGAAATACGTCCAGTCGTGTATGTGAAGTCCTACATTAAAAACGCTCAATTTTTGGTCACATTCTTTTATTTCTTCGGTATTTTGTTATTTATTTTTTTTATCTATTTAGTGCTATCCTTTTTATTTATTTATTTACTTTCATCAATATTTTATTATTTCGTATTTATTTTGGTATTTATCTTTCCATCGTTATTTTATTATTTTTCCCTTTTATTTTACTTATTCATATTAGTGATTCTCTGCATATGCATAATTATATTTTTTATGTCCATTTACATTGCATTGATGATTATGCATGATATTATCCCTTGTGGTATATCAGATGGAAACCCAGACGTAAATTCCGTAGCCGAATTCGAACGGATAGTAGTGCGGTCTGTACTTGGGATACAACTCTGCGTACCACTCGAGAAATATTAATATAGTTTCGTTACCGCATCTTGTACTTCTTAATTTATGCTTTTTTAAACAATGTTATTGTGGTTATTATTTTGATCTGGTGTTATGATGTCTTTATTCGCTTTTTTTTTCATGAATTGCATTAAGACTTGGCCATACCATTGTGTGAACCCATCCATTATACTAGCATAAGTTAGGGACCATTCCGAACCCAACAGTTTCAGATCTTCCCTTACGAGGGGTGAGTAACGCCTTAATCTTTTCCCAGTTCACACTGGGTGGCGAATCCTTTATTCTCCAATTTAGTCCCTCACGGGCTACTTCATACTCTCTACGGGCTGCGAGCCAAACATCATCATGGTCGTCGAGCATCATAGACATAATGGTAAATCCCGTTTCGCTCCTACAGATAGCGACTCCATTAGGGATCGAGAATCGGCCCCGAAATAATGCCTTGTAGTGTCCATGGCTTTGGCTTTGGTTACCTATGTCTCATATATTTTACATACCCTTCTTACCCCGATGGCGTCATGTACCGTGAAGTCATTTTCACTCAAGGCAGTGGTTGTTATATGATGATAACCATCACTCATTGGCACGTACCCTAGGGTATAAAAAAGGCACACTTACTTGGTCGCTCGAATCCTTGAGTGGGGAGGCCTAGTTGTGGGTAATATTTCACCGATGAGAGCCTTATCCATACCATTGTAAGCCCACATATGAACAATAGTTATATGTCCTTTAGAAGCTACCATTATGCTTGTGTTTGGGACCATTATCATTTGGATCCATTTGGACCTCTCGTCATAGGACAGGAACTTGTTAGACCACTTAAACTGGGATAAGTTTGCATCTTATAGTAATTGGGCCAAACGTTTTCAAAATGACGATGGGCCACATTGTGTTTAGGCTCCTTATGATTTGAAATTATTTAGCCACCTTTATCGCAAAAGTGTAAACCTATTGGGTCTTTTCAACTGGGACAAGTTTACACCTCATGATAATCTAATATGACACTTTAAAATGATAACGGGTCAACTTGTATTGAAACCTTAATGGGCTTAGAATGTCCAAAAATGATCCGAATATGCCAGATGCATGAGTCCAATATCTTCACTGGCTTTCAACAAGGAAGGGTACGCCTTGTTATGGCATATTCATTGTTTCTAGACAATGGTACAATCCCCATAATAGGCTTGGTCATTTTTGTAAATAGATGGTCTTTGTCTTTTATCGATGGAAATGGACTGAAGTAGCCAAAGTTCACCTATGCAGCGTAGGAGAAAATGATTTTCTGTACTCTACATAGCTATATAAAATGAGCCATACCTAGGACATAAATAGACTTTCCATGAGTGTGGGTGGAATAAGGTCGGAAGGATATATGCTGTTTTGATAACCACATGCATCCCATGAATCTCATACATCTCATGCATCGAATGCATACATGCATCATGTAGACCCCTTTTTCTAAAAGCCATAGAAGATATTTGTTGGGTTAAAGAAGAATGAAGACTTGTTAAGAAGAGGTTAGCAAGAATGGATGCTTCAGGCAGTGAAGGTTCCCGCATGGATCAATTGGAGACCAACATCACCAAAATTACTGAGCAACGACAAGCTTTGACCAACACTGTGGCCAATCTGACAGCACCCCGCACAAGAACAGAAAATTTTATAGCCATAATAGAAGTCCATTGGGTGGCCTTCAACCGAAAAAAAAATTGTTTGTTTTTAGTCCTTAATAGTTAAGCATAAGTTAAATGATGAAATTGTTTGCTTTAGGGTGAATCTTATAAATGGTAAGTTTTTTGATGTACTTTTATCTAATACTTTGTTTAATTGATCTATGTTAGACTCGTAAGCACTTAATTATAGGTTCATAGCAGTGAAAAACCTAAGTAGTTGGTAAAGTGACTAGTTGAAGAAATTACTGGTCCATGAATGACCATTTGCTTAGATGTCTATCCTAATTTACTTGTGTTATGATGTGTGGTATGGTTGAAATAAAAGAAAATCCCTAAAGAAAAAAATTAAACCACCTATAACCGATAAGCGTGAAGCTACCCATGGGCGAGTATTAGGACCACTATGGGGAGAAATGCTACCTTAAAGGGTAGGTTTGTTCAAAAACAAAAAAAAATATAATCATACCATATTGAGCACAAAAAAAGCAATTGCAGAGCATAATTGAGATATCTAGGTTGGTTTGACCCATCGATCCCAATTTTTGAAATGAAATCATTGAGTAACGTACCTAGGAATCAAGCTGTAAATGAACCTTTGCACAAACAATGTGAGTCTAGCTTAGATGATGTATTCAAACACTTGGATTTGAGTTTCATTGAGTGTTTTGAAGGTTCTTTGGTTTCATTACTGGGAATTCTTTGAGGACAATAATATGTGTACTATTGTGACTATTTCATAGCCAGTAATATAGTATGTCGATATAGAATGCCACATCACATAGTGACAGACAATGGAGTCCAATTTCAGAGAGAGAGCACATTTAGAAACATGAGGATTAGGAAGATATGATCCGAAAAGGATGAAGTCGCTTTCAAAAAGGCGTAATCCACATTGTCCCGGTGTAGTAGCGGAGAGCAGAAAGCCGAGCCAGGTCTGAGGATTACTATTTTGCCACCCTATGAATAAGAGACACAATGGGATCTTGATCCAAAAGACCAAAGAGAAATGAGCAATCACTGGAGTATAATTGACAGAAGAAAACTGTCAGCAGGCCAAGGGGGCACCTAAAGAGCGCAAGGAATTATAAACCAAATAGGACAAAGAAACCCTATCAGAGTAGGTAATGCATCCACGCATACACATCATAAACATAATGATGACATCAAGCCAATAGGATAAAGAAACCTCATCAGAGTAGGGAATGCAGCCATGCATACATACATACATGTCGCATACACATAATTTTTGTTTTATTTTTGCAGGTTTTGAGGAAAAAGCGATTAGGACATGCATCTCCAAGAATGGAGAGGAATATAGGAACCTCAGAATGAATCCTAGGGTCAAGGCCCACATTATCAACAGTTTTGGGAATGAATCCTAGAGTCGAGGCCCACATTATCGACAGTTTAGGAATGAATCCAAGAGGGCGAGGCCCACATTATCAACAGTTTTGGGAATGAATCCCAGGGTCGAGGCCCACATTATCGATAGTTAAGGAATGAATCCTAAGGGGAGAGGCCATATTATTAGTAGTTTTGGGAATGAATCCCGGGCCGAGGACAATATTTCGGAGTGATGTCAGTCCCAATGATGTACTTCCATTTTGGATTAATTATCATCACTCTGCTATGCTTTCATTTCGGAGTGATATCGATCACTCAGGTGGACTTTCATTCTGAAGTGATGTCATTCACTTTGATGTATTTTTATTACGGAAAGATGGTACTCACTATGGTGTACTCTCATTATTGAGAGATCATCACTTTGGTGTGCTTCCAATACGCAGTGATGTCACTCACTGTTGTGTGCTTTCATTTCGGAGTGATCTTATTCACTCTAGTGTACTTCGATTTCAGAGTGATGTCACTCATTCCAGTGTGCTTTCATTCCGGAGGGATTTCATTCATTCTGATGTATTTTTATTCCGGAGTGATGTCAGCCACTCTAGTGTACATCTATTCCAAATGACCAAAAAGGGTAAAATTGTGATCATCACTCTATTGTAAAATGGTAAAATGGTGATCTTATCCACTATGGTATGTTGGACAATTATGACCCATAGCATCACTATTTGTACAGATCATGGTGTTGTTGTACAAATTAACTATGTGATGAAGGAAATTGCTCTTTTATCATTTATAATTGGATTACCAAGATACATAAATGATTGAAGGTCTTTATGATTAGTTACGGATTGAGATAATATGAGACATTATCAATCCACGAAGGTTTAATCATTAAATATCCATAGTCGTAGTATTATCGAGACTGGACAACGATAATGCGGAATAGACTAGTATTGCACTTGTGGGCGTTATGAGAGCAAAACAGTACAGTTCTCATATGTTTAAGTATTGGATACTTATGCAAGTGTGATAGGAGGTTGT
Organism: Zanthoxylum bungeanum; assembly: GCA_019454045.1. Taxonomy (NCBI): domain Eukaryota; kingdom Viridiplantae; phylum Streptophyta; class Magnoliopsida; order Sapindales; family Rutaceae; genus Zanthoxylum; species Zanthoxylum bungeanum. The sequence goes on from SKCR01030730.1 coordinate 120,750, forward strand.
GTTTTACCGATGGTACGGAAAAAAGCTTCACTCTGGATAGACCCCACGGAATCCCATTGGTAATATGTCTATGTGTCTATGGGAGTTCGCTTCAGGGTAGGTGTATTTGGTCTTAATCTGAGACTTGAACCGCTAATACTTGCGACAATCAATATACTTTGGTTTTGGTCGTCCAGAGCTTTAACAGGTTCTGCGTACGCCTCTTCTGGGTATATTGAGAATCATAGTGTATTGGGTGTGATGTCGAGATGGAAGTATCACTCAAGTCATAGTGGAGATGATGATCACGTAGGATACGGAACTAGTGCTCTTTTATGCTGCAGCTATTGGGATAATATGAATAGGTCATGTTTATCTGATTATAGAGACTAGTTATTAGAGATCTGATATGTGCTTCGTACCGGGCAGACACACTCCCAGCCCCAAGCCTTGCACGTGACCATCCGATATTGGATTGACATACACATATACAATGTATACTACGCCTGATATACATCGTATATTCCTTCAAGAATATTTCTGGAGAATTGGGTAGGCATGGCGCTTTGCTAGAAGCCAACCTTGTCTTGTAAATCGGTAAAAATGTAGTACTAGGTACGTACGATTCGGATAGTCCGACAGCCGTATTTACTGTCAACATATCTGGAGATCTCATGGGTCGCATCCCGAAGATTCACTGATGACGTATGACTCACACTTTAATTAATCTGGGATTAATTAGATGAGAGAGAAAATTAATATGGGATTAATTACGGAGATATTTTATCTGGGATAAAATACTATTTAAAGAGAGAGAACGATTAATTTGGAATTAATCGGTAAATTAATATATTCGATATATTAATCGAAATTGGATTTCGACGCGGAATTAAAATTGGATTTTAATTCGGGCAAACTAGTTAATTTAGAATTAATTCGTAAGTGGCGTGAATAGTAATAATTTTTAATTAAATTTGATTTAATAACGTCGCAATGGAAAATTTGTTAATTTGGAATTAGCGAATCCGAGCCTGGGAGTGTTTGCGAGGCCGCTCGCATTTCGAATCAAGTGGGGCCCACAAGTCACATCACGCGTCACATTATTTGTCAATCAAGTGATAGATGTCTTGTCACTTTGAGTGATGTGATGTCTAGTCACTTGTGTGATGTGAATAGTAGATGAGAGTTGTTAGAAAGCTTGAAAGACATTTATCATTTCTTTATTGATTTTTGAATTTGTGTATAGATACACAACACACAAAATCCATCTCTCTCTCTCTCCCTTATGCATTCGGCCAAGGCCATTTTCTCTCCTCTCTCAAATTCTCTTCTATGGCCGAAAATTCATGGAAGGAGATGGTGATTTTGTTGCAAAATTCACAAAGAGCTAGCACTCAAAAGGGTTATACAAGGTGATAGGGAAACCCACCCTTGAGCATGGAATCCATTGATAAAGCTTGGAGCTTGAAGACTTCCATGGAACACAAAAGAGGAGCATGGCCGAGAGCTTCATGGAAGGAGCCAAAAGTTTTTTCTTCATCGCATCCAATCCGATCAATGTAAGTATGTTTGCGCCATATTTCTTTGATGTATTCACATGTATTTTCATTGCTTAATATGATCTTGGGATGCTTTGTAAACCTAACATGGTATGCCTCTATTCTAGAATGATATCAGTCACTCAGGTGTAATTTCATTCTTGAGTGATGTCATTCACTCTGATGTATTTTCATTTCAAGTGATCATCACTCCGTAGTGCATTCATTCTGGAGTGATGCTAGTCCATTCGAAGTATTTCCATTCTGGAGTAATCTGTACTCCAAAGTGCTTCCAATCCGGAGTGATGCCAGTCGCTTTGATGTACTTCCATTCCGAAGTTATATGTGTGTTGCATTCTAGAGTGATGTCATTCACTCTAATGTACTTCCATTTCGGGGTGATCATCATTTCAGAGTACTTCTATTCCGGAGTGATGTGATGAACACAAAAACATGTAAATTTATTAAAAGGAAAATATTTTACACTTATAGTTTCATTACTACCCATAATTTAACACAATTTTGAAATAATAATTAAATTAATATTTTATATATTTTTATTATAATTTTTATTTCTTATGTAGGTGAAATAATATTTGGAAGCGGAACTAGAAAAATAGACGTGACATTTTGATTTTGGTGGCCATAAACTTAAAAAAGACGTTCTAACAGTGTACAATTTCAGAAATTTCAATCTTGCATAATTTTTCGTATTTTGACCATAACGTTTTACTCCGATATCAAATTGGGACAATTCCAGTTTGAGATGAAAGAAAACTCAAATAAATACAAATGTGTAATTTATAAGATTTTCTATTTTTGAGGTTTTCAAGATCATAATTGATGAAGAATCCAATGTGTGATGCATATAATTTTTAATTATTAGAAAATGAAAAATAATAATATATATAATTGGAAAATGACAACCGACCGAAATGTGGTTATCATTATCCATTTGCATGAAAAAGTCATACAACTTTTGCAAATTGTATGATTTCATAAAATATAAAGCATCATGTGCTGAGTATCTCTTACTATAAATAGAGGTGTTATGCACCTCAATTCCGAGGTTCCTCCATAGATTTCTCTCTTTGGGAATTTATGAAAAGTCCTACCTCTTTTGTGTTTTTTTTTTCATGATTTGTTGTAATTTCTTTTACTTTCATTAATAAAATTAAGTGTGTTTTTATTTAAAGCATGAGTAGCTAATTTCATTATGCTGGGGTAGAGGGTGAAACTCTTAATATGAGAATATAGATTAATACTACTTATATTATAATATTTGAGTTGTAATCTAAAGACTAATATTTAATCTACTTTTATTTTTGTGGGTATCTTGATTCGCTGAAGATAATTTCATCTTAGTTGGCACAACTAATACTTTACCCCATATTATATGAGAGAGAAATTTGAATCTGAATTAATTATTGACAAACTTTTTTACCACCTTTATGGCTGGTTTTATATATTTGGCATAATTGAGTACCTAACTGGACTTTTTATAGATAAATGTCATTACCATCTATAAGGTTGGTTTTATATATTTGGCATAATTAATTCCTAAAGAAAATTAACTTGGTAATAATGGCAATTTATATATTATAAAATGTAAGATTGCTCTATATTTGAAATATCAAGAGTGGATCCCCTAGCCGCAACATTCTATTTTATTGTTAGAGTACAATTTAAAATTGTTCATCATTAAAAACAATTCAGTTTATATATATATATATATATATATAATTTTCACTCGAATTATTATTTTATTTTACTAAATCTATTCCCTATGGATTGACTCCGGACTTATCAAGTGATTTTATTACTCGACACTCTTATACTTTATTGGGGTATAGGGTGTGTCAAGTTTGGGGTGTTGTTGATATCGAATATAATTTAGTATATACAATAATTTAACATCCTTGTATTTTTTTCTTTCTTTTTATTTTATTATTTTTTATGTAATTTTTTTTTTTTTTTATAGTTTTTGCATCTCACTTTCTTTCTTTTCATTTTTGTAGATCCAAGATTTCTTGATTGGTCATAAATGAATTCTGAACCTAGATACCCAACATACAGAAAAACCATGTACTTGATTCTTCAAGGTTATAGGAGACAAAAAAACTCAATTAAAATAGAACTTATATTTTGCCAAGGAATTTCTTGAACTTTCCCCATCTTGAGATTCTTCCATATTTTTTTGTGAGAACCCAATTCGAGAAATTGAGACAGGTGAACGACAAATTCAATTGAGATCTGAATTGAAAATAATCAAATAAAATTTTTATGATCTAATTATTATAATTGTGTTTTTTTCTTTTGTCATTTATTTTTATTTTTTGAAATTTTCTAAGTATTGAATTTGCATATTTAAATTTTAGCATATAGTCTGCATTTAGGTTGCATGAGATATTGGTCTCGATAATCTAGCGATTGATTAAATAGAGAGTCCCCACCACCTTCATCGTCAGTTAAAATGACCGAGGATCGAAATGAAAACCCACATGACTGAGATGAAAATCTAGTTGATCAAGTAGAACGTGAGTCTCATCATGGAAATCTTACCCATCCTAGGAAACTCAGAGAATTCATGAATCCCATAAGGATAGGATCACCATCTTGCATTGTTTTCCCTCTAGACCCTTCACATTTAAATTTTAAACCATGTGTCATCCAATTTTTACCCATATTACACGGTCTAGAATCATAAAATCCTTATCATCACTTAAGGGAATTCAAAGATGTATGTAATACTTTCACATACTAAAATAGCAGCATGAATATAATCTAACTCAAGTTTTATCCCATTTCCTTTAAAAGATAAAGCTAAAATTTGGCTGCAGATGCTTAGGTAAGGATCCATCAGAAAATGAGATGATTTACAAGAGAAATTTCTAAAAACATTCTTTCCCTCTCATAGGACAAACTCATTTAAGAAGAGAATCACAACATTCACACAAGAGTTGGGGGAAACAAATTACCAATATTGGGAGAGATATAAAGATATATTAAATATTTGTCCTTCTCACGGGTTTGAAACATGGAGGCTAGTTTCCTACTTCTACGAGGGCTTAACTCCTCAAAGTAGACAAATAGTGGAAATGATGTGTAATGTGAGCTTATGAACAAAAGTCTAGAAGATGCACTAGATTACCTAGAATACACAGCAGATAATGCAAAACACTGGGACACAGTTGGCACTTTTGAGTCTTCTATAAAACCACAATCATTTGGTAGAGGCACATTTAACCTTAAGGAGGTCCATGACCTTTCTGCTAAAATAAATCTCTAGCTAAAAAAGTTGAAGCTTAGAAATGAGGAGGAATGATCTTATTAAGTCAATTCAATAAGTGAAATGTTATATCTGTAATTCAAATGAACATGTCACATAAGTTTTCCCAATATGACCAGCCTTGCAAGAATGTCTCCATGACCAAGTCAGTTGCATTAAAACATTCAAGAGAACTAACCCGAACCCATACTCTCTTAAGCATAAAATTATGGTTGGAGAAACCATCCCAACTTTAATCGAAGGAATGATAACTAAGCATAACTATCGTAATAACCTCCCCATGTACACCAGAATTTTCAAAATTCTCAGAATTATGCACCATACATCCCATCACTTAGGATAACCATTGAGGATACCTTGTGTAACACCGTAATAATCTCTATTACCACTATATTATAGGTGGCATGATACATGAAATATATCATGTTCATGTATTTATGTGCGTGTGAAATTACTTTTTTGACATTAGATAAATTCCCCGCAGTTCCGATATAGAATTTATTCAAAGATTTAATTTGGATAGCCCATGGTATTTAGGCCATAAAGCTTTTATATGATATTCGATGTTTACGAATGTTATATCGTCGGAAAGCTAAGAGCAAGGCCTACCACTTTCATATTGGATAGTTTTCTAAATTTGAAGCGAATGTAAGTTGCAAATCATGATTTCCATGGAAACTACAGTAAATTTCTAGAATAGACTAGAATTGGGTGATGTGGCACAACCTTAGTAATATATCCCATTACAAAAAGAAATCAGCCCTTGCCTATAAATAAGGCACTATTCACCCATCTCTCTCAAGCTAAAAAATGTGAGCTAGGGCAAGGGAAAAACTCTCCAAATTCATGGTAAACTTTGATGAAAGGGTGATGATTCTCAAGTTCCAAGCACACAAAGTAAGCTTATAACTTTCATTCTTACTTTATTTTCATTTTTAGGCAAAGAAACCAGAGCCCAATTTTTCACCTTGTATGCCATAGAATTTGGATTGGCTCAATTAGCATTGATAAAGTTATTAGTGTGCATTTTGAGAAGTGTCTTGATAGTATTGCATGAAATGAAGTCATTGTGTGTATGAATGACTTATGAGAGTATACTTTGAGATTTAATGGTATAAAAATGGTTAAAGATTTAAATATTTTCTAGTAAATCAATGTTGAAGTTTGGAGAAGTGTATATATGAAGGGAGTATGATTGTTGGCATTTCATAGGTATGTCATTGAAGAGTTTGTGCTAGGCCCTGAAATCAGGCTAACATCATGAAGCTCAACACCCAGCATCGTGACACATATCAAACAGAGGCTCTTTACATAGGGTCTGATTGTGTGGGCATCACGACGCTCAACATCTTGAGTCGTAATATGTAACGAGCAGAGGCTCTGTCTAGGGTCTAATCAGGTGGGAGTCATGACACGGGACACTCAGCGTTGTAACATGGAACAGATAAAGGCTCTCTACCTCAAGTCTGAGCCAAAGGAAGTCATGGCGCACTATGTTAAATTTTGTGATGTGTGACATTTTCTCAAAATCATATTACGCTATTTCAATTTCATCCTAGATTGTTAAAAAGTACCCTAAAGGGTTCATATTAGCATACATCTACGCAACATATCATGTCACAAGCATAGTATGACATATAGTTATAATATTTCCGATGCATATAACACGACTTATATTCTAACCAAATTTATCGATTACAGATTATCAGTAGGAACCGTAATATTCTATAATGAAGTAAAGTAGTAACAACTAGATCCAAAAATCTGTGAGTGTACCATTTTCTTAAATTGATTTATATGTTTTTGAATTGAAATTTACATTTTAAAAACATAGGGCGTTAGTTATGTTTGATTATAGATGTTTTATGAATTGATAATGTGTTTAGAAAGATTGATTTCAAAATATGATTTTATGATTTTGGAAGAATGGGGAAAAAACCCACATCAGTTGTGAGTTACTAGAATTGACTGACATAGATAACGTGTGCACACGTAGTACAAGACTAGGAATGACAGATGCCCATAGATCCTAGATTCAGGGCTACGGGGATTATGAGACATATCGCTCCTAGACTCTAGATTCAGGGTCGAGATGATGGCATTGATCAGCACATCTGGCTCTAGTTCAGTGGCCTGGGGACGGTGAGATGTAAGGCCCCACGACCACTAGTTTGGGCATATAGGGGGACTACGAGATGTAACGCCCTAATACGTAAGGTTTTTCATAGAATGATTTTTAGAAACAGATTTCACTTCTATGATTTTCAAAGATATAATTTTCAGAGATATAGTTTTCAGAATACTGGTTTTATGAAAGAGCTTTTAAGAGAATAAGTTTTATGAGAAAGTCAGAGTTTTACAAAAAGCAAGGTTTCCAGAAAGTTTCACACAGTAGAGATTTGATTTTAGAAAAGAAATAGTTTACATAAAAGTCCAGTTTCCTTGAATTAGTTTTAATTTTAGAACAATAATATTTTATAAAGTATTTCAGTTCTATTTTAAATTGTCCATTCACTAGGTCATGCAAACAATCCAACCTCCCCACTCTCAGTGTTTTGTTTTGCAGGTTTACCCGGAGGATGAGCTCAGAAGGATGGATACTGTTGGCAGTCACTATGGTGTTTGAGTCCACCAGGTCGAGTATAGAGGTTTAGTACAGTCAGAGTCAAAGTAAATTCGCATGTCAGTCATTAGCAATGTAAAAGTCTTCGAAATGTGTTAAAATATCCATGTATAGAATTGTAATGTGTGATATTATTGAGTGTGCAAGTTATCAGTATTAAATTTCATTCCATGATATTGAGTTAGGCAATGGTCCCTATGCATGAGTTTATTTTTGACATGAGGTCAGTAGTATTGATCATAGTCAGAAAGTTAGAGGCTCAGGGGGACAAGATTGCCTATTTCCTGCAGGTAGCATCTTCTGAAGGGGGATGTTACAAAGATGGTATTGGAGCATAGTCTAGTGAGTCACTGACTGTAGTGGGTAGAGTGATAATGTCTTGTATATATAGTACGCGTGAGATATTAGTATGTGAGGCTTTACCTTTCCAGTATTCGATCCGCGATATGTCCTCAAGTCCTATAGAAAGGTTAGTAAGCATTCCTAAAGCTATCTGAATTTTCCCCATAATAAAAGTAACCATAATCCTTGTCCTAGTTGAAAATCCTTCAGTAATTAACCTAAATTATTTCTAGAAGTTCAAAAAAAGTTTTGAAAATAGATAGTAAGGTTCTGAGAATATCCACTCAATGGAGTGGGAAGAGAAATCTTTAAGAAAAGTAAAAAATGATGAACAGATGCTTAAAGCAACAAGAGATAATAATAGGCAGAGACATAGAATGAGATGATAAAGAAGATACCAAAACTGATAGTAGTAAGGGGAACATTATAAGCCCGAACAAGAATAAGAATGTCAGGTAGACCCAAGTAAGGTTCCTTTCATTCTTATAAAATCTCTTCAAGCAGTTCCAATAGCCTATCAGCACCTTGTATAGATAGCAACTTTCCAAAATAACGAAAGATAATCAGAAAGGCAAAAGGAGCAAGAAAGTTGGATTAGTCGTGGGAGTTTCTAATATACAAGAGATGTCACAAAGGATATGGAAATTCTAGATACCCAAATCTAGGCTCATAAACAAACAAAATGAATATTGTAAGGAAAATTGATTAATTACTTTAGTCAAGAACCCGTTAACCTCTCGGTCGTACCAGTTATGAAAGCTGTCCTGATGGAGCCTGTTTTATACCTATCTTACATGAGTAAAAGACTCTACCAGGACACAAAGTACCAGAATAAGGACATCGATATCCGTCGAGATGTAAAAACGTATCCTAACCTTTACTAGCATAAATAAAGATAACCATACGAAAACTCAGTACCCATAATACTATTTTCAGAGATAAGGGTAGAAAAGCTCGAGAGATGGTTCACCTAGAAAGGGACTAAAGACTTCTAAGGTTAGAAAAGAGAGAACTTGACATAGTCTAAGAGGAGCAATGTTGTAGTACTGATAAGAACCCTTAGAACAGACTAATGCTAGTAGAAATCCATGTAAGTTTAAAAGGAAAAATCCACGAGATTAAAGATACTCAAGAATTAAAAAGAGTAGCAGTGAGATTAATATGACGTAGCTATAGCCCATAGCAACAGTAGAAAGCAAAGGTCTAGAAAGTAGACCGTAAGAATAAACTACCACTAGCCTCCGCAACATAATTTAGAGCTAAGAGATAGGATATGGAGATAATATAGGAAGATGCGGAAAGTAACAAGGGAGATCAAAATAGATAGTAACATAAATAAAATAACTTAAAGACAGTAACGAAAATGGAGACCTAAGAATAGTTTATAAAAGTTATGGAACCTTATGGAGGGAGAAGTCGATGGAGATGTAAAGGCTTCCACCAATTTCTCCATCAATTGCTCCACTAAACATGGCACCAAATATGGCATCAAACATGGCACCAAACATGGCACCAAATCCTCCCCCAAACATGAAAGCATGTTTGGTGTAAGTTTTACAATTTTTATTTATTTATTTATTTTATTTTATTTTATATTTTGAAAATGACTATAGTAATTACTCAAAATACATTGAATTATTCATCAATTTCGGTCATGAAAACTTCAGAATTCGAAAATATTTAAAACTTCAAAGTTGTAGATCTTTGTATTTTCTTTAATATAGAACTTGAAATAGCTCAATCAGATATCAGATGAAAACGTTATGGCCAAAATACCAAACTTGCGCAAACCTAGAATTTAGGACTGCACTTCGTGATGCGCATAGTAAATTTCTGTTTTCGCCATTTTTTTTCCTCCGGATTTCATCATTTTAACTCCGAGTTGATTCTATTAAGTCTGGATACTTTATTTATTTGCAAAACACATCAAAACGTTCATCAAACCCGAGAAACTAAACAAAATATTAGGTAAAAAGGGCGGGTAAATATTGATATATTTTCCGCTGATCACACCCCCAAACCTAACATTTTGTTAGTCCTCGAGCAAAACAATAAAATAAAATACAATATACAATTAAAATTAAACTAAGCCACTTTCGTAGCGATCATAGTTGTATTTAGCGTATGCAACAAGCCTTTAAATTCCTAGGTGTCCCTAGTGGACGAGTTGTAGTCTCGTGATGGTTTACAGCGACGATACCGACAAATGTTTTATAAAAGTAAAAAGATAGTAAAACTAATGCACACATAAGTAAAAAGATAAGAGAAAATATAATAAAGAAGTTAGTGACTAAACAGGTGAAACTTCTTATCTAAGTTAAAAGTTGTTTTTTTTCTTTCTAAATTACCGAATAGGTAAATCCTCCGATTATTTTTACCATTCTTCATATACACAGCCAACAAAATATTAATCAACTCATTTTGCCCACAATAGTTGCAAGTGTAGTTAGAAGAGAGTAATATTTTTATCCTAAAGTTTTATCAGAATTCACATATTTTTTAAGTAATGGAATAATTTTTCTGATTTTTTTTTTTGATTTTTTGGGTTTTTGTTTTTGTTTTTTATTTTTTTATATATACAATATCGTTTATTCATGTAACGAGCTTTAGGCCAGTGACTCCCAAATCAGTTGTCTTTAGGGAACTAGGTGTTAAAACACCCCTACAAACTTCATTACTTCGACATCATATATATATATATATATATATATATATATATATATATATATATATATATATATATATATATATATATATATATATATATATATATATATATATATATATATATATATATATATATTGTAACATCTTCGATCCATGTAGCGAGTGTTGGGCTAGTGACTCCCAAACCAGTTGGCTTTAGGGCACTGGGTGTTAGAACACCAATACGGACTTAATAACTCGAATTTCAGACGTGTTTGTGTAATATTCCATTGCTTTTTTAGATCATTCCTCCAATTAAACTAGAGCACTGAATATTACAAACTCGTCAATTACTTCTCATGTCCTTATGTTACCATGCAAGTTGATAATACCTGTCAATTAAGCATATGAATATCCATTTTAGTTAGTTTTATGGAGAATTCAAAAATTAGATAATTAAAAAGGAAATAAACAAATATTAACTTGTTTTGAAATAGGTTGAGATACATCTCAGGAGTGGAAACTCATTACATAGCTATTTCACACCAATTTCACCCGATTAATCGAATTAAAACACAAAATTTTTTTTTTTTGTAAAAAAAAATTAATTTTTTTGATATTTTCTAAAATTTTAGACTAAAAATAAAACAATAAAAACAAGATACAAATTAACTATTCCTCTCCCCCAAACCTAAATGAGATATTGTTACCAATATCATAAATAGTAGAAGAAGAGTTAGAAAACCATACCTGGTTAGCTGAAATTCTACATCTAAATGAAAAGTTATAGGTTAAGATCTAGATTTATCTGACGCCTCTTACCACGATCATTCTCGAACCAATTTATTTTAGAAATGATAGGGTCAATCTGTGGTTCAAAAGATAATATTTGGTCAATTAAATCTGGAGCAGTTCTGGTACTAAAAATGAGTTCTTTTACAAGTTTTGAAATGTATCCATTTCTCCGGGAATAATCAAGAAACACACAAAGAAAATCATAAAATCCATCAACATTGTACAGTCCAAGCGGTTTCTGGTGTATGTTCAAGTTCGCCCAAGATAGTACTATAAAAATTTCCTCCATTATGCCCAAGCCACCTGGCAAAGCAATAAAAGCATCAGCACGATTAATCATTTCTACCAGTCATTCAGACATACCTGGCACGATCAGTTCCTCTCCGTTTGATGGTCCAATAAGATTCGCCTCCGCCAAGGGTTTTGGGATGATTCCCAAAACTTGACTGCCTCCTTCATGTACAGCCTTTGAAACGATCCTCATTATACTATGTGCATATTCCTTGCAGCAATGACTTGACCCAATTCATGTGCTGCCGTTACATATTCTAGTTTAACACTAACACTAGTACCGTAAAATACAAAAATGTTTTCAACTCGTCTTCCTGAAGTAGCTTCAATTTTTATCTAGATGTCTTCAAAAGTGCAAAAGGAAAAGACAAAGAGATATAATATTTACAAGAAAGTAACAGCTTGATTAACGTCTATGCGTCAGAGACAAGCTTCCCATCCAATTTTCTTATAAATTGGATAACAAGGTCTTTTTGAGTCAGATTCCCTAGACTATACTATTGTCTTTCTTTTCAGAATTATGTATATAACATGCAAATTTCGTGATACACACATCCACTAGGATGCGTCTCAAGAGTTTTAGATATGTCATCCAATGACTCCTTAATCAAACCATCCCAAATGAAATTAATCTTATCTTCATGGTTATCAGACACCATTCCTAAAGAATGACAATAAGTATTACAAAACATACGAGCATATTTATAGCATACACACATGCTTTTAGCTCTTTTATTTTTAACATAAGTGCTTCTTCCTAAACCAGTCAGATGTGAAATAAAAGAGTCAGAAGACTCACCTGTAATCGGACCCGTGCTTCAATAATCCAACGAATATCAGTAGGAATACCTTTGATCATTAGTAGTCTCATATGTTCCAAGCGAGGTTTGTAGACTTTCATTATAGATTTTTGAGGGAGAGAAGGAAATTGCTTGTGAAGATTTGCGAGAACTTCTTCCATCCTAAAATGTGACTTTACCTTCACAAATTAAACACACAAAAATAAAACACACCAAATTACAATATACACAAATTACATGGGTTGCCTCCTAGCTAGTGCTAAGTTTAACGTCGTCAACTAGACATGACTGCCCGAACGTTAGGCTGGATCTAAAAGTGTGACACTTTCTTTTTATCGCTCAAATGATTTTCCCCACTAATGCTTGACATGCGGATTGTTAACCTTGAATGTGTTGTTGGACTTATGGTTGTATATCTCAACAACTCCGTATGGTAACACCTGAGTAATCACAAATAGACTTGACCATATCGATTTCAGTTTTCTAGGGAAAAGTTTTAACCGTGAATCATATAATAACACATGCTGCCCTAGTTCCAGTTGTCTACGCACTATTTTTTATCATTCCATATCTTGGTATTTTCTTTGTTCAATTTGGCATTCTCATAACCTGTATGCCAAATTCCTCCAATTCATTGAGTTGGTGAAGTCTTTTATCTCCTACAACATGTGGATTAAGATTCAACTTCTTCAGTGCCCAGTACACCTTGTGTTCAAGTTCAACTAGTAGATGGCATGCTTTCCCAAACACCATTCGATATGGGATATACCAATAATTGTCTAATAAGTTTTCCGGTATGCCTATAATACGTCATCCAGTTTTGTAGACCATTCCATCTTTATTGATCCAACGGTTCTCTCTAAGATTCTTTTGATCTCCATGTTTGAAACTTCAACTTGCCAATTTGATTGTGGATGGTAAGCAGTGGCAACTTTATGAGTAACTCCGTATTTAGATAGCAGTGCATCAAAGTATCTGTTACAGAAATGTGTACCACCATTACTGATAATTGCCCGAGGTGTTCCGAAGAGAGTGAAAATATTCTTTTTAAGGAATTTAATCACCACTTTTGAATCATTGGATGGCAGTATAATTACTTCAACCCATTTGGAGATGTAGTCTACTACAACCAGCATATATAGGTTTTCGAATGATGGAACAAAAGGTCCCATAAAATCAATCCCCTATACATCAAATATCTCCACTTCCAGAATGTTTTCCAGAGGTTCTTCATTTCTCCTCGAAATTTTTCCTGTTCTCTGGCACCTGTCACATTGCAGAGAAAACAAGTAAGCATCTTTGAAAAGAGTAGGCCTGAACAAACATGATTGTAGGACTTTGGCTGCACTTTTTTCCCCACTGAAGTGTCCACCGTAGAGTGGCAAATGATAATATTATAGAACACTATTGACCTCTTCCTGTGGAACACAACGTCACAGTAATTGATCAGCACAACGTTTAAATAGGTATGGCTCATCCCAGACATAGTGCTTGACTTCTTTGAAGAACTTCTTTCGTTGCTGAGTTGTCCACTCCAATGGCCATTTTCCTGACATTATGTAGTTGACACAGTCAGTATACCAAGGGACATCATACTGTTTCATGGAAAACAGTTGTTTATTTGGAAATATTTCTTTGATTGTTAGTTCTTTGCCAACTATTTGTACATTTTTGACCCTCGTTAAATGATCTGCCATATGGTTTTTAGTCCCTTTCCTGTCTCTGATCTCCACATCAAATTCTTACATAAGAGGTATCCAACGGATCAATTTAGGTTTGGCATCTTTCTTTACGATCAGGTATTTGATTGCTGAATGATCTTTGTAGACCACCACTTAGGACCAAGCAGTTAAGAGTGAAATTTTTCAAAAATGAACACAACTGCTAGCAACTCCTTTTCAGTGGTTGTGTAGTTTAGTTGAGCCTCATTCAGAGTTCTGCTGGAGTAGTAAATGTTGTAGAAAATCTTTGCTTTGCATTGTCCCAAAACTGCACTTAAAACAAAATCGCTAGCATCACACATCACTTCAAATGGAAGGGTCTAGTCCAGTGCTACTATGATGGGGGCAAAAACCAGCTTTTGTTTTAAGATCTTAAAAGCTTTGTGATATTCTTTGGTGAAGTTGAAAGGCACATTCTTCTCCAGAAGATTGCATAGAGGTTTAGCAATCTTCGAAAAGACTTTGATAAATCTCTTGTAAAAGCCAACATGTCTGAGAAAACTCTGAATCCTTTTGATAGATGTTGGTGGGCGTAATTTTTCAATTGTTTCAATCTTTACTTTGTCTATCTCGATTCCCTTCTATGAGATTCGATGTCCAAGGATGATGCCTTTCTATACCATAAAATGGCATTTCTCTCAAATGAGTACCAGGTTTGCATCTTCGCACCTTTGTAACACTTGTTCCATATTTTGCAAGTAGTGGTCAAAAGATTCTCCAAACACACAGAGAAATCATCCATGAAAACCTTCATACTGTGCTCCAACATGTCTAAGAAGATAGCCATCATGCAACACTGAAATATGGCAGGAGATTTACATAATCCAAATGGCATCTTGCGGAAAGCAAAAGTACCATACAGACATGTAAATGTTTTTTTCTCCTGATCTTCTAGGGCGATGGCAATCTGATTTTACCTGAATATCTGTCCAGAAAGTAATAGTACTCATGTCCCGCCAGCCTGTCTAGCATCTGATCAATTAATGGTAGTGGAAAATAGTCTTTCCTTGTTGCTTTGTTCAGCTTCCGGTAGTCCATGCATACTCTACATCCATTCACTATTCTTGTTGTAATCAGCTCTTTCTTTTCATTTGTGATTACAATGATTCCTCTTTTCTTCGACACACACTACATATGACTCACCCAACTACTATCAGAATTGGGTAAATTATGCCAGCATCCAACCATTTGATGATTTCTTTCTTCACAACCTCCTTCACGATTGGATTGATTCACCACTGATGCTCCACTGTGGATTTTTACTCATCGTTCATTAAAATCTTATGCATGTAAAATGATGGACTAATGCCTCGAATGTCTACTATCATCTAGCCAATGGCTCTTTTATGTTCTCATAACAATCTCATCAGTTTTTCTTCATGCTCTAATGTTAACGAAGAAGAATAATCACAGGTAATTCAGAAGAGTTTCCAAGAAATGCATACCTGAGATGGATAGAAAGTAACTTCAGCTTCAACTGCGGTGGTTTTTCAATCGAAGGTTTGATTCGGTCTTTCTTTGGTAGTTCCAGTCTTTCCACTTGTGGTGTTGATTTGAATCAGAATGGCTTGTCAAGATAGTTGATACATTCCAGAATTTATGAATCTAGCTCACTGTCAATCATGTTAGTGATGCAAGCTTCATGTTTGTCCGAGGGAATTGTATCATTTTCCTGGATGATACTATCAGCAACACCAATTCTGAAACATTCTTCCTCATTTTCATCACTAAGGAATTTCATAGCTTTGAAAATATTAAAGGTAACTTCTTGGTCCTGAACTTTCATGGTTAGTTTTCCTTTTTGTACATCAATAACAGTTCAACCTGTACCAAAAAATGGTCTCCCAAGGATGATAGGAAAATCTTTGTCTTCCTCTATGTAAAGGTTAATGAAATCTGCTGGGAGAATGAGTTTGTCAACATTGACTAGCACATCTTCAACGACTCCTCTAAGAAATACGAGCGTTCGATCAGCAAGTTATAGAGAGACAGAGGTGGGCAATTCTTCTCCAATTTACAGTTCGATGCAAATAGACAAAGGCATTAAATTAACACTTACACCTAAATCGTATAAAGCCTTACCGATATAATGTTCTCCAATGATGCATTGGATAGTGAAACTACCAGGATATTTCAACTTCGGTGGAAGTTTCCTCTGAATGATGGCACTACATTATTTTGTCAATGCAACTATCTCGCAATATCCCAATCTCTGTTTTCGTGAAAGAATATCATTCATGAATTTGACATAGTTAGGCATTTCTTCTCATGCTTCTGCAAATGGAATGTTGATATGCAGCTTTTTAAAGACTTCCAAGAATGAAGAAAATTGTTTGTCCAGCTTGTTTTCCTGAAGTCGCTATGGAAAAACTGGAGGTGGAGTGATTTGATCTTTTTCCTTTGCTTCTTTTTCCTCTATCTGTTGCTCTGCTTCTTTTTGAACTTCTGCAATGGATGCTTTGATTCCAACATCTTTGTTGATTCTAGTACCGCTTTTCAAGGTAATAGCTTGACATTGCTCCTTCCCTCGGTTCATTGGATTTGTTCTTTGTTATTGGGAAGATTTCCTAGAGGTCTATAACTCTGACCATGGCTAGTTGTCCAATTTCATTCTCCAGTGCCTTGACAGAGGCAGATTGGCTTTGAAACATATTATCATATGTTGCTTGTTGCTTTTTGAACATCTCTACAATCTATTCTTTCATATGTTGCTTGTTGCTTTTGGCTTTGTTTTGTTGATGGAATCCAGGTGGTGGATTGTTATTTTGCCTTGATTGTTGCTCCATGAAAAATTTAGATAATTCATCCACCCTGGATTATAGGTGTTGGAATATGGATTTTTCACCTGCCTGTTGAAATTATTGCCATAGTTTACTATCTCTTCTTGTTGATTTAGCTCTAGTCCTCCTCCATAAGGTGAACTTGTGGCTCTAGAAATGTTTACAACTTGTGCGCTGAGTGTTTCCAGGCATTTGCACATTTGATCCAACTTAGTATTCACTACCGAGTTGGCTCCAACTTCATAAATTCCTGTAATTCATTGAATCATGCTCCTTTATGTTGGCCACAAAGAATTATTGTTAGCCATTTCTTCAATCAAGTCCCAAGCTTGATCTTCTCATTTTGCCATCAAATCTCCTCTAGCAGCAGCATCAATTATGGTTCTCATCAGTCTAGAAAGTCCATTATAGAATGTTTTGACTTGAAGCCATTTTGGAATCTCATGGTGAGGACATTTCCGGAGCAAATTTTTTTACCTTTCCTAAGCTTTGTAGAAAGTTTCCGAGTCATGATGTATAAAGGATGTGATGTTGTCCAGAAATTTATTTATCCGTGCCTTATTTTTCTTTTAGAATGTATGCTTAAAGGTGTATGCTGAGACCTAATCAAAAATAATTAATTAGTTGCCAATTACACGAAAAACCCTCAACAAATATTAAACGTTTTTCTTCCATTGAATGATTCTTTCTCAAGATCCAAGATTGACATTGGTTTGTTGGCCAAAGTCAAGACCTTTGTCCATCGATGTGTGTTTGAATCATGAAGGCTTTGTTCCATATTGCATGCCTTGGGCAATTTGTGATTTGTTGGCCAAAGTCAAGATCACTTCTTGTTCATCGACATGGATTACGAAGCTTTCCAAGTCAATGGGTCCCGCTTGATTGGAATCATTAAGCATTGTTGTGCCAAAGCTAAGGCTTAGTTGATTCAGAGGAAAAGGTTGGGAAATATATTGGATATATTGGCATATATATTGTATATATGTTTCAGACTTGGAGGTCCACCTACCGGATCTAGGAATTGGATGAGATCCAATTGATCTTAGAGATCTACCTAGTTAAATATCATACAACATATTGGCCATAGTCAAGGTTGTGTGTTATTTAACGGGATCCTAGCCCACTAGGAAACCGAGTTTTTCGAGTACTCAACAAAGGGGTTAGAGGCTCGCCGAAAAATAATGGGAGACTAGTATTGAACTTGTAATTTCGTTTAAATACTTTCCAAATATGCGCTTTCAAATTATTTCGTCAATTATAAATGTTTATTAGATGGACTAATATTTTATTATTTTTCTTGTAACAGTTAGACTGTACCCATACATCAATAATTGAGTAGTTTGACTATTGTAATTAAGATGACATGAAAGAATAGTATCGAGAAATCATCATGGGTGATAATGTCTTCAACGGCACAAACTTTTCTGACTGGGAATGAATCTCATGATTGTCATGGGATCCGAGAAGTTACTATATACTATAGAGCGACCTCTTTGGCCTAAGCCCGGACCTGATCAGTTGCTTGAGCTAGATCTTTAAAAGACTCATAGCGATAACAACTCCACTGCTCAGTCCATTATGCTTGCTGTTATGACTCAGCAATTTCGTCGACAGAACAAGGGATTCGATCCCTAAAACATGTTAGGGATATGAGTTACAGAAGAAGCTCTTTCATTCTCGCATGTCAGATGGTACGTCTTGTTGAGCACCATGTGTCACAGATGATTGCTGACATCGACCAGCTAACACAGATGTGGCATTGTCTTCGAGACTGAGACTTCGATAGATTTAATTACAGTCTCTCCCCGAAACTTGAAGTGGGTTTATCATGAACTACAATATGATTAACCAAGATGATACTTTTATAGAGTTAATGTCCATACTGAGAGAAGCTGAAAAGGAACCTCTAAAGGACAAGAAGCGAGAGGAGCACTTCGCTTCAACATCTTAGTCTCCAAGGGCTTGGACCAAGGCGACTGGAGGTATTAAGTAAAGAAGATGAAGGGCAAGGCCAAATCGTCAAAGACTTCTCGGAAGTCAATGGACAAATCCCAAGATGTCTACGTGCAGTGTGGTAAACGAGGTCACTGGAGCGTGATTGCCGTGAGTACAAGGAAAATATGAAGAATAAGAAAGCGGGCAAGGCACCGGCTTGAGGTATGTTGTTATTGAGATAAACATGTCTACTACTAGTTCTAAAAATTGGATTTTTGATTCTGGTTGTGGTACTCATATATGTACTGATGTGTAGGATCTGTAGATTAGAAGGAGACTGGCCTCACGGGAGATTGATCTACATGTTGGAAATGGGACACAGGTCGCCATTTTGACCGTTGGCACTTTTGTTTTAGAACTGCCCTGGGGCATGTAGTTAAACTTTCAGACTGTTATTATGTACCTAGTTTGACTAGGAATATTATCTTTGTATCTTGTTTGACGCAATGAGGGTTACACTTTTTGTATTCCGAAACACTGGGTGTTTTTGTTTATAAAGATGATTGTGAGATATGTTCTGCTGATGCTAGTAATGGTCTTTATATTTTGAATATAAATCAATCTCAAACATATAATATAACAAACAAAAGACTTAAAGTAAGTAACAAGGATGAAACTTATATGTGGCATTGTCTTCTGGGACATATTAACAAGACTCGTATATCCACACTTTTGAAGAGTGGGTACTTGGATTGATTTGATCCAAATTCATATGATGTCTGTGAATCTTACTTATTAGGCAAAATGCCTAAAACACCTTTTAGCGGAAAAGGGTGTATGTGCCACCGAACTGTTAGCCCTCGTTCATAGTAACATATGTGGGCCCATGTCTAGCCAGGCTAGAGGTGGATATGAATACTTTGTACCCTTTACGGATGATGCATCGCATTATGGTTATGTGTATCGTATGAGACACAAGTCGGAAACCTTTGAGAAATTCAAAGAGTTTCGACACGAAGTTGAAAACAGACAGGTAAAAGTATTAAGACATTACGGTCGGACCGTGGTGGAGAATACTTGAGCAATGAGTTTCTTGACTACTTGAAAAAGTATGGTATTCTTTCACACAGTGAACTCCTCCCGGAACACCCCAGTTAAATGATGTGTCCGAATAGAGAAATCGAACTTTATTGGATATGGTGAGGTCTTTGATGAGTCGTACAGAGCTACATATTTCCTTCTTGGGATATGCATTAAACAGTGCAAAATTTATTTTGAATAAGGTTCCGTCAAATTCCGTTCAACAGACTCCGTATGAGATATTGACAAGAAAGAAACCGGGTTTCTCATTCCTGAAGATTTGGGGATGTTGGGCATACGTTAAACGTTTGGAAGGTACCAAACTATGACCCAAATCAGATAAATGCCGATTTGTAGGTTATCCTAGGGAAACCAATGGATATTACTTTTACAACCCATAAGAGAACAAAGTATTTTTTTTGCTCTACATGTAGTCTTCCTTGAGAGGGAATTCCTTAATGCAGTGGTTAGTGGGAGGAAAGTAGAACTCGATTAAAATCGGAGTGATACTATTCCTGGCACAGAATCCTTAACCGATCAAGAACAGTTCATCAGGGATGAAAATGTACCACAAACTTTGAATACACAAGAGCCCCGTAGGTCGTAGAGAGTCAGAAACCAACCTAAGAGTTATGGGTTTCTGATCTCACCTCATATGGATGTCAATTTTATTGAGAAAGACAAACCAGTTACTTATGAGGAAGCGATACAAGATATCGACTCCACTTTATGGCAAGAAGCCATGAAGTCCGAAATGATTCCATGTATACCAACCAAGTTTGGACACTGGTTGATGCGCCAGAAGGCGTAAAGCCTATTGGTTGCAAGTGGATCTTCAAGAAGAAGACCGACATGGATGGCAACATACAAACGTACAAAGATAGGCTTGTAGCGAAAGGGTATCGTCAACGACATGGTGTCGATTACGATGAAACATTTTCACTATTTGCCATAATTAAATCCATTCAGATTATGCTTACTATTGCTGTATATTTCAATTACGTGATATGGCAAATGGACGTTAAAATCGCTTTCCTTAACAGAAATCTTTTGAAGGATGTTTATATGCAACAGCCTGACGGTTTTATCACGCCAAAAACTTGCAAACAAGGTTTGTAAGTTAAATCAATCCATTTATGGATTGAAGCAAGCATCACGTTCTTGGAACCAACATTTTGATGAGATCATCAAAGAATATGATTTCATTCAAAATTAGGATGACCCTTGTGTATATAAGAAGGTTAGCGGGAGTGAACTGACATTCATTGTCCTTTATGTTGATGATGTATTTCTTATGGAAATGACATTCCCATGTTAACGTCGGTGAAAGCTTGGCTTTCATTAAAATTCTTCATGAAAGATTTGCGAGAAGCAACCTATATTCTAGGAATAAAGATCTACATGGATAGATCTAGAAAGCTGCTTGGGCTCTCCCAGAGCACGTATATTGACCAAGTTTTGAAGCGATTCAACATGGATTAGTCCAAGAGGGGACTGTCGGCAGTGTCACATGGCGTCACTCTATCCAAGGACATGTGTCCTAAAACTAAAGATGAAAAGACAACATGAATCGGATCCCGTTCACTTCGGTAGTTGGATCGATCATGTATGGCATGATATGTACGCGACCTGATGTCTCATATGCTTTGAGCATGTGTAGTTGCTATAAGGCCGATCCAGGTGATGGTCACTGGATGGTGGTTAAGAATATCCTTAAGTATCTTAGACGGACTAAGGATGCCTTCTTAATCTATGGAGATGGAGAACTTGAGTTAACTAGGTATACCTGTTGGACAAAGTGACCCATAGCGTCACTATTTGCACAGATCATTGTGTTGTTGTAGCAAATTAACTATGTGACAAGGAAATTGCACTCTCATCATTTGTGATTAGATCACCATAGATGTATAAATGAAGAGAGGTCTCTATGATTAGTTCCTGGATTGAGAATGATATGAGACAGTATCAATCCCCGAAGGATTAATCATTAAATATCCCTAGCCGGAGTATTATCGAGACTGGACATCGATAATGCGGAATAGGCTAGTATTGCACTTGTGCGCGTTGTGGGCACAACGGCATAGTTCTCATATATATAAGTATCAGATACTTATGCAAGTGCGATAGGAGGTCGTGTTTCACCGATGGTACGGGAAACAGCTTCGCTCTGGATAGACCCCTCGGAATCCCTTGGTATTATGACTATGTGTCTATGGGAGGCCGAAATCAAGGTAGGTGTGTATAGTCTTAACCTGAGACTTACATCGCTAATACTTGCGATAATCGGTAGACTTTGGTCTTTGTGGTACAGGGCTTTAACCGGTTCTGAGTAAACCACTTCTGGGTTTATCAGAGAGTCGTAGTGTATTGGGTGTTATGTCAAGACGGAAGTATCACTTCAGTCATAGTGGAGATGATGTCACGCAGGATACGGTACTAGTGCTCTTGATGTGTGCGCAACCAATCGGGATATTGTGACCAGGTCATGAATATCCGATTATAGAGACTATGTTACCAGACATCCGATATGTGTTTCGGACGGGGCAGACACTTATCCAGCCCCAGCCCTAGCACGTGACTATCCGATACTGGACCGATATGCACAATACTTAGTATACTACGCTTGATATAGATCTTTATATTCCTATAAGAATATTTCTGGAGAATTGGGTAGGCATGGCGCTTTACTAGAAGCCAACCTTGTCTTCTTGTAAATCGGTATAAACGTAGTACGAGTACTTACGTGTTCGGATAGTCCGACAATCGTATTTACTGCCAACATATCCGGAGATCTCATGGGTCGGTTCCTGAAGATTCACCGATGACGTATGACTCGCACTTTAATTAATATGGGATTAATTCGATGAGAGAGAAAATTATCTGGGATTAATTACGGAGATATTTTATCTCGGATAAAATATCGTTAAAGAGAGGAGAACGATTATTTGGAATTAATCGATAAATTAATATATTCGATATATTATAACGAAATTAGATTTCGACGCGGAATTGAAATTAGATTTTAATTCGGGCGCACGAATTAATTTAGAATTAATTCGTTAGCGACGTGAATAGTGAATTCGCTAGGCGTAATCATTTAATTACGACGCGACGGAAAATTCATTAATTTGGAATTAACGAACCCGAGCCCGAGAGTGATTGCGAGCGTATTCGCATTTCGAATTCGAGTGCGGCACGCAAGTCGTATCAAGCGTCAAATTGCTAGTCACATCAATCGTCAAGTCACTTGTCACTTTGAGTGATGTGACATGACATGTTGTCACTTTAATAAAGTGACTTGATGTAAAAAAGTAGAAGTGATGGGTGAAAAGGTGTGAAAGGCATTCATTGCTTTTTGCTTTTGTTTTTTAATTAAAAGTTTTGTATATATTTTATTTATATTACTTGGTAAATAAAAGATAAATAAAATGATATACAAAAGTATCACCTCTCTCTCTTTATATAGTGATATACGGTTTAGGCAAAATGGAGCCAAAAAAAACCTTCTCTTTCTCACGGTCATGGTGACCGATTTTCCTTTTTTTTTTTTTGTTTTTTCACACAAAGGAGAAGCTTTTGATCTTGTAGCAAGATCTAAGTGCTAGCACACTCATGGAGGAATACAAAGGTGATAGGGAAGTGATTCTTTGAGCATGGAAGCTTGAAGCTTGGAGCTTCTATGGCACCCAAAACCGTGTGCCCCACAGCAGTTCAATATGGCCAAAATCGAGCTTCATGGAGGAAGAAAAAGACTTGTGTTCTTTGCATCTCAAACCAATCATTGTGAGTATGTGTTTCCGCCATTATTCTTGATGTATTCATGCGTTTTTATGCTTGATTTGGATGATTCTTGGGACCTAAATAGGAACTCAACAATGGTATCTTGAGCTTTGATCAAGCATGAAAAAGTTAGGGTTAAAATTGGGCAAAACGAATTTGGGCATGTTTGATGAAATTGTTTGTTATAGTATGCTTAAATGAGTTGAAATTGATGATTGATTAGATCAATTTGAAGAAATTGTGTTTGGAACAAATTTCCCCAATTTTTTGTGTAGGCCAAAGTTGACAAATTTGGGTAAACTTGATTTTGAGCATGTTTGATGAAAATTGGATGATTTAGAATGCTTAAAGTATGTTTAATTGATGATTGATTGGATCAATTTGTTGAAAATGAGTTTGGAACAATTTTCCCCAAATTGCTTATGTTGGCCGAAAATTGAGACCCTAATATCTTGGTGAATTTTTTGTTTGTTTGATCATTGGATGACTTGAAACAAGTGGGTAATGTTGAATTGAAGTTTGATTGGATTGAATTTTGATTTGGAACAATTTTCCCAAATTAAAGTAGGCTTGGCCGAATTCAATTGGATATGAAATTCATTGTGTTTTTGTGTTTGATTCATTAGATGAGTTTAATTGATTTGGGAAATGATGATTGTGGATTCAATTTGATTGAAACCAAATCGGATTAAAAAACCCCTAATTGCCAAGACTTTAAGCATGTAAATGGGTTTGATTTTGATAAATTATATTAGACTATTTGATATTAAAGTGCATGATTAATTAGGCTAATTGATGTTTTAGAAATGTTAATTGGATAATTAATTTGTATTACACTTAGGTTAATTAATTATGGAATTGGAATTTCTATAAGTTAATTAATTGGGCTTATTTTGGAAATTGGGCCTATTAGGTTGTAATTGGGCTTTTGGGCTTGGTTGTACCAAGTTAGGTTTAGGCCAATTTGGTTGGATCCAATTGGGCCTAAAACAACATCCATAAAGTCCAATTATGACTTAATGGACCTTAATTATTTTAATTGGGTCTAATGGGCCAAAATTAATTTAAAGGCTTATGGGGTAACTCTCGGATTGGATTTTGGTTATTCGGTTTGACTCGAGTTGACCAATAGTCCACGCCTTAAGAAATAATTATTAAAAATCCATTAGACTTTAATTAAATAAACATTAGATGTTAATCAGGCTTTGAGACCCGTAACGATTAAATTTGGAATTTAAATCGTAAAGGTTATTAATTAAAGTGTAATATTTAATTTGGAATTAAATAGTGAATTAGAATTAAATGCGTATTAAATTGGATTTAATTATGTAGTTTAATTTAATTCGACAGTTCGTACTTTGAGTACTTATTCGCAAAACGAGTTTGACTCGAGCAAAAAAAATCAAATCGTTGTTTGAACATTGGATGATCACTAATTATCAGATTAATTAATTTGATTAGATTGATTGATAACATGCTTGTATGAATACATGGTTGCGATGCATGAATAATGTATATCGGATGGATATTAAAAGGGTGGGGCAATTTTAGAAAATTGTTGTAATAATTTGATTTATTAAATTGGACCTGTGTGTCCAGCCTGATCACCTTTATATTCTTTGTATTCTCTTCTCACCTATTCCCCTCAATGTAAATGAGGTTTCTTTAGAAGTGTAGTGTAACGGGTAGAAGTAAATACATGTGCTAGTTTTGGAGAGAGATAATGAGAGATTTGATCTAGGATCAATGTAAAGTACCCATCCGCATATCATTATTATTTTATTTCATATGCGCTTTATTATGTGTTTAGAATGCATGTTTAAGGGTGTATGATGATGAGACCTTAACAAAGATAATAAATTGGTTGCCAATGCACGCGAAAAACCCTCGCTCAATAGCAAGTGTTTTTCCTTCCATTGAGTGATTCTTACTCAAGATCCGAGATTGGCATTGGGTTGTTGGCCAAAGTCAAGCCCTTTGTCCGTCGAAGATGTGTTTGAATCACGAGAGTTTTGTTCCATATCGGTGTCTTGTCCAAGTTGTGGTTGTTGGCCAAAGTCAAGACCACTTCTTGTCCATCGACATTGATTACGAAGCTTTCATGGTCAATGGGTCGCGCTTGACTGGGATCACTAGGTTTGTTGTGCCAAAGCCAAGGCTTAGTTGATTCAGAGGAAAAAGGTTAGGTAATACATTGGATGTATTGGCATATATAAGATATATGTTTAGGATTTGGATATCCGCCTACTGGATCTAGGAATTGGATGGGATCCAATTGATCTTCGAGATCTACCTAGTTAATTATCATACAATTTATTGCCAAGTCAAGATTTGTGTGATATTTAACGGGATCCTAGCCCACTAGGAAACACGGTTTCCCGAGTACTCGACAGAGGGTTAGAGGCTCGACGAAAAATAGTGGGAAGGCAAGAATTGAATTTGCAATACTCGTTCAATTACTCGCCATACACGCTCATTCAAATTATTTCGTCATATTATTAAATGTTAGGTGGACTAATATTTAAATTGTTGTTTTAATAAACAGTTGGACTGTATTATAGTTGATTATATATAATTGGATTATATTAATCAATATATTTGAATTAATTAATTTTAGTTTACAGTGATTTTATAATTGGATTATAGTAATCAATGTAATTGAGGTTAATTAATTTGGATTATATTTGATATATGTATAGTTGGACTATATAATCATTATAATAAATAGTACCACTAATCGTTGATTAAATAGTTGGACTATTGTAATCAAGATAAAATTGAAAAGTTGGATTTAAAATATAATCTTGGATTAAAATATTTTAAATGATTTAATTTTCAAATTGGGATAATTTCAGGATGGTCCTGGAAATAAACTAATAAGTTATTTTATTTGATAAAATAATATATTATGCCTAAGCTCGGAGTTAAGCAAATAAGTAGTAGAACATGATGTTTGGAATACTCATGTAATGATAACTTTAGTGCTTAATCCATTATATGTCAAGTAGACTCCTTTATTTATGAATCAGAATTAAGGATTAGATTCTTAGACATGATAATGAAATTGAAGGACATATCCTAAGGAGGATTAGAAGACGTGCAAGGCTCTGACTTCAAATATGATTGTCATAATTATGTTCACAACTAATATTAAAATGGATTTTAAATATTTAGTGTGGTACATAAATATATATATTGATGTTCAGAATCTGTTTTGAACATGATACTGACTTCAATTGAGATTTATCTACGAAATGGAAATGGACGAAAGTCGCTGTTTTAACCATAAATACTGGAATTGAATATAGAACTACCTTTGGGTTAGTACCTAAATTAAGAAACTGCTATAATGTAACTAGTTTGACTAGATACATTATCTCTATATCAGTGTTTAATCCGTTGCGGGTGAACCTTTATATTCTAGAACACTAAAGTGTTTTATTATAAAGATGATATTGAGATAAAACACATTGGAGGTAAAAACAGCATTTATATTTAGATATAAATAAATCTCACATATATAACATGACACCTTAATAGCTCAAACTGATTTGATCAATTAAGAGACTTATTTGTGGCATTGTTGTCTGGGACACAATTGAACAAGACTCGTATATCCAACTTTTGAAGAGTGGGTACTAGGACTGATTTGACTATTCAAATAAGGTCTACGAATCTAGTTATTTGATATAGTACCTAAAACACTATTTACTTGGTAATAGTGTAAGGGCCACCGATCTGTTAGCCCTATTCATGGTGAAGTAAGTGGGCCCATATCTAGCTAGGCTAGATGTGAACATGAATATTTCGTGACCTTAACGGATGTGGCATCACGTTATGGTTATGTGTTTCTTTTGAAGAACACAAATCGGAAACTTTAAAGTTTCGACACGAAGTAAATAAACAGATCGGTTATAGTATTATGCCGCCACGGTAAGAAGTATTGGAAAAATCTTAAGCAGTAAGTTTCATATGTACATGAAAGAGTACGATATTCTTTCATATGAGGACTCCTCCCGAGACATGTCAGTTAGACGGTGTGTCCGAACTAAAAATCGAATTTTGTTGGACATGATAAGGTTTATCATGAGTCGCTCTGAGCTACTATTTCCTTCAATAGGACATGTATTAACAGTGCAAAACTTGTTTAGAATAAGGTTCCATATAAATCTGTTTGACAGATATCATATAGGATATGAACAGGAAAGAAACGGGGTTTCTCATTCCTAGTAATTTTGGTATGCTAGGCATAACGTTTGGATGATACCAAACTAAGTACCCAAATTGGATTAGTGCCAATATAGGTTATCCTAAGGGAAACCATAAGTATAGTACTTATAAATCTCACATGAGAACAATGTGATTCTTGCTCACCATACGGTTTTCCTGAGAGGAATACCGATATGCAGTGGTCAGTGGGAGGATAGTGATACTCGATGAAAATCGGAGTAATACTGTTCAAGGCACGAAGTCCTTAATGGAACACAAATAGTTCATCAATGATGAATCTATACCATTAATCTTCAAATACACAAGAAACTAGTAGATCGGATAGAGTCAGAAAACAACCTAGGGTATGGGTTTCTGATCTAACCTCATAAAGGTGTCAATCTTATGAAGGTATATCCACACTACGTTTTGAGGAAGTGATACGAGGTATCGACTCCCTATTATGGCAAAGTGCCATGAGTCCGAAATGGATTCCATGTATAACAACTATTTTGGATACTAGTTGTTGTACCACAAGGCATTGTGCCTATTGGTACTTTAAATGTCTTCAAGGAAGACATACATGGAAGGCAACATACCAACGTACAAAGCTGGGCTTTTGACGGAAAGATATCGTTATCAACATTGTGTTAATAACGGTTCAACCTTTTACCTGTTGCCATGGTAAATCCATTTTAAAGATGCTTGTGATAACTGCGTATTTCATTTATGAAATGTGTCAGTTATAGATCAAAATCACTTTCCTGAAAAGGAAACCTTTTGGAGGATGTTTACAACATCCTGACGATTTTGTATAACCAACAAACGAGGTTTGCAGGTTATTCGATCCATGTTTGGATTAATGCAAGCATAAGGTTCTTGGAACTGTCGTTTTGAAATAATCATAATGGTTTATGATTTGACTCAAAATGAAATAATTCTTGTGTATATAAGGAGGTTAGTGGGAGAGCGCACTGACAGTTAAATTCCAATATAGCAATTGATGAAAGGTTGGCTTTCAATAGGAATTCTCCGTAGAATTCTGGGGAGTAACAACCTTTATTCGAGGAATAAAGATCTACTGGGATAGATTTGGAGTTAGTTAACACTCTCTGGAAATTGTACATTTAAAATGTACTTGATAGGGTGTCTCATACGCTTCGAGCATATGGAGTCACG
Organism: Zanthoxylum bungeanum; assembly: GCA_019454045.1. Lineage (NCBI taxonomy): Eukaryota > Viridiplantae > Streptophyta > Magnoliopsida > Sapindales > Rutaceae > Zanthoxylum > Zanthoxylum bungeanum. Next base: position 149,737 of record SKCR01030730.1, read on the forward strand.
ATCAGGTCAATCCAAGTGATAGTCACTGGATTAAAGATTAAGAACATCTGTTAGTATCTGAGAGAACTAAAGATGTTGCCTTAAACTATGGAGAATGAGAACTTGAAGTGACTGGGATCACCGCTGCAAGTTTCCAAACAATTAAATACTTAGGTACTATAAAGTTTGAATAACGGGACAGTGAGCTGGAAATATTCCGAGCAAGATAACCGTTGCCGAATAAACAACAAATGCGGATTATTACTGCAGCTGAGGCAGCAATAGAAACCATTTGGATCGAAAAAAAATCTAATTAGATTAGATATAGTTCTGTTCGCAGCTGAGTTAGGCGTCAGCACAAGCTAAGGAATTGAAGGTCTCATCGACGATCCAGAAATATACTTCTATATCATCTGATTTGTTCGGATCATACATCGTGGCGATGTGATGATCGTATAAATCACGTCAAACGATTATCAAACAAATCCGCTGACGAAAACCTTTCCTCAGTAATTTGAGCGAACCGTACATAGTTCGGGTGTGGGACACTGAGTGACAGGCTATGTGCCAAGTGGGAGATTGTTGGACAAAATGACCCATAGCGTCACTATTTGCACAGATCATTGTGTTGTTGTAGCAAATTAACTATGTGACAAGGAAATTGCACTCTCATCATTTGTGATTAGATCACCATAGATGTATAAATGAAGAGAGGTCCCTATGATTAGTTCCTGGATTGAGAATGATATGAGACAGTATCAATCCCCGAAGGATTAATCATTAAATATCCCTAGCCGGAGTATTATCGAGACTGGACATCGATAATGCGGAATAGGCTAGTATTGCACTTGTGCGCGTTGTGAGGGCACAACGGCATAGTTCTCATATATATAAGTATCGGATACTTATGCAAGTGCGATAGGAGGTCGTGTTTCACCGATGGTACGAGAAATAGCTTCGCTCTGGATAGACCCCTCGGAATCCCATTGGTATTATGACTATGTGTCTATGGGAGGCCAAAATCAAGGTAGGTGTGTATAGTCTTAACCTGAGACTTACATCGCTAATACTTGCGATAATCGGTAGACTTTGGTCTTGGTGGTACAGGGCTTTAACCGGTTCTGAGTACACCACTTCTGGGTTTATCAGAGAGTCGTAGTGTATTGGGTGTGATGTGAAGACAGAAGTATCACTTCAGTCATAGTGGAGATGATGTCACGCAGGATACGGTACTAGTGCTCTTGAGTGTTGCGCAACCAATCGGGATATTGTGACCAGGTCATGAATATCCGATTATAGAGACTATGTTACATGACATCCGATATGTGTTTCGGACGGGGCAGACACTTATCCAGCCCCAGCCCTAGCACGTGACTATCCGATACTGGACCGATATGCACAATACTTAGTATACTACGCTTGATACAGATCTTTATATTCCTATAAGAATATTTCTGGAGAATTGGGTAGGCATGGCGCTTTGCTAGAAGCCAACCTTGTCTTGTAAATCGGTATAAACGTAGTACGAGGTACTTGCGTGTTTGGATAGTCCGACGACCGTATTTACTGCCAACATATCCGAAGATCTCATGGATCGGTTCCTGAAGATTCACCGATGACGTATGACTCGCACTTTAATTAATCTGGGATTAATTCGATGAGAGAGAAAATTAATCTGGGATTAATTACGGAGATATTTTATCTCGGATAAAATATCTTTAAAGAGAGAGAACGATTAATTTGAAATTAATCGATAAATTAATATATTCGATATATTATAACCAAATTAGATTTCGACGCGGAATTGAAATTAGATTTTAATTCGTGCGAACGAATTAATTTAGAATTAATTCGTTAGCAACGTGAATAGTGAATTCGCTAGGCGTAATCATTTAATTACGACGCGACGGAAAATTCGTTAATTTGGAATTAACGAACCCGAGCCCGAGAGTGATTGCGAGCGCATTCGTATTTCGAATTCGAGTGCGGCACGCAAGACGCATCAAGCGTCAAATCGCTAGTCACATCAATCGTCAAGTCACTTGTCACTTTGAGTGATGTGACATGACATGTTGTCACTTTAAAAAAGTGACTTGATGTAAAAAAGTAGAAGTGATGGGTGAAAAGGTGAAAGGCATTCATTGCTTTTTGCTTTTGACTTTTTTAATTAAAAGTTTTGTATATATTTTATTTATATTACTTGGTAAATAAAAGATAAATAAAATGATATACAAAAGAATCACTCTCTCTCTCTTATATAGTGATATACGGTTTTAGGCAAAATGGAACCAAAAAAAACCTTCTCTCTTCTCACGGTCGTGACCGATTTTCTTCTTCTTTTTTTTTTGTTTTTTCACACAAAAGGAGAAGCTTTTGATCTTGTAGCAAGATCTAAGTGCTAGCACACTCATGGAGGAATACAAAGGTGATAGGGAAGTGATTCTTTGAGCATGGAAGCTTGAAGCTTGGAACTTCAATGGAGACCACCATGGGTGATTTTTGAAGACACTATGGCACCCAAAACCGTGCGCCCCACAGCAGTTCAATATGGCCAAAACCGAGCTTCATGGAGGAAGAAAAAGACTTGTGTTCTTTGCATCTCAAACCAATCATTGTGAATATGTGTTTCCGCCATTATTCCTTGATGTATTCATGCGTTTTTATGCTTGATTTGGATGATTCTTGGGACCTAAATAGGAACTCAACAATACCGACGTAAGTTTCCAAACCGATAATGACGATTCTAAGTCGCAATCTGGGTACTTGTTTTGTTTGAACAACAGAGCAGTAAGCTGGAAATCTTCCAAGCAAGAGACTGTTACCGATTCAACAACAGAAGTGGAATATATTGCTGCAGCTGAAGTAGGAAAAGAGGTAGTTTGGATCCATAAATTCCTAATTGGATTAGGAGTAGTTCCGTTAGCAGCTGAGCCCGTTCCATTTTATTGTGACAATAACGGGGCTATAGCGCAGGCTAAGGAACCGTGTTCTCATCAACGATCCAAGCATGTTATTCGACGTTTCCATCTGATTTGTGAGATCATACATCATGGCGATATTAAGATCGAGAAGGTTGCATCAGAAGACAACATTGCAGATCTGTTGATGAAAGCTATTCCTCAGCAAAAGTTTGAGCGACATGTAAATAGTTCAAGTGTTAAATACTTGAGTGTCTGACTATAGGCCAAGTGGGAGATTATTGGACAATTATGACCAATAGCGTCACTATTTGTAAAAGATATTTTGATTTTTGTACAAATTAACTATGTGACAATGGAAATTGTTATTTTATTATTTTATAATTAGATTACTTAAATATATAAAATGATAAAAGTCCTTATGATTAGTTGCAGATTTTAAGATATGAGAGAGTATCAATCCACTCAAGGTTTAATCATTAAATATCCCTTGTCGTATTATTATCGAGACTGGACATCGATAAAATGGAAGAGACTGTTACCGATTCAACAACCGAAGTGGAGTACATTGCTGCAACTGAAGTAGCAAAAGAGGCAGTTTGGATCCGTAATTCCTAATTGGATTGGGAGTAGTTCCGTTAGCAGCTGAGCCCGTTCCATTGTATTGTGACAATAACGGGGCTATAGCGCAGGCTAAGAAACCACGGTCTCATCAACGATCGAAGCATGTTCTTTGACGTTTCCATCTGATTCGTGAGATCATACATCATGGTAATGTGAAGATCGGGAAGGTTGTATCAGATAACAACATTGCAGATCCGTTGACGAAAGCTATTTCACAGCAAAAGTTTGAGCGACATGTACATAGTTCAGGTGTTAGATGCTTGAGTGACTAGCTATAGGCCAAGTGGGAGATTGTTAGACAATTATGACCCATAGCGTCACTATTTGTAAAAGACATTATGGTTTTTGTACAAATTAACTATGTGACTTTGAAATTGCTAATTTATCATTTCGTAATTGGATTACTTAAACATAAAGTGATAAAAGTCCTTATGATTAGTTCCGGATTATAAGATATGAGACAGTATCAATCCACTAAGGTTTAATCATTAAATATCCATAGTCGTAGTATTATCGAGACTGGACATCGATAATGCGGAATAGACTAGTATTGCACTTGTGCGCGTTGTGGGAGCATAACGGCATAGTTCTCATATATTTAAGTATTTGATACTTATGCAAGTGTAATGGGAGGTTGTGTTTACCAATGGTACAAAAATAGCTTCTCTTCGGATATACCCCACAGAATCCCATTGGTTGTATGACAATGTGTCTATGGGAATCCGAATCAGGGTAGGTTTATTTGGTCTTAAACTGAGACTTGCATCGCTAATCCTTGCGACAATCATTATGCTTTAGTTTTGGTCGTCTAGGACTTTAATAGGTTCTGTGTATGCCTCTTCTGTGCTTATTGAGAATCGTAGAGTATTGGATGTGATGTCAAGATGGAATTATCACTTCAGTCATATGAAGATGATGATCACGCAGGGATACACAACTGGTACTCTAATGTGTTGCAACCATCGGGATAATATGACAACGTCATGATTATCTGATTAAAGAGACTAGTTGATTATGATTCAATATATGCTTCATGCGGGGAAGACCCTATTCCAGCCCCAAGCCTTGCATGTGACATCTAATACTGGATCGCAATACACAATACTACGTATTCTACGCCTAACATAGATTATATATTCCAGTAAGAATATTTCTGGAGAATTTTGTAGGCACGATGCTTTGCTAGAAGCCAACCATGTCTTGTAAATCGGTTAGCACGTAGTACGAGGTACGTACTTAATCGGATAGTCCGATAACCGAATTTACTGCCAACATATCCAGAGGTCTCTTGGGTCGCTTCCCAAAGATTCACCGATGACAGTTGATTAATTAAGAGAGAGAAAATTAATCTGGGATTAATTGAGGTATTATTTAATCTGGGATTAAATGTGTTCGGAAGAGAGAGAGTGCGATTAATTTGGAATTAATCGGCAAAATAAATTTAATAGTTAAATTTGATTTTTCTATTTAATTTTTTAATATGGACTAAAATTAATATATTGGATATATTAATTGGAATTAGATTTCAACATGAAATTAAAGTCGGACTTTAATACATGCGAATGGATTAATTTAGAATTAATTCGTAAACGGTATTCGTAATATATTTGCAAGCTGTCATTATTTAATTAATTAGATTTATTTGAACGGATCCAAGCCGCGGTAAATATTCGTAGAAACCGTTTGAATTTTGAATTCAAAATGTGGGGCCCACTTCACTTGTGCTAGTTAGAAGAGTGGTTGGCATTTATACCAAACCACCAACTTTCCCAATCACCTTGGAATGGTTTTGGTGAAACCATTTACCCAACCACCTTGTTTAGGTGAAAAGGGTAAATTGGTTTTCACCAAAAGTCTTCTCTCTTTCTCATTTGAAAACACATCTCACAAAACTCAAACCCTAGTTCATCATTTGGGCGTGAGCCTCCTCTTATTCTCTCTTTGATTTTGTGGCAAAATCATTCAAAGCTAGCACTTCAAATATCAATAAAGGTGATAGGGAAACAACTCAAATCTTGGAATCAATATTGAAAGGTTGGATCTTGGAGATCACTTCTCAAAATTTTTCAAAGCCAAATCCGTTCATTGTAAGTATAATCCGCAACTTATAATGATCTTTATCACATACTTTCATGCTTATTAGATCCTTGGCATGTTCTAGGAACACTAACAGTTTGGACACTGGTTGATACACCAGAAGCCGTAAAGCCTATTGGTTGTAAATAGGTCTTCAAGTAGAAGACCGACATGGATGGCAACATACAAATGTACAAAGCTAGGGTTGTAGCGAATGGGTATCGTCAACGATATAGTGTCGATTACGAAGAAAAGTTTTCACCTATTTCTATGATTAAATCTATTCGGATAATGCTTGTTATTGCTGCATATTTTGATTACGAGATATGGTAGATGGATGTCAAAATCACTTTCCTTAACGGAAACCTTTTGGAGGATGTTTATATACAACAGCCTGACGATTTTGTCGTACTAAGACTTGCAAACATCACGGATTGAAGCAAGCATCACGTTCTTAGAACCAATGTTTTGATGAGATCATAAAGAATATGATTTCATTCAAAATGAGGATGATCCTTGTGTATATACGAAGATTAGTGGGAGCGCACTGACATTCATTGTCCTTTACGTTGATGATGTATTGCTTATTGGCAATGACATTCCCATGCTACAATCGGTGAAAGCTTGGCTTTCATTAAAATTCTCCATGAAGGATCTGGGAGAAGCAGCCTTTATTCAAGGAATAAAGATCTACCGGGATAGATCTAGAAAGCTGCTTAGACTCTCCCAGAGCAAATATATTGAAAAAGTGTTGAAGAGATTCAACATGGATCAGTCCAAGCATAGAATATTGCTAGTGTCACATAGCACTACTCTATCTAAAAACACATGTCCTAAAACTGAAGATGAGAGAGACAACATGAGTTGGATCCCGTTCGCTTCAGCAGTAGGATCGATCATGTATGCCATGATATGTACGCGACCTGATGTCTCATATTCTTTGAGCATGTGTAGTCGCTATCAGGCCGATTCAGGTGATGGTCACTTGATGGTGGTTAAGAACATCCTAAGTATCTTAGACTAACTAAGGATGCTTTCTTAATCTATGGAGATGGAGAACTTAATGTAACAGAGTATACCGATGCAAGTTTCCAAACCGATAAAGACGACTGTAAGTCACAATCTGGGTACATATTTTATTTGAACAACGGAGCAGTAAACTGGAAATCTTCCAAGTAAGAGACTGTTGTCGATTCAACAACAGAAGTGGAATATATTGCTGCAGCTGAAGCAGGAAAAGTGGCAGTTTGGATCCATAAATTCCTAATTGGATTAGGAGTTGTTCCGTTAGCAGCTGAGCCCGTTCCATTTTATTGTGACAATAACGGGGCTATAGCACAGGCTAAGGAACCGTGTTCTCATCAACGATCCAAGCATGTTCTTCGACGTTTCCATCTGATTTGTGAGATCATATATATTGTGGCGATATGAAGATCGAGAAGGTCGCATCAGAAGACAACATTGCAGATCTGCTGACGAAAGCTATTCCTCAGTAAAAGTTTGAGCGACATGTAAATAGTTCAAGTGTTAGATACTTGAGTGTCTTCCTATAGGCCAAGTAGGAGATTATTGGACAATTATGATCCATAGCGTCATTATTTGTAAAAGACATTTTGGTTTTTGTACAAATTAACTATGTGACAATGAAAATTGCTATTTTATTATTTTATAATTAGATTACTTAAATATATAAATGATAAAAGTCTTTATGATTAGTTTCATATTTTAAGATATGAGACAATATCAATCCACTAAAGTTTTAATCATTAAATATCCCTTGTCGTATTATTATCGAGACTGGACATCGATAATACAGAATTGACTAGTATTTCACTAGTGCGTGTTATGGAAGCGAAACAACATAGTTCTTATATATTTTTGGTATTGGATACTCATGCAAGTGTAATAGGAGGTTCTGTTTACGATGGTATGGAAACATATTCGCTCTGGATAGACCCCTCGGAATCCCATTGGTTGTTTGACTATATGTCTATAGGAATCTGATTCAGGGTAGGTGTATTTGGTCTTAACCTGAGTCTTGCATCGCTAGTACTTGTGATAATCAATATACTTTGGTTTTGGTCATTCAGGACTTTAACAGGTTCTGTGTACACCTCTTCTGGATTTTTTAAGAATCGTTGTGTATTGGATGGGATGTCAAGATGGAAGTATCATTTCAGTCATATGAAGATGATGATCACACAAGGATACAGAACTAGTACTCTGATATGTTGCAACTGTTGGGATAATATGACAAGGTCATGATTATCCGATTAAAGAAACTAGTTGCTTGTGATCCGATATATGCTTCGTACGGGGCAGACACTATTCCAGATCGCAATACGCAATACTACATAACTACTCCTGACAAAGATTATATATTCCTTAAAGAATATTTCTGTAGAATTGGGTAGGCACGGTGCTTTCCTAGAAGCCAACTATATCTTGTAAATCGGTAAGAATGTACTTCTGAGTACGTACTTGTTCGGATAGTCCGACGATCGGATTTACTCCCAACATATCCAAGGATCTCATGGGTCGCTTCCCGAAGATTCACCGATGGCGTATGACTCGAACATAATTAATCTGGGATTAATTAGAAGAGAGAGAAAATTAATCTATGATTAATTACGGTGAAAATTTATCTCGGATAAAATTCAACAAGAAGAGAGAGAGCGATTAATTTTGAATTAATCGATTAAATAATATATTCGATATATTATATGAAATTATATTTCATAATGGAATTAAAATTGGATTTAAATTCGGGTGAACAAATTTATTTAGAATTAATTTGTGAGCTACTTTAATAGTAATTTTGGTAGGCATAATTATTTAATTAAATTTGATTGAATTAAGTCGTAACGGAAAATTCGTTAATTTGGAATTAACGAACCCGAGCCAGTGATGTGTTTGTGGGCCAACTCATTTTTTGAATCAAGTGGGGCCCACATCAAGTCACATAATTAGCCATTTTATTTGCTTTAAAGTGATGGAAGTTAGTGAGCAAATAATTGGTAACTTGTTGCTTACACAATTTTGACTTGTGATGGACATTACTAACTACACTTTTTATAAATGGATTTGACTTTTGAAATAAATTATACATTTAAAAAAAATTGAAAACTAACTCACTCTCTCAATGCACAAAAACCGTGACTCTCCCTCTCATTTTTACTCTCCAATTGCTGAGAACAAGAAGGAAGAAATAAGAAGATTTTGTTGCAAACTTCTTCCATTCCTAGCACACAAAGAATCATACAAATGTTATAGGGAAACATCCCTAGAGTTTAGAATTCTTGTTTCACCAAGCTTGGAGCTCAACAATCATCAAAGTGGAGCTTTGAGCATTACATAAGGAACAAAAGTTTTGAACATTCCATCTACATCCAACCGAGCATTGTAAGTATTTTCCACTAACTTCTTTGCATAATCACACTTCTATTATGCTTAAATGATCTTGGGATTGATCTTAGAGACCAACAACTACATCAATTATCACGGATCAAGGTCGTCATACAAGTATATAATGAACTGCAGCTATAGATAAACCACAAATAAAGTACCATATTTGTTTGCTCTCTATGGACTATTTAGATTATTAATTTCAGACATAAACCCTCTTATACATCAAACATACACTAAGTCTAAAGGTACAATAGTAATAAGGTAAACAAGACAATTGGACAATATGCGATATAAATCAAACAACTTTGATAAAATGAATAATCTATTTATTATTATTACAATAATCAATTCTGTTTTACAATACATGAAAAATTAAGATATAAATCCCAATAATAACAACCACCGGAAGCAAGAAACGTGACTTATATAGAGCTTTCCACCATATTAGAGGAGGATAAATTAGTAAGAGAACAACACCCAAACCAATATACATTAGTGATGCCCTAATCTGTCGATAAAGATGGAGTTTCTAAAGAAGAAAGGACTTAAGAGGTTCAAGAAATTGAGATAAGAGGGAAATATAACTAGTAGAGCAAGACTTCGGAAGGAAGAATAACAAAGGAAGTATGATATGATTTTGAGAAGACTGTCAGTAAATGGTAGTATGGTTAATATTCAGAAATAAATCAGGGGTGAAGTTGAAGTATAAGAATAAGTGAATCATAAGATTATAAACAAGCAGCATTTGCAACTGTAGCATGCAAGGCTAATGAGACCACCATAATCCAGAACGACTTCAGAACCAACCCCACCCTCCCAACCCTCGTTAGACGATGGTGTGGGAACAGGGGCGATGTTGTTCGGGCTCGAAGCTAGTTAGGAGTACGGAGTAGCCCGCATGGGACTAAACCGGAGAATAAATGGAGTCACCACCTAGTGTGAACTAGGAAATTATTTAAGGTCGCATAAAACCCTCGCAAGGGAAGACCTCAAACCGTTGGTTTCAGAATGGTCTCTTACTTCTGCCAATTGTAATGAACAGATTTATGCAATAACATGACCAAGTCTTATGCAACATATGCAAGATAATTCAAATAACATACAAGTTTGCACACCCATAAACGTGAATAAAAATGAGAGCATATGTATAATTCCACAAGTAGATTAAACAAAGAAGTGCGACAATGTAAATAAATAATAACAATGAAAGCATTAATAATAAAGAGAGGTAATTAAGTACGTAATGTAAAAGAAATAAACAAAGAGGCAAACATGTATATGATATGATGAAAAAGGGTCTGTCCACTGTATGCACGTTCGAGTAGTGTTCAGAAACACGTTCGAATGGGATAAGGAAGAATACATACGTTCGTGTAGCATTTGAGAACGCGTTCGAATGAGATCACCAAAGTGGTATCTAAAATGACATAAGCATGTGCGTGAATGTTTCTCAAGCGGTACGTGGAGTCATATCCCAAGTAAAGACAGCACTACCGTCTAGTTGTATTCGGCTACGGAATTTATTTCTGGGTTTCCATTCGATATACCACGAGAGGAAACACTCAAGCATTAACATAGAATGAATACGAAGTAATAAATGAAAAATATCAAGGAGAAGAAGTGAATAGTAAAATTTGAAGAAAATAGATGCGACCAAGAGACTTGACCAACATCTCTATAGGATCTCATATGCCCGATTGGACGTATTCCATATCTAACGATGCAAACTTTGTCCGGCGTGGGAAAATATCGTGGTAAAGGCTGCCCTTAGGCATTTCCCTCATGTGGGGACCTTTAATCCAACATAATTAGCCCATGTGTACTAAATAATGATGCATACATGAATAAAGAAACAATAACGGAATAAGAAAAGAGATACGACCAAGAGACTTGGCCAACATCTATATGGGACCTTGTATGCTTGATTGAACATATTTCTCATCCAACCAATCGTACTTCATCCGGCGCAGCAAAATATTGTGCTAAGGCTGCCTTCAGGTATTTCCATCAAATTGGGGACCTTTAATCCAAAGTGATTAGCCCATGCACACTAATTAACGATGCATAAATAAATAAATTGAATAACATACAGAAAGTAAATAACGGAATAATAAAATAGATGCGACCACGAGACTTGGCCGACATCTATATGGGACCTTGTATGCCCGATTGAACGTATTTCATATCCAACCAAGCGTACTTCATCTGGCACGGCAAAATATCGTAGTAAGGCTACCCTCAGGCATTTCCCTCAAATTGGGGACTTTTAATCCAACGTTATTAGCCCATGCGCACTACTTTACGATGCATAAATAAATAAATGAAATAACATAGAGAAAGTAAATAACGAAATAATAAGCATAAACAATGAATGAACAAAAATTAAATAACAAAAATGAAACACCTGCGTGATTATTTCTTAAGCGGTACGTGGAGTTTTATCCCAAGTACAGACTACACTACCGTCCATTCGGATGGAATTTATGTCTGGGTTTCCATCCGATTTACCCCAAGGGATAACACACAATCATTAACATAATAAAAAATACTTGAAATATAATAATGCATATGATAGAATAATAATAAATAACTGAAAAGATAAATAATAAACCAAAATAACAAAATAATAAAAAAGACAAATAACAAAATAAATGCGGAATAATAAAATAACAATAAAGGTGAATAACTAAATGAAAAGATAAATAACATAAAATAAATACGAAATAATAAATATGTGATAAAAGAATTTGGCCATTTTCATTGTAAGGCTTCGCATACCCGGATGGACATATTTCATGTCCAACAAGACATGTCGAGAGGAAACGACAAAATAAAATATATTAAAGGGTGCCCTCAGGTCTTACCTCTTAAGTCGCTTCTCGGAAGTGCGTTGGGATATCATCGGAAGGGTTAATATTTCCACTGATTTTTTGGTTCGCTGGTTCACTGTTTTCTCTGCTTTCACTCGATGTTCTGCTGTTTCGTTCTTTGTTTCTTACGTGGTTCGAGGGCTGATTTTAGGCAGTTTTCTGGACTGTTTTTGGGTAATTTTCCGAGCTATTTTTGGGACTGTTTTGGGTGCTTTTTGGACTCTGTTTAGGGGTTGTTTGTATTGTTCACGCGACTGGTTTGATCTTGTTTATTGGCTTGATTTTTTACGTCCAGATGGCAACATTTTCACGTCCACTGCTGTTTTGATTTTGTTGTTTTTTATTTGGGTCAATGAGCTATTTGTTGTGGCTTTGTTTGTACGTTGGAGGGCTTGTTTATGCATGGATTTGGTTTATTTGTTGGTGGGGGTGAGAAAGGCCAGAGGAGATGTGTGTGTCTATGTCAAGCCAAGTGCGTGGCTGTTGAGGGTTGAGTGAGGCTAGAGGGAGAATGAGGTAGTGCAATTCGTGTGGGTTTGATGGTTCACGTGGGGGCAAGGGTTGTTGGCTTTGTTTTTGTGAGATCTGTCGGAGAAAGGCTTTGGTCAGTGGGATACTTGTTGAATATTTGGCTTCTTGTGCGTGAAGGTGGCGTATAGGGTCTACTTTGTGTTTGTGGATGGTCTATTTCACTGGTTAAGGGCTTTGCATTTTGGCTTTGACGTGATGTAGGGTTGCTTACGGTGCGTCAAGGGTCTTTATGCTTTGGGTTTGTGAGGTGAGAGGGAGAATGAGGAAGTGTTAGTGTGTTGTCAACTTGAGAGTTGTGAGAGTGTAGGCTAGGAGCATGTGAGATCTTAATGAGAGAGAGGGGACGAGAGAAAGGGTTAGGGTTTATTTCGTGAGTCGTCCAAGAGGGGGGCTGCATGTTATCATTTTTTTTGTTTCGGCTTTAGGGTTTATTCTTTTGGTTTGCCGAGAGTTTTGGGAAGGGAGAGAGAAACGATGGTGAGTTGATGTGTTTAAGGTTTATCTTTTTTTTTTTTTTTCAATTTTGTGAATATGTGTAAAAAAAAAAAAAAAGAACCACTAGGGTTTTGGTTTTGGGTTATTTTTATAGTGGTGTGCTAGCATGGCTTTTCAAAAGGAAATAAATCAAGCAATAAAAGGATGTATATTATTAAATTATTTAGGGAATGAAATTTTGTATTTTTAGTGGGAATTAGATTCACAATATTTTTAAATTTGGAAGGACATTTAATAGATTTTGACATGTGTTTTATATGTGTTTTAATCATTTTGGATTTGGCTTGGACGGAATGGGCTTTTCATGGGTTGTGAGGGTTTTGGGCCGAGGCTAATATTTTAATACAGGAATTGACTAAGTGAACCTTAGGCTAAACTAGTGAGTTTAAATTTGACAAGGTATTTATTTTTCTGAATTTTCCCTTCTGATGTGCATTTCCCGCGACTTCCGTAACTTATCGGGTAGTGCCTCCATACGAGGCTCATTATTGGGCTTCATGAAAAAATACAGTGCCTACAGATGGCTAGTAATTCATGGTGTATTACATTAACCTATAATGTAAAGTAAAAGACATGTAAATAGACGATATCATTCAGAGAAAGAGACAGAGACATATGGTAAGTGCATGAAAGTGTACTTAGAACACTGCTAACTCAGCTTTATTATCATATGTTTTAATCTTAATTAGAGTCATTTTGTGCTTTGTCAATAGGAAGCGATGGATCAAGGAGAATGGAGTAATTGAACATGTTTCAGAGCCTAACAGACGTATCGAACGAACGCAACAGCATCAGCCGCGCACTGAATTTAAAAAGACTATAACTTTTGATTTAGAAAGAGTTATGAGACCTATAATATATCGATTTGTATCTACTCGAGGGGATCTAGTCAATTGTAGCATCCTTCAAAGCTGATGGAGCGTCGAGACAGGCGGCGCACGTCGCGATGCGAAACTACGATTTCAGGTTTTTGTGTTGTGTGTTTTTAATGCAATTTAGGGTTTCAGGACTTTTCTATATAAATCAAACAACGTCCTAAACCCTGGAGGAGGAGAAACACACTAAAAGAGCCGAAAACAAAATTCATAGAGTGGAAGAACAAAGAACTTCAAGGAAATCATGACGTCTCTCCGATCTATTTAGGCTGCATCTCTTTCTTCCATGGAGAACTAATCTCCTAGGAAAAGCTAAGGATGAACTCTTGTATTTTAATTTCTATATTTATTTTGTTGATTTCTAAAGAACCTTTTAACGTTTAATAAAATTGATGGTTGTTATTCTTCATTATCCTTCGATTTATCAGCCCAGAAATTGTGTTTTGTCAAATTCCATATAGATCCAGTCGTGCTTCTTCTATTTGTGATTTGTGAAAGCAGTTGTGACTAGTAAAGTTGTTTTATGTGTTAGTCTTCTGCTGCAGTATTGCCTGAGGGTATATTGTCGACGTTAGATAGCTCGATAACTTTTGTGTGCTGTTAATATAGAGAAAATTATCATTGATTGCCCTAGAATTTAATATGAGTAGAATTGAATATCTTCCAATTGTTGGTTCGGGATGTGAAACATTCAATTGTGTAATGAAAAGAATCAATAACTAAATACAAGAGGTTGATATAAGAGGAATTACTGATGCTTTGTTGTTTATCTCTACAGATAAAATCATGCAACTATTCATAATCTTTAGTTTAAATTGCAAATTTAATCTTTTCTTTAATGAAGTTTTATTCCTAAACGCTTTTTTTTGAGTAAATTAGTTTCTGTAACCATCTCTCTGAGGAATCGACACCCCAGCTATACTGCGATAACCGCAAGTTTTTTTTGGGCGTAATCAAAATTTGGTGTCATTGCCGGGGAGATGGTTTACAAGCAAAAGGACCAGGTTTGCTTAGTCAACAACGAAGCGGTAACTTCCTTCTCTTTTTCTTTATTTTATTATTTTTATTTTTATTTTTAAGTAGTTTTTTTTTATTATTTCTAGTCGTTTATTTTAGTATTTATTTTAGTTATTTTATTTCTGTTTTAGTTTTAGTTAGATTTTTAGTTTTAGTTTTAGTATTTCTTTTTATTTATTTCTTTTTATTTTATTTTATTTCTCGTATTATTTGAACTTAAATTGCATGTCTAGATATAGGGAAAGATTTGGTAGATTTGTTAGGACTGAGGAAGAAAGCACAGATTCCGAGAACATATTAGAAAATCCTTTTTCTACACCATCCGCGTCTAGCGCACATATCATGAGTGAATACGAGAGACCACCTAGGAGGACTCTTGAAGAGTACAGCCACCCAACTCGCACACCTACACCTTCATGCATCATGTTTCCTCCTAATGCACCACTCGTAGATTTTAAACCTGGGATGATACAGTATCTCCCACCCTTCCATGGTTTGGAGAATGAGAACCTCTATGTGTACAATAGAGAATTTGAAGAGGTAGTAGCAACCTTCCATGACCGGTTTGGAAACATTGACACGATTAGACTTAAGTTCTTTCCATTTGCCCTTAAGGATAGAGCTAAGAGCTGGTTGTATTCTTTAAGACCTAGTTCATTAGGATCGTGGGGTGAGATGACGAAGGTATTTTTCGACAAATATTTCCCACACCATAAGACAGATGCCCTGAAAAGAAAAATCTCCACCTTCTCCCAGAGAGACAGTGAGATCTTTTACCAAACATGGGAGCGGTATAAAGAGTTATTAGCGAGTTGTCCCCACCATGGATATGAGAGTTGGCATTTAGTAAGTTACTTTTATGATGGACTAACCCCTAGGGAATGCCAATTCGGTGAGACGATGTGCAATGGTAAGTTCATTCGAAATGACCCTGATGAGGCATTCGAGTATTTAGATGACCTAGCTAAGAAATCACATAATTGGACTGGACCCAATGCCATAGATAAAACGGATAGGACACACACCTCTTCTAGCAGAAGCTTACAACACTTTAGGGAAGAGGATGGCCTTAAGACACAAGTCGAGCTGTTAACTAGACAGATAGGAGCCTTAATAGCCAAAAACAGCAAGATAATGCATTCAGTAGCCCAACTAGAATCTCAAGAGTATCCGGTATATGGTGAGATGAGAGGAACATATGAAGAACAATGCCATGGATTAGGGATGTATCAGAAGCCTCACACACCGTACCTAGACACCTATAATCCTAGTTGGATGAACCATCCCAACCTTAGTTGGAAGCAAGAGTCTCATCAGTAGAGTCAGACGTCACCACCTAGAGGTTATAGTACCCCTCAGTATCACGCACCTACGGTTCCTAGAAATTCTTTAAGGATACAGTGTAAGTATTCGTGGAAGCACAGATGGTGATTGTGGAAGCCCATAATAAAACAAATCAAATGTTTGAGTCATTGATAGCTCAAGTAGCTGAAGATAATATGGAGATTAAGAGTCAGGTCTCTAAGTTAACTAATGTCCTGAGTGTGCATGAACAAGGAAAATTCACATCTCAAACTCAACCTAATCCACTAGGCCAAACATGGCAGATGCCGATCTCGAAGTAGACAATATAAAGGGTGTTAATGTCATATTCACTATGAGTGGTACAAAGGTAGGCTCGCAGGACACGTCCAAAACCATAGGTGACCCCAAAGATAGTGGTAATGGTACCCCTCCGGAAGAACCAGTGCCACTTTTCCAACCAATAGTACCTTTCCCCCAAGCACTTAGACCAACTCTGAGAGCTCCAGACCTAAATGGTGAGATCCTAGAACATCTTAAGCAAGTAAAGATCAACCTTCCGCTACTACATGTTATAAAACAAGTTCCTACTTATGCGAAGGTTTTGAAGGATCTGTGCACCATTAAGAGAAAACATAATGTGAAGAAAACTGCATTCTTGACAGAGTATGCAAGTGCATTAATTGAAAAGAGGACTCCACTAAAGTATAAAGATTCGGGATGTCCTACAATAACCTGCCACATTGGCACCCATTAGTTTGGTCAAGCATTATTAGATTTAGATGCTAGTGTTAATCTCATGCCATATTCGATTTATGTGCAGTTAAGGCTTGGCGAGATTAAACCTATATCAATAGCTTTAAAGTTAGCTGACCGATCCATTAGAACACCACGGGGAGTAGTCGAGAATGTCTTAGTTCAAATCAATAAATTCTACTACCTGTTGATTTTCTTATTTTAGACACCCAGTCTGTGGTTAACGCTGAGTCCGAAATTCCGCTTATCTTAGGTAGACCTTTTCTTGCCACAGCTAATGCTCTTATCAATTGCAAGAACGATCTAATGAAGCTATTATTTGGAAATATGACTCTAGAGGTGAACATTTTTCATGTTGAAAAACAACCATGGGATGATGATGAGTGTCAAGGTACTACATGCTCGAAGCAGTCCTGCCAGAAACAGCTCCTCTACAACTTGAATCAAATCCTCATGAAGTAAAAGTGATCCCAAAGATTCGTAAAAGGAGGAAAAGAAGAGCTCGTGTTCAATTGCAGATGATACCTGGAAAGTTAAAAAAGGGGTTGAATCAACTTTTTAATATGTTTAGTCATGATTTTCAACCACCAGACCCTAGAGGATCCGTGGATACACAGCCACGACTAGACAAAAATTCCCTCTCATGCCTTTATCAGTATGCTAGATGGAAACCACCATGACAACTTGAGTGTTTGCGTCTGGCTGAAGACGTTAAACTTAGCGCTAGTGGGGAGGCAACCCTTACATCTGTATTTATTTTAATTTTTTTATTTTATTTACTTTCGTTTTATTTTATTGTGTGCTAATTGCATGTTTTATTTTTATTGTTTGTATAAGTGTTTTTGCAGGTTTTAGCACAACCTACACAGCCACACAGTTAAAGTCTCACCAATAAGAACCTGATCAAATCTGCATCTGGTAGTGTTGTTTGTTAATATTTTTTCTTTACATTTATCATACATTGAGGACAATGCAAGTTTTAAGTGTGGGGGTGTATGCATGCTCATGATAATACGTGTCGTAAATACATTTTATTATTATCTGTAAAAAAAAAAAATTTGTTTTGTTTTGTTTTTAGTCATTGATAATCCAATGATAATATTGTTTGTTTTAGGATGAAATCTTAGAAATGATAAGTATTTTAATGCACTTTTATCTGATGATTTGAGTAGTTTGTCTATGTTAGACTCGTAAGCACTTAATTGTGGTTTTTAGCAGTGGAAACCTGAGTAGTTTGCAAAGTGACTAGTTGAAGAAATTGTATGTCGATAAATGACTGTTTGCTTAGATGTCTATCCAGATTTGCTTGTGTTATGACATATGGTATGGTTGAAAATAAAAGAAAAGTCTATGAAGAAAGAAAATAAACCACCTATAATCGATAAGCGTGAAGCTACCCATGGGCGAGTATTAGGACCACCATGAGAAGAAATACTACCTTAAAGGGTAGGTGTGTTGTAAAAAAATAAAAATAAAATAAAAAAATAGAGAAAGAAAATAACAATTCAAAAAAAATAGAGAGACAAGAAAAGAAAAGAAAAAGAAAATCTTATTATATTGAGCACAGAAAAGTAACTACAGAGCTTAATTGAGATATCTAGGTTGGTTTGACCCATCGATCCCAATTTTTAAAACGAAATCATTGAGTTGGCTTACCTGGGAATAAAGTTGTGAACGAACCTTAGCGCGAGCACACTGTGAGCCTAGCTTAGTTGATTTATTCAAAGACTTAGATTTAAGTTACATTGAGTATTTTGAAGGTTCTTCGGTTTCATTACTAAGCATCCTCTGAGGACAAAATTATGTGAAACGATTGGGACTATTTAATTTTTATTTTTGCATGCTTGTGTGTTTTGAATGATGTTTGTGGGTGTCGTCGCTGTAAGCCCTCACGAGACTACAACGTTTCCACTAGGGACACCTAGGGGTTTAAAGGCTTGTTGTATACAGGCTTAAATAGTTTTATTTATTTAGTTTTTATTTTTTTTACGCTTGAATTACTAGAGACTAGCAATAAGCTGGTTGGGGGTTGTGATAAGTGCATGAAAGTGTATTTAAAACACTGCTAACTCAGCTTTATTATCATATGTTTTAATCTTAATTAGAGTCATTTTGTGCTTTGTTAATATGAAGTGATGGATCAAAGAGAATGGAGCAATTGAACATATTTCAGAGCCTAACAGACGTATTGGACGAACGTAAGAGCATCAGCCGCGTACTAAATTTAAAAAGACTATAACTTTTGATTTAGAAAGAGTTACGATATCGATTTGCATCTACTTGAGGAGATCTAGTCAATTGAAGCATCCTTCAAAGCTAATGGCGCGTAAAGATGGGCGGCGCACGTCGCGATGCGAAATTGGGATTTCATGATTTTGTGCTGTGTGTTTTTAATGCAATTTAGGGTTTCAGGACTTTTCTATATAAATCCAACTTCGTCCTAAACTCTGGAGGAGGAGAAAATCAGGGAGAAAAAGAGAAGAAACACACAAAAAGAGCCGAAAACACAATTCATAGAGTGGATGAACGAAGAACTTCAAGGAAATCATGACGTCTCTCCTATCTATTCAGGCTGCATGTCTTTCTTCCATGGAGAACTAATCTCCTAGGCAAAGCTAAGGATGAACTCTTGTATTTTAATTTCTATATTTATTTTGTTGATTTCTGAAGAACCTTTTAACGTTTAATAAAATTGATGGTTGTTATTCTTCATTATCCTTCGATTTATCAGCCTAAAAATTGTGTTTTGTCAAATTCCATATAGATCAATTCATGCTTCTTCTATTTTTGATTTGTGAAACCAGTTGTGACTGGTAAAGTTGTTTTATGTGTTAGTCTTCTGCTGTAGTATTGCCTGAAGGTATATTGTCGACGTTAGATAGCTCGTAATGATAACTTTTGTCTGATCGTTTGAACGACCTAGTGAGTGGATAATTTAAAATAGGACATAAAATGCTTTTGAACATCTATCTTTTTAAATCCAAAATCATATAAATGAAATCGTTCTCTCTTGAAATCTCTTTACTTATATGAAAACAATTCTCTTTTGGAAAACTTTTCTGAAAGCTGCTTTTGGCCTGTAAACCTCTGAAATTCTTACAAAATAATTTCTCTCAAAAAATATTTATAAACCATCATTCTGAAAACCATGTCTATGAGCATCTGTAGAAAACCTGACGTTTGGGGGCGTTACGTATCTCCGTCTCCCATCTGCCTAAACTATTGGTCTTGGGACGTTAAATATCGTCATCCCCCAAGCCATTTAACTGGAGCCAGGTGTGTAAATCCATGCCATTGGGGTGTTATGTATCACCATCCCCAATGCATGCCACTATCTTGTCTCTGAATCTAGGGTCTAGGGGCGTTACGTATCGTCGTTCCCATAGCATTGAAATAAAAGATCTATGGGCATTAAGTATCACCATCCCCCTAGTCCTACTCTATATGTGCACATGTCATGTCCGTCAATTCCAATAATCGACGATTCCATATATGAGTGATATTACAACTGAGGTGGGTTTTCCCCCATTCCTCGAAAAATCATAAAACTCAAGCTTTGGAAGTCATTTCTTTCTAAAAACATTTCTCAAAACATTCTCATTCAAAACACAATTGAAGGTAATCTTAGATAATACCCTAAGTGCTCAAAAGTAAGTCTCAATTCAAAAATATATATGTAAATACAGTTTGAAGAAGGGTCCATTCACTCATTTTCGGGTCTAGTTGGTATTCATTTGCTTTCCCGGAGAATATTGTGGTTTCTGTGATGTTCTATATCAAAAACTCAATTGGAATATAAGGTGTGAATCACGTTTTGGAATTAAACTAAGTTTCTCAATTCAACGTGTATATGTGTTGATAAGAAACCCTTAGGGTGGCCTCTAACATTTAAAGTTGGATGTGAAATAGAATGAAGTTTTTATGCCAAATAGACCTAGGTAAAGAGCATGCTTTGTTTCACTTCTCAACGCCAGACGCTAATCTAGGACACAGAGATCGGCGACGCTGTTCTAGGCTCACGGCCTAATCGGGCGTACGGAATAGCCTACAAGAGACTAAACCGGAGAATAAAATGGAGTCACCACCCAGTGTAAACTGGGACAAAGATTTAAGGCCATACTCACCCCTCACAAGGGAAGACCTCAAACCGTTGGTTCGGAATGGTCTCTTACTTTTGCCACTTGTAATGAATGGATTTATAAGATAATATAACTGAGTCTACGTAACCTACATATGCGAGAGTAACCTACGTCTCAAGGTGCATACAACTTATGTCTAAGTTCATAAGCATAAACGTAAATCCTATATCTAAGTTTTCGTGCATAAAAAATAAGTCGGCATAACGACAAGCACGCAAGCACATAAATGCATCGAATCAATAAACATGACAATATAAATAAATAACAACCTAAACATGAATGTAATTTAAATTCCTAATGCGAAAGCAAATAACTAAATCATGCATAAAGAAATAACATACTAACGACTAAATCATGCTTAATAATAAATAACATACTAACGACTAAATTATACTCAAACACAAGGTTGGATGAAACAAAATATGTATGTCTCTCAAGCGGTACTTGGCATTGTATCCCGAGCACAGACCGCACGACCGTCCATTCAGATTCAGCTACGGAATTTACGTCCGGGTTTCCATCTAATATACCGTAAGAGATAACACATATTACATTCATCCCATGGTCATATCATACACCAATCAACAATACCCATGCGAAGTAACTCAAGAAAGTAAATAAAAATAAAGGAGAATAAAAAAAAAAAGGTGCATCAGGTATAACCTCTTAAGTCGTCTCTCGGAAGTGCGGTCGCGGTCATCAAAAGGGTTGATGCTCCGTGGCTTTTCTGATTTACTGATTCGTTATTTTTCCTTCACTACTTCACTGTTTTGGCCTGCTGGTTTACTCCGTTTCACTGCTATTTTTCATTATATTTTCTGGTCACTGTTTTGCAATTTGCTGTGGTATTTTGGTTTACGGTTTGTGAATTTTATCGGGCCGTTTCTGTGGGGTTTGAGGGGCTATATGCAGTAGTGAATTGGGCATTTTGTGGGGTATTGCGTGGCAAAGAACTGGGCAATTTTATTGGGATTTGTACGGCAGTGAACTGGGTAGATTTTCGGTTGTCAGAGGCTTTGTTTTTGGTGGTTTGCTGGATATTTTATGCGTGCAGGCAAGGGCAGATTTTTGGTGGTTTATGCGTGCAGTGAAGGGCAGATTTTTTTTAGTTTATGCGTGTAGTACAGGGGTTGTTGCGTGAAGGGTTTGTGCGTGCAGTGCAGGGGTATTTTGTGTGAATGAGCTAGGGGCTTAATGTTTTGGTTTAGGCTTCTTTTTATAGGCAAGGGTTGGGGTTTACCTTGTGCGAATAGGGAAAGGATTTTATGTAATTATGATGGGATATCTTAATTAGTATGTGATAAGGAAAAATCTATTTAATTAGGGATGTGATTTAATTTGATTTGATTTGATCTCTTTTAATTAGGAATATGATTTAATTTAATTTGATTTGATTTCTTTAATTTGGGAAGGTGATTTGTCTTGATTTTAGCATTTTTTTAATGTGTGATTTTATTATTTTGGAAGGGTAATGGGTGTAGGGTTAGGCCTCTTGGGCGTGTGTTTGGTTCTTTTGATGGGCTTGGTGTGTATTGCGGGGGTTTTAGGGCAAAGATGTGTGGCTTACGGGGGGTTTTGGGCCAAATGTGTGTTTTGAAACATAGGTCCAATGAGCGAACCCACAACTAAGCAAACAAATTTATTCCAACAAGATATGGATTTCTGACTTTTCCTTTTGACATCTGTTTCCCGCGACTTCCAAAACTTAAAGAGGAGTGCGTCCATACGAGACTCATTATTGGGACTTACATGAAAAAATGCAGTGCCTACATTCACCCTCACTTTGATGGGACTTGTGCAGTGTGTAATAGTGACAATCCTATCAAAGTTATGCAATGCATTTTTACTCACCTGGCTCGCCAGCTGCTACTTGACTTGCTTGTTGCTTTGAATCGAGTTGATCTTGTTGTGCCATACCCGGCATGCTAAACCCCATACCCGAGGTGTCGCTGTTGTGTCTCCATACCCGGAGTGCCATACCCGGTGTGCCATACCCGAGGTGTCGTGGTTGTGTCTCCATATCCGGAGTGTCATACGTGGCGTGCTAAACCCCATATACCCGAGGTGTCGCGGTTGTGTCTCCATACCCAGAGTGCCATACCCAGTGTTCTAAACCCCATACCCGAGGTGACACGATTTTGTCTCCATATCCGGAGTGTCATCCCCGGCGTGATGATGATGTGTGTCTCCATACTTGGAGTGCCCTACTTGGCGTTCTGATGATGTGTGTCTCCATACACAGCGTGCTCATAATGTCTGTCTCCATATCCGGAGAGCCATACCCGATGTGCTGATAATGTCTGTCT
Source organism: Zanthoxylum bungeanum (assembly GCA_019454045.1). Classification (NCBI taxonomy): domain Eukaryota; kingdom Viridiplantae; phylum Streptophyta; class Magnoliopsida; order Sapindales; family Rutaceae; genus Zanthoxylum; species Zanthoxylum bungeanum. Next base: position 173,033 of record SKCR01030730.1, read on the forward strand.
CCATACCTAGAGTGCCATACCCAGTGTGCTGATAATGTGTGGGCCTCAAGCCTGGGACTCATCCCCAAAATTGATACTGATGTGGGCCTCACCCCTAGACTGATACTGATATGATAGTTAATTCCCGAACCGTGCTTTATTGTCTCTCACGAGATAAACCTGATGGGTAAATATATTTTCATCCTCAACGGATGCTTTGTGTCGAAACCAGTCTGAATGAGTGATCTGAACTAGACTCCTAGTGTGTGTGTGCTAAGGCTCTTTCATTTTGATTTTGAACTTTCTTTTTCTTTTTTTTTTTTTATTCTTTGTCTCTTTTCTTTCTTTCTCTCTTCTCGACACACCTACCCTCTAAGGTAGCATTTCTTCTCATGGTGGTCCTAATACTCGCACATGGGTAGCTTCACGCTTATCGATTATAGGTGGTCTATTTTTTTCTTTTCTTTTCAGAGAATTTTTCTTTGTTTCCAACCATATCATATATCGTAACATGAGTAAATCAGGATGGACATCTAAGCAAACGTTCATTCACTGATCCGCCATCTCTTCAACTAGTCATCTCACCGACTATTCAGGCTTGTACTACTAAGATCCCGTAATCAAATACTCGTGAGTCTAGCCGAGATCAACCACTCAGAATACTGGACGAGAGCGCATTCTCGCACTTATCATTTCTATGGTTTCATCTTACAGCAAACAATGTTATCACCGGACATATGCCTAACCATCAAGGACTTCTCTCTCTCCTTTTTTTCACTCACTCACTCCACGGAATTCTTCCTTTCCATTGCTGATAATGTGGGTTTCGCCCCCTAGGATTCCTTCCCGAAACTGATACTGGTATGGGACTCAACACTGGGATTCCTTCCCAAAACTAACACTGATTCATTCCTGAAACTGATGACATTGTACTGTTGCTGCTTCTGGTTGGCTTGCCTTTGCCACTTTCTCTATTTTCTTCTTTGATAGCTGTGAGTACAAAACATAGCAAACACAAAAAGGAATGCAAATACGTTATGCATGCATGAATGAATTTCCTATCCCGCTGGGTTAGGTCTTCTCTTCTTCAAGTAAAATACAGCTTCAATCTGTCTACGTTGATCGGCTCGGTGAAATCGTTCCCTTCCAAGTCTGATAGCCTCACTGCCTTATTTCCTATTACTTTCTGGACTATGTAGGGTCCTTCCCAATTAGGCCTGAATTTTCCCCTCGGATCTATCGTCGACGGTTTCGACTGCTTAAGCACTAGATCACCTTTTCTGATCTTGGTAGGACGCACCTTCTTGTCTAATGCTCGGGCCAACCTCTTCTGGTATAGCTGCATGTGACATAAAGACTTCATCCTCTTCTCATCGAGTAATGCCAACTGTTCAAACCTCTGCGAGGCCCATTCTTGCTCAGGTAATTCTGCTTCTCCTAATACCCGCATAGATTGTATCTCAACTTCCACTGGCAGTACCGCCTCCATCTCATAGACCAAAGAATAAGGCGTGGCTCATGTTTCCGTTCTCACTGAAGTTCTGTACCCCTGAGGGCATACGGTAGCTTGTCAGCCCAATCTTTGTAATTCTCCATCATTTTGGCTAACATCCTCTTTATCGTCTTATTGGCTATCTCGACAGCCCCATTTTCCGGCGCTCGGTAAGGTGACGACTTGTGGTGTCCTATCCCATATCTCTGTAGCATTGTCTTTGTTTCTCCTTGAAACTATACTCTGTTGTTCATCACTACGTGATGCGGCATTTCATATCGGCAAATGATGTTCCGAGCTATGAACTTTGCCATCTGTTTTGCTATGACGTTGCGGAATGACTCGGCTTCTACCCATTTCGAGAAGTAGTCTACTACCACTACTATGAAGCGATGTCCATTTGATGTGTATGGTTAAATTTCCCCGATCATATCAATTCGACATGCTGAGAAGGGCCATGGCTCTGACAGCCCGTGCAACTCTGTGTACGGTAAGTGATTCAAATTACCGTGCGCTTGACAGTCATGACAGTGCTTTACCAGTTTCGCGCAGTCAGCTTACATGGTCGACCAATAAAATCCTTCTCTCACTATCTTGCGAGACAAATTCAACCAATTCATATGCGGTCCACATACTCCGGCATGTACTTCTTCTATTGCCTTCTAAGCCTTTTCCTTCTTTAGACATTTCAGCTGGATACCGTTCGCTTGTTTTTTGTAAAGTTCTCTCTTCAAATTCATAAACTGAGAAGCTAATTTCTGGATGGCTATTCTGTCTTTTCTACTTGCTTCTTCTGGGAATTCCTCCCGTTCTAGATATCTCTGAATGTGATAATACTGAGGTTTCCCGTCATCAACTTCTACTTTTAATATCATTTCTATATCGTAGATGGGTCTGTTTGCTGTTGTCAACACTAGAGGTCTAATCACCAACTTCTCTGGATTTTCCCAAGTTGCGGCTAGTGTTTCTAATGCATCGGCCATTTGATTCTCTTCTGGAGGCAAATGCTAGAACTTACAATCGGGGAGGGCCTGTACGAGACTCCGGAGGTGGAATAAGTACGGTTTTAATCGGTCTTCCTTTAATTCCCATTTTCCATACAGCTGTCGGATTACCAACATCGAGTCTCCGAAGATTTCCACGTTCTTAGCCTTCAATGCTATCAGTGCCATCAGTCTAAAGGTCAGCCATGTTGTTGGTTACACTGAACGTCAATCTCTTGGCCATCGGAAAGGTTTCTCCTTCAGGGGTTACTATCACAATCCCGATTCCGGCTCCTTTGCAGTTCACTACTTTATCAAAGTACATCTTCCATCCTTGGACTGTTATCACTTGGATCTTCTCGTCTGGGAATTCAAACTTATACCGATCTCCTTCTATCGATTGCAATGCCAGGAACTCCACTACGGCTTGCTCTTTGATCACTTTAGAAGTGAGGTACTCAATGTCAAACTCCGTCAGTAATACCAACCATCAGCCCAATTTCCCTACCAGTGAAGGTATCGAATGCAGATATTTCAAATGATTCTCCTTGGTTACCACTTGGATCTTGTATGACTAGAAGTAATGACGTAACTTTTTGGATGCCCATACTACTGCCAAACAAATCTTCTCTACCTCTTGATAGTGCCCTTTATACGGAAGCATCTTCTTACTGAGGTAGTAGACTACATGCTCTACCCCTGTCTCATCCGCTTGTACCATCATCGCCCCCAATGCTTCAGGTTCTATGGCCAAATACAGTAACAAAGGTTTGCCTAGTCTCGGAGGCTTCAAGACATGAGGCTTCACCGAGTATTCCTTGATCTTATCGAAGGCCTCTTGACATTGCACATTTCATTTCACCGGCTGGTCCTTTCTCAACAATTTGAAGATAAGCTCATAAACTGATGTCAACTTGGTGATGAACCGACTAATATACTAAATCTTCCCAAGGTATGCTCTCACTTCTTTCTCTATCTTTGGCGCAGGCATCTCCGTGATTGCCTTAATCTTCTCAGGGTCCACTTCTATTTTGCCCATTCCGACTGTGTGTCCTAGTAACTTTCCTGACGTTACTCCGAACATGCACTTCTTGGGATTTAACCGCTGGTTGTACTTATTGACTCATTCAAGGAATTTCTCCAGCGCTTCTATATGTCCGCTCCTTGTCTCTGATTTCACCATCATGTCATCCATATATACTTCAATCTCTTTATGCATCAAGTCATGGAATAACATTGTGGCCATCCGTTAATAAGTGGCTCCTACATTCTTAAGTCCGAATGGCATCACCTTGTAGCAATACGTTCCCCATTTTGTGACAAAGACAGTCTTATGTTTATCTTTCTCAGCCATAAGAACTTGATTGTACCCTGAGAACCCATCCGCGAACGAGTATATGGTAGATAAAGCCGCACTATCAACTAGTACGTCAATATGAGGTATAGGAAAGTCATCCTTCGGACAAGCCTTGTTAAGGTCTCGATAGTCCATACACATTCTGACTTTTCCATCTTTCTTTGGCATTGGCACAATGTTTCACAACCACTCGGGGTACTTCACCACTTCTAGGAATCCCACATCTATTTGCTTCTTGACCTCTTCTCTAACCTTCTCGACCCACTCAGGTCTCATTCTCCGAAGCTTCTACTTTACTACTGGCCTCATGTTTGGATAAATCGGTATCGTATGCTGAGCAATGTTTCTGTCTACACCAGGCATGTCCTCGTAGGACCAAGCAAATACTTAGCATATTTGACCAATATCTGTTCTAATTTCCTCCGCTCATCAAAGGTAACCTCACTTGTAATTAGAATCTCTTTGGGGCTCTCAGGCATACCAAGGTTAAACGCATTCGATTTAGTTGAGTTGATATCAAATATACTCAGATCATGCAAGTTGAAAAGAAGAGACTCAAGCAAGTAAGCAAAATGATTGTCTTTATTACTAGCAAATATGGGAGTACACTCAAATAAATTAGGAAGATAATGTCTTCATCATCTACAGACACTTCATCCTCCGCAACCGAGCTTTTCCTCAATCTCCTTATTCTCCTCGATGGTTAGGCTCTCCAGCTTCATCAGCTCTTCTTCCCATTTATCTTCTCCCTTAGCAACTTCTTCCGTCAGCGATTTCTCACCCAGTATGTCTTGGAAGATCTCAAACCCCGGTACCATGACCCCATTAACTTCTACTGGTTTGGGCTCTCATTGATACCCCTTAGCCTTTACAAAGCATTCCATCATCTTCAGTCCTCTCTTCTTAGTCTTCAGCTTATCCTCATCAGACTTATATCCCAAGCCTCTCTGGGTGGTCTGCCCCTTGAAGTCAGGTAATGCTCCTCCAACACTTGAGCTTGTGCCTGGCTCGAACTTCATTTTCTTCATGATCCTAGCCACCTTAGGATCTACCCACTCCTCAAAGGTTGCCGACACTTGGAACCTTGTGAAAGGCTGTATTTCCAAAGCGGCTACAGTATTGTCCACCTCAACTCTGATGGTGGCGATCTCTCCTCCATACGGAAATTTAATGGTCTGATATAAAGTGGAGGGTAGCCCCTAAGCTTGTGAAACCATGGCCTTCCCAACAATAAAGTAAAAGTGGCCGGGATATCCGGTACTGTGAACTCAACCTCATCCTCAATCGGGCCCACTTTGACCATTGTAGTAAAAGTACCCTCAACTCCCCGCTTGCTATCATTATAAGACTTGATAGTCATGTTGGAGAGACTCAGCTCCGTTGTCTTCATACCCAACCTCGCCATAATCTTCAATGGGCACACATTGATGGATGACTCATCATCCACCATCACACAAGATGTCTTCTTTCCTCTCACTTCATCCTGATGAATAGAGGTCTGTTATGGTTCCTTCCCTCAGCTGCGAGTTCTTCTTCGGAAAAGGTTATGACTTAGGCAGTTTCTTTTTGTACTGATCCCATAAACATCGCAGGGTTGGCATCCTATGGTACCCTTATCTTGCTCAAGGCCTCAACCATGGCCCACATGTGCTCCTGCGATACACGCAGTAGCTCCCAAATGCTTAGATGTGCTTGTGTCTTCTTCAGCTGAAGCAGCACTACATCTTCTTTGGCATTATCCCCATTTTATGTTATTTTTTTCGGCCATCTATCAAAACTTCCTTGCCCTTTTTCTGTGGTATCAATGTAGAAACGCCCGCTGCAGGTCATTCCTTTCACTTTCTCTTCATCACTGCCTGAGAAGTCCTCCCAGAAATGCTTTCCCTGCTCTGTTTCATCCTCACTGCTACTATCCCATATTCCCAGGCAAAAGGCTTGATGGTCAAATGTTCGGAGGACGAAGCTTTCTGGTAAGCTAGAGCCAATCATATAGGTAGGTGGTTGTACTGAGTGATAGTTTGGTACAGGGTTCCGATGTGTGTTGGGCTGTTCTTTTTTAGGGTCGGGTATTTTGTAGGAGTCTATGAGGTCCTGGATTTCATGTCGGAGGCGGGCATAGCCGTTGCTGTCATGACCATGTTGTTGGTGGAAGTGACAGTAACGGTTCATATTGAGGTGTGGTGGGGGAGGATTTGGAAGCGGTTTAGCCTCTAAAGGTTTTAGGAGTCCTTGTCTTGCCAACTTCTCAAGCACCTTGGATAAAGGTCTACCCAGGTTAGCGAAACACCGGTTCTTGATTGGAGCAATCTCAGTAGTAACATGCTTAACACCTGATGGTCCTGCGGCAGTTCTCATGTTCATGCCATAGAACTTCCTGTTCTCCAATTCTTCTTCCTCAATGTCCATGACAATCTCCCTCAACTGTCGAAAATCTGTAATCATGGAGGTCATCCTCCTCAGCTTGCCATAGATAGAAGGCTTAGTACCCTTGATAATCATCTTAATTTGGTCCTTCTCCGAAGGCCGAGTCTGTATTTCCAGAAGCTGGCTTCTCCAGTGGTCTACATAGTCCTTGAAGCTTTCTTCCGGCTTCTGCTTGGTATTCTCGAAGTCGCGAAGCGACAAGTCGATCTCCAAGTCCGTGACGTACTGGTTCAGAAAGTCTTCTACCAGTGCCCTCCAGTCATCCCTGACTTTCCTCTCTAGGCCATGATACCATACTATAGGTGCCCTCTAATGCGACATCACAAACATATTCTGGACCTGATGTTTCGACAGACTCACTGAGCTCATTACAGAAATATACTGTCGGAGATGGACTCTCGGGTCTCCGTTCCCATTTAATTTAACCATGTCGGGCATCTTAAACTGAGCTGGCAACTGTTCCTCAAATATCATTGCCTCATAGTCCAAAAAATTATCGTGCTTACTCTTCATCTTGCGGGCAACTGACTCTACCTGATCTCAGAGTTTATGCAATTCAGCCTGAGACCTGGCTACTCTCCCTGATGCATGCTCAGCCATATCATCATCAAAGACAGAGATATCATCACTCAGTCTGTTCGGAGGGTCCTCACGCCTCTCGTTCTCAGAGCTTCCCCCAACACGGGGCACGACCATATTAGCCATAGCAATAGTCAAAGCTTGCAGTTGCTCGGTAAACTTAGTGAGACTGTTTTCCAGAAGATCTATACGGGATACCTCGTTCTCTGATTCATTCATGTTCACTGACGGCCTTTTGATGAGTCTGCCATTTTCCCTAACCCAACGGGTATCTATGATGTCTTTTAAAACTACAAGTTAGCATGTATGTGTGCTATGTCTGGGATATATAAGTCGGCCGATTATCATTTTAAAGCATTCAATCATATTATTGCAAGGTGCAAACTTGTCCCAGTTGAAAAGGCCCAACAGGTTTACACTTTTACGATAACATGACTATATAACTTCAAATGATACGGGGCCTAAATATAAAATGGCCCATCGGCATTTTAGAAGCTTTTGGCCCAATTGCCATAAAGCACGGGCTCATCCCAGTTTAAATAGCCTAACAAGCCCATACCTCATGACAAAAAAGTCCAACTGAATCCAAATGACGACGGTCCTAAACGCAAGTATAACGGGATAGTTTCTATTAGTCCTACAACTACAGTTCATGTACGATTCTATTTGTCCTACAACTACAGTTCATGTACGGGTTTATAGGGGTACCGACAAAGGCTCTCATTGATGAAGGATTGCCCACAGCCAGGACTCCTCACTCAAGGGTTCAAGGGACCAAGTGAGCGAACCTTTTTTATAAGCTAAGATACGTGCCAATGAGTTAAGATGCGTGACTAACTGTCAAATGGATTTCCCGTTGTTGATTCCCCAGAGGGAGGGTGGAGTGAACTCTCTTAAATACCCAAGCCTCTTAGGCTCTTATCGCTTAGTGACATGAATAAATAATAAGTCCTCCAAATTAGTCCATCACAATAAGCTACAAGTACATGATTATTTAGGTGCCTTCACGGCTTTTCCTTATAGAAAGGTAGTGAATGAAAGAAGACACCAAACCATTACCGAACTCTGATGATGCCTTTAATTAAACCCTTTTTAACCTACGGTAGATATAGTTAACTAAAACAGAAATCACAATCATTACAATACATTATTTCGGGGCCGATTCTCTATCCCCAGTGGAGTCGCCAGACTGTAAGACATAGAGATCGGTGACATTGTTCTAGGCCTGCGGCATAATCGCTAGTACGGAATAGCCTACAAGAGACTAAACCGGATAATAAAATGGAGTCGCCACCCAATGTGAACTGGGATAAAGATTTAAGGCCGCACTCACCCCTCGCAAAGGAAGACGTCAAACTGTGGAATGGTTTCTTACTTATGCCACTTGTAATGAACGGATTTATGTGATAATATAACCGATTCTACGCAACCTACATATGTGAGAGTAACCTACGTCTAAAGGTCCATACAACTTATGTGTAAGTTAACAAGCATAAAGGTAAACCCTATATCTAAGTTTGCATTCATAAAAATTAAGTCGGCATAACGGCAAGCACGCAAGCACATAAACGCATCGAATCAATAAACACGACAATATAAATAAATAACAACCTAAACATGAATATAAATTAAATTCCTAATGTGAAAGCAAACGACTAAATCATGCATAAATAAATAACATACTAACGACTAAATCATGCTTTAAAAAAATAACATACTAACGACTAAATCATACTCAAACACAAGGTTGGATGAAACGAAATACGTGTATCTCTCAAGCGATACGTGGCATTATATCCCGAGTATAGACCGCACTACCATCCATTATGATTAGGCTACGGAATTTACGTCCGGGTTTCCATTCGATATATCGCAAGAGATAACACATATTTCATTCATCCAATGGTCATATCATACACCAATCAACAATACTCATGCACAGTGACACAAAAAAGTAAATAAAAATAAAGGAGAATAAATAAATAAATAAAAAGTGCCATAAGTTCTATCCTCTTAAGTCGTCTCTTGGAAGTACGTTCGTGGTCGTCAAAAGTGATGATGCTTCGCGGATTTTCTTATTTACTGATTCGTTATTTTTGCTTCACTGATTCACTGTTTGGGCTGTTGTTTTACTTCGTTTCGCTGCTGGTTTCATTGTATTTTCTGGTCATTATTTTGCAGTTTGATAGGGTATTTTGGCTTACGGTTTACGAGTTTTATCGGGCAGTTTCAGCGGAGTTTTGAGGAGCAATATATGGCAGTGAACTTGGCAGTTTGCGTGGTATTGCGTGACAGTGAACTTGGCAGTTTTGTAGGGTTTTGTGCGGCAGTGAAGCAGGGCAGATTTTCGGTGGTTTATGCGTGTAGTGCAAGGCAAATTTTTAGTGGTTATGTGTGTAGTGCAGGGGTTGTTGCGTGAAGGGTTAGTGCGTGCAGTGCAGGGGTATTTTACGTGAATGAGCTAGGGGCTTTAATGTGTTGGTTTAGGCTTCTTTTTATAGGCATGGGTTGGGGTTTACCTTGTGCGAATAGGGAAAGGATTTTATGTAATTATGACGGGATATCTTAATTAGTATGTGATAAGGAAAAATCTATTTAATTAGGGATGTGATTTAATTTGATTTGATTTGATCTCTTTCAATTATGAATATGTTTTAATTTGATTTGATTTGATTTCTTTAATTTGGGAAGGTGATTTGTCTTGATTTTAACATGTGTTTAATGTGTGATTTTATTATTTTGGAATGGTGATGGATGTGGGGTTAGGCCTCTTGGGCGTGTGTTTGGTTCTTTTGATGGGCATGGTGTGTATTGCAGGGGATTTGGGCCAAAGATGTGTGGCTAGCGGGGGTTTTGGGCTAAGGGTGTGTTTTGAAACAGAGGTCCAACGAGCGAACCCACAGCTAAGCAAACAAATTTATTCCAACAAGATATGGATTTCTGACTTTTCCTTCTGACGTCCGTTTCCCGCAACTTCCAAAATTTAAAGAGGAGTGCCTCTATACGAGACTCATCATCGGGACTTACATGCAAAAATGAAGTGCCTACAGCTAAGTTTCACGATGCCCACCTGATCAGACCCGAGGTAGAGCCTTTGTTTTCTACACGTCACGGCGCTGGATGATTAGCATCTGAACGCTAAGCCAAATTTAGGGCCTACCGTGAACTTCCAAATGACATTCTCCAAAACAAACCCAACCCCTTCATCTTTATACAAACTAGATCAAACACCATCATTCTAATCAACATAATTTAACCACTTATTGTCATCATAATATCCAACTCAACTTAACATAATTTATTTTATATATTTAATTCAAACTCAACCCATTTATTTTAGTATCATCAAATCACAAAATCAATCCCCTAACACATTCATACACATTTTTTATTTATTATATGCTTAAACTACATTCTGAAGATGCATGATAACATCTTAACCAAAGTTATTTAAACTAATCCAAACCCTAGGGTTTATAAGGTGCGAATTGGGGGTTTTAATTCCTTTCTGCAAAATTAAAAATTGAGAAGATAGAAAGAGAAAGGAAACTTCCCAAGCTTGGAATGAAGTTTGAATGGATCAAAATGATTTGAAGAAATGAAGATGAGAAGAAAATTCCACATGAGAAGGCTCTCATACAAGCCCGTCACATTTTTAGCGTAAGAAGATAAGGGAATAATGCCTTTTATTATAGGTAAAATGGTTGATTTTTAATTATGAAATGGGTGGTTAGGATTGAGCCTCATCACCCTAAATCTGGACTACTCCCAAATTCTACTATAGCAACCACAAAAATACCCTTTTGACCCACTCATGATTCGAGTTTGGAAATATGTCCAACGTAGACGTTGTAGGTCTCAATTTTAGCTTTTCAAAGGTATAAAGTTCATAAAAATCGGAGATCTTATGAAAATATGATGGGCTGTTTAGATTTAATCTTGGAATGAATTCTGTATCGAACTACTAGGAATTTATCGATGTCCAAAAATTCATTTCATGAATGCATATGTGTTCGAACATGATTTACATCATATATCATGTGTTCCATAATGTAATAGTCCTCATGATTAATGAGGGGTTACAAATTCTAATCCCTTAAATAGGATTCGTCCTCGAATCCTTTCTTATGTTGAACTTCTTAGGTCCTTCTTGGTTTGAAGATATCTGGTCTCTACTACTTGTGGTGACACAGAAACTGGGCGACGCATGCTGTTCCGGGCTCACGGCCCGGTTGGGAGTACGGAGTAGCCACGGGGGACTAAACCGGATAATGATGGAGTCGCCACCAGGTGTGAACCGGGAAAATGAGATTTAAGGCCGCACTCACCCATCGCAAGGGTAGACCTCAAACTGTTGGGCTCGGAATGGTCCCTTACTTATGTTACTTGTAATGAAAGGATTTGTGTAATAATTTAATAAAGCCTAAGTACCACTTATTTCCAAGAATATCATGCTTCTAAGTTCACATGCGCAAAAGGATAAAACTTACACCTAGATTTTCATATATCCTACTTCTAAGTTTACATGCTCGAAAGTAAGTCGAAGTAACAGCAAATATACAACTTCATAAGCATTTGTATTCATGAAAATGCAAGCACGTCATAATCACATAAGCACACATAAAAGGGAATCAAATAATGATGAACATGTAATTTCATAAACATTTCATACATGCGGAAGCATAAACAAATAACCATTACATATTTATGCATAATAAAAGGAGTCAACTAAGTCCATACGTAACACGTTTCATATAACCTATGTCTCAGTTTTACATACAACCTTTTGCATGTAATCTAGTTCAAGTTTGCATGCATCACGGTAGATTAAAGTAATGACAGATATACAATTTCCCAAACGCATTATTAATGGACATGAGAGCGCAAACAAGCACTAATTGCATAAGCGTACATATTAAAAAGGGGAGATTAAGTGCATAATGTAAAAAATGACAATTAAAGAGACAATCATACGTGAAATAAATGTGCCATGATGCGATTTGAAAGATAAATAATGGAGATGAAAGAAAAGAGATGCGACATATGCCCACATCTATATAGGACCTTAAGTGTTCGATTGAACGTATCTCACATTCATTAGAATACACTTTGTTCGGCGCGGTGAAGTATCGTGGCAAAGGATTTTAACCCCTCGAAACGGAGGACCTTTCATCCGACTTACTAAGCCCATGCGCAATACAATATGATGCATGATCATGCGAAAAGATGGCATACAAAGAAAAGCAAATAACTGAATACAAGGCGCGGCGAAGCATCATGGTAAAGGATTTTAACCTCTTCAATTAGAGGACCTTTCATCGCACTTACTAAGCCCATGCGCAATTAACACAATGCATACAAATGAAACAAAAGTGAACACAAAGATATCCGGCGCGGCGAAGCATCGTGGTAAAGGATTTTAACCTCTTCAATTAGAGGACCTTTTATCGCACTTACTAAGCCCATGCGCTTATCTCAATGCATATAGATATGAAACAAAGTAAATACAAAGATATTGGATTTCGTATACCCGATTGAACATATCTCACATCCAATCGAATATACATTGACCGACGCGGTGAAGCATCGTGGTAAAGGATCTTAACGCCTTCAATTAGAGGATCTTTCATTGCACTTACTAAGCCCATGCGCTCGAATATAGCATTACACGAACAAATAATATGCGGAAATTAAATAACGAATAATAAACACATCAAAACAACATAAAACAAAATATGCATCTTTGCTCAAGTGGTACGTGGAGTTGTATCCCGAGTGCAGATCATACTACCGTCCATTCAGAATTGGCTATAAAATTTACGTCCGGGGTTTCCATCCTATATACCACAAGAGGCGACACATTTTTCATTTTAATCAGGGCCACAACACACATCATATTCATAATACATGCATATTTATCTACTCAAGGGCCACAACATGCATTTTATCATAACAATCATGCGAATAAAACTCAATAAAAATTAAAAATAAAACAGAAAATGAATGTGGAAAATACCCTCAGGTCTAACCTTTTTTTGCCGACTTTCGGACTTGCGTTTCACGGAGATCGGAAGGGTAAAGTTCTTCAACTTCTCTGGTTCACTAGTTTAACGTCTTAACTCACTAGTTTGCTATTTTGCTCGCTGTTTGGCTTCCGTTTTACTGCTATTTTCTCTGTATTTTCTGCTCACTGTTTCAGGTCTTTAAAGCTACTATTTTGAGTGTTTTTAAAGGCTTTAAGTGCAGTTTTTTTTGTGGTTTTCTAAGGATTAAAAGTGCAGTTTTTTTAGTGCAGTTATAGGGTGTTTCTAGACTGTTTTAAAGGGATTTTGCTACTGTTTTGGGGGTGATTTGGGCTGCTTTTTAGGCGTGTTTTAGGGGCTGTTTAGGCATGTTTTAGGGGCTGTGCAGGGGCTGCTGTTTGCGGTGGAAAGGGGCTGCTGTTTGGGTGATTGTGAGCTACTGTTTAGGGCATGTTTTGCTGCTGTTTCAAGGTGATTTTGGGCTGCTGTTTGCGTGTGGTGAGGGCTGTGACATGCGGCTGTATTTTTGGTAATGTGAGGGTGTTAGAAGGCTTCTTATTTTCGGTTAGGGAGGGAGGAGATGAAGAGAATTATTTGCTTCTTTTTCTTGTGATTGGCGTGAATGGTCATGGATGTTTTTTGTGTGTATTGGCGTTAATGATGATGTTGTCTCTAGGGCTTGGGTGTGAATGATATTGTGTGAAGGGGGGATGGCTTTGGTTTCGTGTTGTTTATATAGAGAAGTGTTAGGGTTTCCCCTTGTCTCACAAGGAAAAGATTGGATTTGGTGTTGAGCAAGGAAAGTCAAAGATTGAGGGGGGGACAAATTTAGGCTTGATTAGGAAGTTAGTATATTTAATTTGTGTTGATTAGGCATACAATATTTTTTAATTGGTTAGGATTGATTTAATTAGGCATAATATTTCTTTAATTTAGTATGTAATATATTTGATTTATCTAAATTAGGCATTATTTTATTTTATGTTTTATTTAATTTTAATCATTTTATTTAATTCAATTACATTATTTAATTAATATTTAATTTAATTTGGGTGTATTTTAGAGGCCATAGGCGGTGGGCCTAGATGGGTGTGGGCGTGGCCTTTGTCTTGGTGGTTAGGTGTTGTGTTGGTTTGGTGAGTGGGTTTGGGCCAAGATTAAAAGGTTTGCGGGTTTTTTAGGCCAAAGGTGCTCTAGACGGAGGTCCAATAAGAGAGCTTGTCGCTAAACAAGTGAATAAAAATATAACAAAAAACCGATTCCCTTCCGACGACCATTTCCCGCAATATCCTTAACTGAAAAGGTAGTGCCTTCAACTGAGACAAAAAATTTTGGTTTCACATGCGAAAGTGCAATGACTACACTACTCTCATCTTCCTTTCATCCTTTCTACTTTTCTATTCAACCGTTCAATTGTAAAACTCGTGAGGATCTCTTCTCCCAGTACACTCTATTGGATATTTATATGGGTACAAGTTCCAAATTTACCAACCGTTTGATCTTTGGAAATCCCCTTGTAGACCTTTTATCTCTTGTGATAATTAAGTCTCTATAATGTATTTTATCCCTATAGAGATGTGAGTTCTTCAGGAAACTTATCAATTATCAAATGGCCACCTTTTTTTTTATCCTTGCAATCTTCATCAAAACATACAAGGTACTGAATTAGGCTTATACCATATTATCATGACTTTTATATGATCCAAGCTAATTTAATGTCGTTCCATATTCCCTTCATTTCGTTATTATTTTTTACCTCCTCTAATACCAATCAAGTTTAATAACTTTAGTTTCCTTCTGTTTTATGCATCTTTAAAGTACTTCACCTCTTGATTCAATAAATACCCTTTGGTGCTCTAGCTAATAAGTAAAATTGTATATGCTAGGTCGAATGCCAAGGTTTCTCCACTAGTATTGAATCTGCTAGATAACTTCAGTGCCTACTATACACATTCATTCTCACTTATCTTATCTTGTTTTCTGGTTCCTGGTTCTTTTGAGTCTTTGAATATACTAATACTCTCTATGGTTAGGCATTTGCACCTCCTCTAAGTGTACCAAAGAATAATATTATTAAATACTTCCCTAGCTCCATATGCTCAATTTGATCCTATCATTCTTCCTCTTAATTTATCTATTTAATTTTCTCTTCCTCTTTGATGAGTTCCAACTATTATCAACTTCGACCTTCATGTCATCGCATCTTTATCTATATCTTGGGCTTAGGTTCTCATATTTCATGGTTATCTTCTTTATATGTCTTAAATTTTCCATAATAATTTCTTGATATCCCTTATATTTAGTGACGTTGGTGATCCGAATTATGATTATTGTTTATATTCCATATGTACCTTAAGTGTTGGTTTCTAATATAGTCCCAAGATCATATTTAAGCATTGAAAAGAATGAATACTCAAGAAGTATGGCGGAATCATACTTACCATGAACAGCTTTAGGATGCGTCAACCACAAAATTTTGCTTCCTTGAAGGTCACGGCCAAGCTCCAAATTTTGTTGAAGATGAAGAAGTTCCAAGATTTGAGAGGATTCCAAGCTCCTGAGATGGTTTCCCTATCACATTTGTTTAATTCCAAATTAACGAATTTTCTGTTGCGACGTAATTAAATCAAATTTACTATTCACATCATTAGCGATTTAATTTTAAATCAATTCGTTAGCCCGAATTAAAATCCAATTTTAATTCCGCTTTGAAATCTAATTTCGCTTAATATATCGAATATATTATTTTATCTATTAATTCCGAATTAATCTTTCTCTCTCTTCAAATAGTATTTTATCCTAGATAAAATCTCTCCGTAATTAATCCAATATTAATTATGTTCGAATCATACGTCATCGGTGAATCTTCGGGAATGGACACATGAGATCCCTGGATATATTGGCAGTAAATCCGGTTATCGAACTATCCGAACACGTACGTATCTCGTACTACGTTTTTACCGATTTACGAGACGTGTTTGGCTTCTAGCAAAGCACCGTGCCTACCCAATTCTCCAAAAATATTCTTAATGGGATATACGATCTTTTTCAGGCATAGTATATGTAGTATTGTGTATTAGGATCCAATATCAGATGTCACATGCTAGGTCTGGGGCTGGAATAGTGACTGCCACGTACGAAGCATATATCGGATCACGAGCAACTAGTCTCTTTAATCGGATAATCATGACCTTGTCATGTTACTCTGATGGTAGCAACACATTAGAGTACCAGTTCCATATTCCTGCGTGATCATCATCTCCATATGACTGAAGTGATATTTCCGTCTTGACATTACATCCAATACACTACGATTCTCAAAAAACCAGAAGAGGCATACATAGAACTTCTTAAAGTCCTGGACGACCAAAACCAAAGTGTATTGATTGTCGCAAGTACTAGCGATGTAATTCTCAGGTTAAGACCAAATATACCTACCCTGATGCGGATTCCCATAGATACATAGTCATACTACCAATGGGATTCCGCAGGGTCTATCCAGAGCGAAGCTGTTTCTGTACCATCGGTAATCACAACCTCCTACCACACTTGCATAAGTATCCTACACTTAAATATATGAGAACTATGTTGTTACGCTTCCATAACACGCACAAGTGCAATACTAGTCTATTCCGTATTATCGATGTCCAATCTCGATAATACTACGACTATGGATGTTTAATGATTAAACCGTTATGGATTGATACTGTCTCATATCTTATCAATCCGGAACTATCTTAAGGACTTTTACCATTTATATTTCCAAGTAAATAAATTACAAAATGATAAAAGGGCAATTTCCATTGTCACATAATTAATTTGTACAAAAACCACAATGTCTTTTACAAATATTGACGCTATGGGTATAATTGTCTAACAATAAGTTCATTGTTAATATAAATCTGATTTTTGTCTTATCTTTTCTACCTAGTTGTTTTCTAAGTTCTCCCATAATATTATTTCATCAGGTGTTGTTCCAGTCTCAATAATATCTCATATACTTAGTTTCCATAGCCGTTTTTATTATACCTCGATAAATCTGCTTTCAAATCATCCCAAACATTATTCCTAACAGTGCGTTTATAAAGGGAAACATACATGCTATACTCGTTATCTTTTTCCCAATTTAGGACTTCTGTCTTAACTTAAAAGAACACGGTTATGCCATCCACAACATATTATGCCGATACTTTTCTTCTTTAATTTCTAGTAATAGAGTCTCAGTCTTATTCCAATACTGAAAGAACTGGATGTTACGCACTCTTATTATTGTTTATCCAGTATTCTTCTCTATTGTCGTCTTACCTTAACAATTCCATTTCCAAATCTTTTTCTTAGGGTTCTTCTCATTTTATTTTTTTTCTTTATTCTATATATGAATTTTCTGTGATCTATACCTCTATTTTCCTATTCAATGGGTATTGTCATATTTTAAAGGTCCCTTGTCATACCTCTTAGAACGCTGTATTACGTCACGAATTTACTTATTGCTGGGAATATCATTTGGATGAATATTGTGATCCATCAATAATTATTGTTGCCTAACAAGGCTTAGAATAGTGGGGTTAGTTCTGAAGTCCTTTTCGGTTGTAGTTCTCTCACTACTTATGCCAGTTGCAAATGTTGTTCACCTTGTCATACCTCATAGAATGATGTATTACGTCACGAATTAACTTATTGTTGGGAATATCATTTGGATGAATATTGTGATCCATCAAAAATTATTGTTGCCTAACAAGGCTTAGAATAGTGGGGTTAGTTCTGAAGTCCTTTTCGGTTGTAGTTCTCTCACTACTTATGCCAGTTGCAAATGTTGTTCACCTTTATAATTCTATAATTTCCTTATTTATATAACTTATGTTAGGGTCTCATACTAGGTTACTAATGACGGGAACTATTTGAATTTATCTTTTTCAACTTTACTCCTGATTTATTTTCGACTATAGGTCACATTACACCTCACTGAGAACTTCCTTAAGGTTTCTACTTTCTCTAAAATCCCAGCATATTCCCTCGGTTATTCTTCCTTTAGAAATTTGCTCTGTTACTTAGATTTTCCAGTGTATAATAAATATTTGCCTTATCGAAAGGCCTTAATAGTCATATAATCTATCTTTACAGTATTAAGGTAGCTCCTCTTTACCTTAGTTTCCTAAACCTCTGAAGTCATCACCACTTTAAAACTCCATATTTTACCACAGGTTGTGACATCACTAATGAATCTTTGGCTTGGGTGTTGCTCTATTATTAATCTTTTATTTTTTCCATATGGTGGGAAACTCTATGTAAGTAGGATGTTTTATCTTTGGGGGTCGTCATATGTGCTGTTTATTTTTATTCCTTGCTTTATTGAGCCATTAATTTCCCGAAGACCTTTCAATTCTACAATAGGCCGGTTATCACTTCCAGATTTAGATAAGCTTACCTTGAGTTCAATTCAATCTCTCTTATGATTCCTATCTAGATTCCCTTGAATTTCTAGGTTCAACCATTTTGCTCGCTCATGATTTGCCTGCCTAATAAGTGTCCTCTTTTACTTGTTCAAGTTCTAAGCAAGTTCTATGTTAGGGGTAATAAATTTTTTCCATGTCTAACTAGATGTTTGAATGCTTACTACAGTCAGACTATTGGGAGGAAGAATTACTATTCATTCTATTGGAAGCAACATTGACTATTCCATGTCTCAAGGTCTCTAAATTTCTATCACTATTTTGAGGCCCCCATCTCTATTACTGAATTCGAGCTACATTTATCACATTTATCTATGTTATCACTTATACTAATCTCCTTTGTTACTTTCTGCATCTCTCTTCATTTCTTCATATCATATCTTTTGGTTCTAGGTTTTGTTATCAAGATTAGTGGTGGTTTGTCCTATGGGTTATTTAACATATCTTTGCTCTTGCTATAGGCCACATCTATGACATTTGATCCCATTGTCCATACAGGTACTCTGGTTAACTCATTACGTATTTCTAATCTTATGGGTCTGTCTTTTTAAACTTATGCAGACTTCTACTGACATTTGTCTGATATATTAGCTCTCATTAGTATTGTGGACTTGCTCATCTTGGCTTGAGTGGAGTTCTTTCTTATCTGGCCTAAGAAGCCTCCTAGGTCTCTTAATGGGTATATCCCTCAAAGTTTGCTACCTCTTTCTCAAAATATAACACTATGAGTACTAGGCTTTCGTATGATTATCTTTGTCTATGCTGGTAGAGGCTGGGATATGCATCTATATCTCGATGAATATCATTGTTTTTGCTTTGTATCATATGTCCTGGTAGAATCTAGTACTCGTGTTAGGTAGGTATAAGATAGACTTCATTAGGATAACTTCCTTAGCCGATATTACTGAGACATTCGAGATATGGGTAGCTTCGTGTCTTGTCTATATCACATTCTTTGGTTAAGACTAGTAATCATTTTTTCTTACGTCATTCTTTTAATTCACTTAAGAGCTTGGGTTTGGGTATTTAGAACTTTTACATCCTTTGTAGCGTCTTGTGTCTATTGGAAACTTTTGACAAATCTTTATTTCTTGCTTCTTTTATCTTCTTGATTGTTCTTTACTATTTAGGAAACTTACTATCTATGCGAGGTGCTCTAGGGCTATTGGATCATCTTGGAAGAATTTTTTTTTAAAGGGTTAATGAAATATTACTTGGAGGGAAGAAAACTTACTTAGGTCTACTCATCATTTTTCTCTTTCTCAGGCATACTGTATTCTCTTTTACTACTATAAATTCTGGTGCTTTCTTTATCATCTATTCTTATAACTTGTCTTAAATTCCTAATATTAAATGAAGATGACTACGAAAGGATTCTCGGTTAAAATATGGATTACGATAAATTTATTGGAAAGAAAATTCAAATAACTTCAGGAATTCTTACAAACCTCTCTATAGAACTTGAGGACGTACTCGATGATCGGATAATGGAGAGGTAATACCACGCATATGTAACATCCCAGGTTTTCTGGATTGTTCTAGAAGTTTCCCGGACGGATATTTTTAGTCTCGGATCGTGATAATATTGAAGAATAAGAGTTTGGACGATGTTATATGAGTTGGAATATTATTTTCTGAATTTTCATCGTGTTGGAAAACACGTGGGACCAAAAGTCGGTTACGCGATTTTCGTAAAACGCATAAAGTTTACAATTTTGGTCACGAAGAAAGCAAACGAACTCCGATCGAGCTGATTTTTGGACCATTGGTCTCATTTTTCTGAGACAAACAACTTTCGTGTTGAACACTTTTCGAGAATCACACCAGAAGGGCTCCGAAATTACGAATTTCCAGAAAGTTCCAGAATATGGGCTTATTTCTTATTTTCGCAGGGACCCAAGTGATATTTTCCAGTTGGTATATAAAGCCTCTAAGTTTGCAAAATTGCAAAAGGGGAAAAATTTCCAAACCCCTAAAATTCGGCCCCCACCCCCTAATCACCTTCGACGATCATCACTTGCGCCGGCCATTTCCCCGCCACCGCCGGCCGGTACGATGGTCATGAAAGGAGCGCCTGGCCACCCTGCGTCTGTGGGCGGCCGGCGGCGACCGTGGATCACCGTCAAACGGCAAAAAACGAGGAGAAACAGGCGCGAACGTGGGTCATCCGGATCAGGCTCGTCGATTCATTTCATGGCCCGAGCCACCTACCAAATCGAAGCCCTCGACGAGTACTACGAGTGTGCGGGATTGAATTTGCCGATCAGCGGCCGGTTGCACGTAAAACGAGGAAAGAAGCCACGTGTGAATAGTAGACCCAGATGAACAGTAGCTCCGATTGGAATTCCGATCATACCAGCGCGTTCGTATGGCCGTCGAGAGTCCGGATATGGCCTCAGAATTTCGGTACGACCTTCCGTTCAAAATTTCATATTTTAAAGTAAATCGATTTGTATTCGGAGGCTTCTAATAGTTCCGTAGTTTAGCAAATTAGCATGAAATGAATTATATATGTCTTAATATGTTAAAACGATTAATGTGGTAGAATCCGGGGTGTAACGGACGAGATTTGATCGATCCGGTAAAATTAGTGAGATTTCGATAAAACGGCGTTTCTCGCGCGATTGAGTGTAGATGATCATAAGTTTAGTTATGATGTAATTATGGTATTTCAAGGGTAATTGGGTAATTTTGGATTAGTTCGAAGGGTTCGAGACCCTTCTATAGCGTTTGCGGAAAAATTTCCGCAAGTTTTACCGCAAACGCGAAAAATGAGAATCTGAGGTATCTAGTTATTTCAGAATAGCAAGCGAGCATGTATTAGAGTAATAAAGTTTAGATTGTAGTATCAGAGTCGTTTCAGGTGTTCCGGGGAAAGTCCGTAGTTTATCGTAGATGAGTTAGAAGTTCCGCAAGTAGCGGTTCTGACCCTGTGTTGTGATTTTGTTTTGACAGATCGGACCCGGATCGCGGGCGTTCGCCTAGTCAGGTAAGTAACTCATGTTCTGAGTTCTTGGTAGATTTAACGATGTTCGAAATTAGTAAAGTAATAAGGTAGTATATAGATATATTCATATAACTTATAAATATATATATATAAAGATGAATATAAGACAAGTGGCTGATGTACCTGTATGCAAATATGGATGAAGATAAACAATTATAAGTATGCATATAAGCAAGAGGTAAGCATGAGTGTATAGAAGTAAAGAGACGCATGACTAGATGTATATAAGTATGTGTATTCATATAGGTAGATAGAACATACATGATGATATACTTATAATATAATTTAATAAGACTTGGGTATGGGGGATGTTGAATCTACACCCTAGGGAATGGGATTACAGTTATAGCTGAGATAATCATATATGAGTCAATGATATGAATGAAAGTCTTTATTTTATATATTGTATAAGAATACTAGTAAGCATAAAGGTGTAGCTTATGCATGACATGAGGATGTTTATATGAAAGATTATGATTGAGATTCTTGGGTACAAGTAGATAGTTAGAAATAGCGAATCAATTTAAGAACTAAAATATCGAAACTCATTTACATTGATGCTTGATTGTGTGTGTATATGACTTTGGTTTACGCAATGCATTGTTGTTAGCCGCCAGCAAGGTAAGTCATAGAGGTAAGCTAAGTTATAATGGTTGAATGTGTGCATATATATATAGATAAACGTAGATATGTATGAATGTAAGATGAATTTAGCATGTTTATTTTGAACAAGTGTTCTGTTGATATTTGAGCATATAATAGTAAGATAATTATAGAGAATATCATAACCAGGGTAGAGAGAAGCATGAGAATGCATACATGCATGTTCATGTGTGTGTGTGTTTAAGTTTTCATCAGATAAGCAAACGATAACAATGTTTTCAGCAATTTCAATTGTTTTAAAGAAAGGTTTCAAATACTTTTGAAAAGAATCGTATTTCAGAAAATGTTTTACAGTTATAGTTGTAGATTATGATTTTATGGTTTTCGGGGCATGAGGTAAAAACTCACCCCAGTATGTAACTTGAGACATAGTTCGGAATTGACGGATACTTTGGATTCGGGATTTGGGATTTGACCCATCCCAGTTGTACAGTTTGGAATTGACGGATAGACACATGTGCATATGTGGAGGACTAGGGGGACGCTCCTAGATCCTCAGCATTCAGATGGTACATTCCTGGGCGGAGATGCGCCTTCGGGCGGAGATGCGCCTTCAGGCGGAGATGCGCCTTCGGGCGGAGATACGCCTACGGGCGGAGATTTGGTTTTCAGAAAAGGATTTCAGATTTCAGTTTGGTTTTGAGAAAAAGGACTTCAGATTTTAGTTTTCAGAAAAGAACTTAGAAAGACGGTTTTAGAAAGAAATGCAAGAAAAAGAAAGATTTTCAGAGAAAGTTTTCAGTTTTCGGTTTTCAGTTCTCAGAGTACAGATTTCGATTTTAGAAAACAATTTCCAGAGATCCAAGTATTAGAGCATGTTTTCAAAGACAAGTTTATTAAAAGAAGATTTTAAATAAGTTTCAGAAAAGAGTTTTATAAAGAATTTTCAAGAAAAGAGTTTTCGGAAAGTATTTTCTAGAAACCATAGCACGTTAAAGTCTTGTACAGTTTACCTGACATGCATATGATCATGTATTCTAGTGTTTTCATCTGAGATGCATGTAGTTGATACTATGCATAATAATATTAGCACATTTCATATGTAAGATCCTCAGAAGCGGATTTAAGGTAATTGTTCATTAAGCATAGCATATTGAGTAAAGTATGATTTGCATGTAGTACATATAAATTATGTATTCCAATAAGTTATTTAAGATGCATATGGTTGATGATAATGTATTATAGCATGAGTACATTTAGATGCATATAGCCAGCATTGGTACATGGTATCATCATTATGTTTATATGTATTTGTTGATAATGTTGGGATGAGAGGTAGGACGGTATGAGAGATTCTCCTTGTGGATGTTTAATATGTGATAAATATTTGCAGGAAATAACATGTTACAATGGTTGCATGTGTATGTATACTTTACCAGTGATAGTAAGTTAAGCATCTGGCATAGATAATATTGTAGTGCAATCGATTCGATGATATTTCAAAGAAAGAAAGAATAAAAGGCTTTAATTAAAGGCCAGAATTAGATACAAGTAAATATATATAAAGGTGGTAAGATATTAAAGTAACGTAATGAATATGTAATGAATCTTGGTTCAATAGATAAATATATAGAGCTAAATGACCATAGCTTAGATATTCAAAGTTTAAGTTTGAAACAGGATGTGAGAGTGCGTGAGTTGAAACATAAATCTTGTAATAAGTGGTAACATATAATCTTGAATGAGAGTTTTGCAGTTAACTTAGTTTTGAGAATTATGTGAGACCACATAGATAATTTAAATCAACAATGTATTAAGAAATAAGTCTTGTATGATGTTTGTAAGTTTAGTCTAGAAGCATAGTTACTTACTGAGTCATTATGACTCACACCACCGCAGTTTGTAGTTTTGCAGGTCAGTAGCTGTCTTATGGGATCAGCAGAGGCTCGGTGAAGACTTTGAAGATGGTGGATCGCCCCGATTAAAGTCATGGGAGTCCTGGGTCGAGTTATGGGTCCTCACGGCCCTTTGTATAGTTTTTTTTTTGTATTTTGCATTTGTATTTTATGAGTAAAGGATATGTAATAACTTAGATTATTTTGAGTTCTGGCCGGAGGCCAAGTACATGCATTTTATTTATTGAGTTCAGGCCTGAGGCCTTGATATTAATATTCCGGCCTGAGGCCGAGGTGTTTGGTTTTGTTGTATAGTGCTGGCTACAGGCCAGGTTGCATGATGTTACGAAACATCATGCCAAAATTTCATTAGATTCAGAGGCTTATGGAGATGGGTTTAGCCTGTCTCCTGCCGGTAACATCCTGGCCTAGGCGGGATGTTACAGCATACTAGTACCCCGGGCATACTACATGTACAAGACCCTAGTATTCTACCCACTGTAGTCACTGACTCCCTATACCATACTCTTAATACCATCTTTGTAATATCCCATTTTTGAGGATGCTACAGGTAAGGAATAAGCCGTCTTATCCCTTTAAGCCTCTGACTCCCTGATTATATACATCACTAATAACTTATCTCAAATACAAACTAATGATAGGGATCTTTTCCCAACTCATTAACATGAATGAAACTTAAAACTCATAACTATGTACTCATCATTACTTCTCTATATAACTCTGTTTGTGAACACATTTAACACAATGCGAAGACTTATACATTACTAGCGACTGATATGCAACTTTACTTTATGCTGATTATGCTGAACTTCTATACACAACCTTTAGTGGACTCAATACCCTATTGACTGCTATCAATATCTATCATTCCGAACTCGTCCTCCAAGTAACCTGCAGAATAAAAAACACTAGGAGTGGGGGGTTAGATCGTTTGAATGATCTAGTGAGTGGATAATTTAAAACGAGAACTAACATGATTTTACAAATCCATCATTCTAAAACCAAAGTCATATCAAAGAAATCATTCTTTCTTGAAATCTCTTTACTTATCTGAAAATAATTCTCTTTTGGAAAACTTTTCTAAAAGGTGCTTTTGACCCGTAAACCTCTGAAATTCTCACAAAATAATTTCCCTAGAAAACTCTTTTATATACCATAATTATGAAAGCCATGTCTCTAAGTATTTGTAGAAAACCCGATGCATGAGGTTGTTACGTATCGCCGTCCCTTCATACGCCTAAACTAGTGGTCTTGGGGCGTTACGTATCATCGTCCCCCAATCCACTGAACTGGAGCCAAGTTTCATTGGGGCGTTACGTATCGATGTCCCTCAATGCATGCCACTATCATATCCCTGAATTTATGGTCTAGGGACGTTACGTATCGTCATCCCCTAGCCCTGAAATCTAGGATTTAGGAGCATTACGTATCGGTGTCCCCCTAGTCATTCTCTATATGTGCACATATAATGTCCGTCAGTTCCAGAAACCATCTATTCTATATCTGAGTCAAGTTACAACTGAGCTAGTTTTTCCCCATGCCTCGAAAAATCATAAAACTCAAGCTTTAGAAGTCATTTCTTTCTAAAAATATTCTCATTCCAAACAAAATTGAAAGTAATATTGGCTAATGCTCTAAGTGTTCAAAAGTAAGTTAATTCAAAAACATATATATAAATACAGTTTGAGAGAATGGTCCACTCACTCATTTTAGGATAAGGTTGTATTCCTTTGCTTCGTCAGTGAATATTGTGGTTTCCGTGATGTTCTATATCACGTTTTGGAATTAAACTAAGTTTCTCAATCAACATGTCTATAAACATCACACGATGTATTATAGTTGCGACTTGTCATAAGGCGTGTATATGTGTTGATACGGAACCCTTAGGGTGGCCTCTATGTTGGTTTTCTAGGTTAGTCCCAAGATCATAATAAGCATAGAAATGAGAATGAATACTACTAAGAAGTATGGCGGAATCATACTTACAAAGATCGGATTGGAAATGATGCTCAACAAGATTTTCTTTTCCCTTTGGTGAAGATTCGGCCAAGCCTTGCTTTTGTTGAAGATGATCTACAAGCTCCAAGTTTAAAAGGAAATCCAAGCTCTAAGATTAGCTTCCTTATCACCTTGTTTGAACCTTTTATTGTGCTAGCAAAATGAAGAAAGAAAATCAAATTTTTTCTCTTTGAAGTTCACTGTTTTGGCTATAAAGGAGAGAGAGTTTTTCTTCTTTTGTTTTTTCAATTTGTTTTCAAAAAACAATTATGAAAAAGCTATACCAAAATTTTGTATTTGATTTCCAAAAGTCAACACCAATTTTTGGCTACAAAATGGCATTAAATGCCCGCATCTACTTCCATCATGAATAGTGACAGCATGTCACTCAAAAGGTGACTATGACATCTATCACAAATAAATGACAAGTGATGTGACTCGCGATGTAACTAGTGGGCCCCACTTGATTCAAAATGCGAATGGTCCCACAAACACTTCCGTGTTCGGTTTCGCTAATTTCGAATTAACGACCTTCCATCACGACGTAATTAAATACTTATGTCTGGTGAAATTACTATTCACATCGCTAACGAATTAATTCTAACTCAACTCGTTTGCCCGAATTAAAATCTAATTTTAATTCTGCGTTGAAATCCAATTTCATTTAATATATCGAATATATTATTTTGTCGATTAATTCCAAATTAATCTTTCTCTCTCTTTAAATAGTACTTTATCTAAGATAAAGTCTCTCCGTAATTAATCACATATTAATAAAGTTCGAATCATATGTCATCGGTAAATCTTCGGGTAGTAAATCCAATCGTCGGACTATCCGAACATGTACGTAGCTCGTGCTACGTTTTTACCGATTTACAAGACAAGGTTGGCTTCTAGCAAAATGTCATGCCTGTCCAATTCTCCAGAAATATTCTTAATGGAATATACGATCTATATCAGACGTAGTATACCGTAGTATTGCGTATTGTGATCCAGTATCAGATGTCACGTGCAAGGACTGGGACTGGAATACTGTCTGCCTCGTACGAAGCACATATTAGATATCAAGCAAGTAGTCTCTTTGAATCGGATAATCGTGACCTTGTCATATTATCCCCATAGTTGCAACACAATAGAGAACCAGTTCTGAATCCCAGCGTGATCATCATCTCCATATGTCTGAAGTGATACTTCCGTCTTGACATCACATCTAATACACTACGATTCTCAATAAACCCAGAAGAGGCATACGCAGAACCTGTTAAGTCCTGGACGACCAAAACCAAAGCTTATCGATTTTCACAAGTACCAGCGATGCAAGTCTCAGGTTAAGACCAAATACACCTACCCTTAAGCGGACTCCCAAAGACACATATACATACTACCAATAGAATTCCACGGGGTCTATCCAGAGCGAAGCTGTTTTCCGTACCATCGGTAAAACACAACCTCCCATCTAACTCGCATAAGTATCCAATACTTAAATATATGAGAACTATGTCGTTATGCCCTCATAACGCGCACAAGTACAATACTAGTCTATTCCACATTATCGATGTCCAATCTCGATAATACTACTAATAGGGATATTAAATTATTAAACCTTTATGGATTGATACTGTCTCATATCATCTCAATCCGGAACTAATCATTAGGACTTCTACCATTTATATATTAAAGTAATTAAATACAAAACGGTAAAAGACAATTTCATTGCTACATAGTTAATTTTGTACAAAAACACAATGTCTTTTATAAACAGTGACACTATGGGTCATAACTGTCCAACAATCTCCCACTTGGCCTATAGCCAGTCACTCAAGAATCTAATACCTGAACTATGTATATGTCGCTCAAACTTTTACTGAGGAATAGCTATCATTAGTGGATCTGCCATATTGTCATCTGATGCGACCTTCTCGACCTTCACATCGCCACGATGTATGATCTCACGAATCAGATGGACACGTCGAAGAACATTCTTGGATCATTGATGAGACCGCGATTCCTTAGCCTGCGCTAGAGCCCCGTTATTGTCACAATACAATGGAACGGGTTCATCTCCTAACGGAACTACTCCTAATCCTATTAGGAATTTTCAGATCCAAACTGTCTCTTTTGCTGCTTCAGCTGTAGCAATATACTCTGCTTCTGTTGTTGAATCGGCAACAGTCTCTTGCTTGGAAGATTTACAGCTTACTGTTAAGTTATTCAAACAAAATATGTACCCGATTGCGACTTACAGTCGTCTTTATCGGTTTGGAAACTTGTATTGGTATACCCAGTTACCTCAAGTTCTCCATCTCCATAGATTAAGAAAGCATCCTTAGTTCGTCTAAGATACTTAAGGATGTTCTTAACCGCCATCCAATGACCTTCACCTGGATCGGCCTAATAGAGACTACACATGCTCAAAGCATAGGAGACATCAGGTCGCATACATATCATGGCATACATGATCGATCTGACTGCCGAGGCAAACGGTATCTGACTTATGTTTTCTCTCTCATCTTGAGTTTTAGGAAACTTGTCCTTAGATAGATAGACACCATGTGACACTGGCAACATTCCCTTCTTGGACTGATCCATGTTGAATTCTTCAACACTTTGTCAATGTACGTACTCTGGGAGAGTCCAAGTAGCTTTCTAGATCTATCCCGATAGATCTTTATTCCCAGAATAAAGGCTGCTTCTCCCAGATCTTTCATGGAGAATTTCAATGAAAGCCAAGCTTTCACCGATGTTAACATGGGAATGTCATTGTAATTAGCAATACATCGTCAACATATAGGATAATAAAAGTCAGTGCTCTCCCACTAACCTTCTTATATACACAAGGATCATCTTCGTTTTGAATGAAATCATATTCTTTTATGATCTCGTCAAAATGCTGGTTCCAAGATCTCAATGCTTGCTTCAGTCCATAAATGGATCGATTTAACTTACAAACCTTGTTTGCAAGTCTAGGCATGATAAAACCGTCAGGCTGTTGCATGTAAACATCCTCCAAAAGGTTTCCGTTAAGGAAAGCGGTTTTAACGTCCATCTGCCATATATCGTAATCAAAATATACAGTAATAGCAAGCATTATCCGAATGGATTTAATCATGGCAACTGGTGAGAAAGTTTCATTATAATCGACATCATGTTGTTGACGATACCATTTCGCTACAAGCCTAGCTTTGTACGTTTGTACGTTGCCATCCATGTTGGCATTCTTCTTGAAGACCCATTTACAACCAATAGGTTTTACGCCACTTCTGGTGCATCAACCAGTGTCCAAACTTGGTTGGTGTACATGGAATCCATTTTGGACTTTATGGTTTCTTGCCATAAAGCGGAATAGATATCTTGTATCGCTTCCTCATACATAGCCGGTTCGTTATCCTTAATATGATTGATATCTACATGAGGTGAGATCAGAAACTCATACCTCTCAGGTTATTTCCTGACTCTTTTCGACCTACGCGGTCCTTGTTTAATAGAAGATTATGGTACAGTCTCATCTCGGATGGACTGTTCTTGTTCCGTTGAGGATTCTATGCCAGGAACAGTATCCCTCCAATTTTCATCGAGTTCTACTTTCCTCCCACTAACCACTGTATTTAGGAATTCCTTTTCAAGGAAAATGCATGTAGAGCAACAGATACTTTGGTCTCTCGTGGGTGATAGAAGTAATATCATTTGGTTTCCCTAGGATATCCTACGAATAGGCATTTATCCGATTTGGGCTCAAGTTTGGTACCTTCCAAAAGTTTGACGTATGCCCAGCATCCCCAAATTTTCAGGAATGAGAAACCCGATTTCTTTCCTGTCTATATCTCATATGGAGTCTGTTGAACAGACTTTGACGGAACCTTATTCAAAATAAGAATTGCAATGTTTAATGCATATCCCCATAAGGAAATAGGTAGCTCAGTGCGACTCATCATAGACCTAACCATGTCCAACAAGGTTCGGTTTCTCCGTTCGGATACACCATTTAATAGCGGTGTCCATGAGTAGTCCACTGTGAAAGAATACCATATTCTTTCAAGAAATCTAGAAATTCATTGCTTAAGTATTTGCCACCACGGTCCGACCGTAATGTCTTTATACTCTTACCGGTTTTTCTACTCCGTGTCGAAACTCTTTGAATTTCTCAAAAGTTTCCGACTTGTGTCTAATAAGATACACATAACCATAACGCGATGCGTCATCCGTAACGGTTACGAAGTATTTATATCCACCTCTAGCCTGGCTAGACATGGGCCCACATATGTCACTATGAACGAGGGCTAACAGTTCGGTGGCGCGTTCACCTTTACCGCTAAAAGGTGATTTAGGCATTTTGCCTCATAAGCAAGATTAGCAGACGTCATATGAATTGGATCAAACCCGTCTAAGTACCCACTCTTCGAAAGTGTGGATATGCGAGTCTTGTTTATGTGTCCTGAAGTTCTTTGTAACGTTGTAAAGTTTGCTTAACTCTTTGCGCAGTTTAAGTTTCATCTTTGTTACTCATTTTAAGCCTATTTGTTTGTTATATTTTATGTTTGAGATTGATTTATATTCGAAATATAAAGACCATTATTTGCAATAGTAGTGCAAATTTCTATATCATTTTTTATAAATAAAACACTCGGTGTTTCTAAATACAAAAGTGTCCCACATTGGGTTAACATAGATACAAAAATAATATTCCTAGTCAAACTAGGTACATAATAACAGTCTGTAAGTTCTAGTACATGCCCTGAGGGAAATTCCAAAACAAAAGTGCCAACGGCCAAAACGGCGACTGGTGCCCCATTTGCGACGCGTAGATCAATCTCCCCTGAGGCCAGTCTCCTGCTAATCCGCAGATCCTGCACATCAGTACATATATGAGTACCACAACCAGAATCAAAAATCCAATTTTTAAAACTAGAAGTAGTCATGTTTATTTCAATAACAAAAATACCTGAAGCCGGTGCCTTGCCCGCTTTGATCTCCTTTTGGAGCGCCTTGTACTCACGGCAGTCACGCTTCCAGTGACCCCACTTGCCGCACTGGAGGTATACATCCTGAGATTTGTCCTTAGGCTTCCCAGAAGCCTTTGACAATTTGGCTTTTCCCTTTCTCTTATGCTTCTTCTTCTTCACACCTTCAGTCACCTTGGGCCCAGCCCTCGGTGTCTGAGATGTTGAAGCAAAGTGCGCCTCGCGCTTAT
This sequence comes from Zanthoxylum bungeanum, assembly GCA_019454045.1. Taxonomy (NCBI): domain Eukaryota; kingdom Viridiplantae; phylum Streptophyta; class Magnoliopsida; order Sapindales; family Rutaceae; genus Zanthoxylum; species Zanthoxylum bungeanum. The sequence goes on from SKCR01030730.1 coordinate 204,032, forward strand.
TGCCCTTGAGAAGCTCCATCTCAGCTTCCTTGAGAATTGACAACAGCTCTCCAAGAGTATCATCTTGGTTTATCAAGTTATAGTTTATGATGAACCCTCTCCAAGTGTCGGGGAGCTGCAATCATCTGTGCCACATGGAACTCAACAAACATGCCTTCTGACATACGTGAACGGAAGAGCTTCTTTTGTAACTTATATCTCTGTGACCTTCGGTTAGATCAGTGAAGATCGTGCAACCTCGCCAACATATTATAGGGATCCAAGTCCCTATTCTGTCGACGAAAATGCTTAGTCATAGAAGCAAGCATAATTGACTGAGCAGTATCATTGTCATCGCTGTGAGTCTTCCAAAGCTCCAGCTCAAGTAACTGATCAGGTTTGGGTTTAGGCCCAGTAGGTGTCTGTATAGTATATAGCAGCCTCTCGGCTCCAAGGACTATCCTCAGATTCATTTCCCATTCGACAAAGTTTGTGCCCTTAAAGACATTTTCGCCAATGATAATGTCTTAGACATTTCCCTTTCCTGTCATCTTGATTACGATAGTCCAACTATCTAATCAACGATATTTGGGTATAGTCTATCTGTTACAAGAAAAATAACATTATATTAGTCCAACTAATAAAATAATTTTGACAAAATAATTTGAAAGCGCGTAAAACTAAGTATCTGAATGAAATTACAAATTCAAAACTAGCCTCCCACTATTTTTCGACGAGCCTCTAACCCTCTGTCGAGTAATCGGGAAACCCAATTTCCTATTGGGCTAGGATCCCGTTAAATAACACACAACCTTGACTTTGGCCAACAAGCTGTATGATATTTAACTAGGTAGATCTCGAAGATCAATTGGATCTCATCCAATTCCTAGATCCTGTAGGTGGACATCCAAGTCCGGAACATATATATAATATAAATGCCAATATATCCAATATATTTGCCTAACCTTTTTCCTTTGAATCAACTAAGACTTGGCTTTGGCACAACAAGCTTAATGATTCTAGTTTAGTGGAACCCATTGACATGGAAAGCTTCGTAATCAATGTCGATGGACAAGAAGTGATCTTGAATTTGGCCAACAAATCACAACTTGGACAAGATACCGATGTAGAACAAAGCCTTCATGATTCAAACACATCCGCAATTGACAAAGGTCTTGACTTTGGCCAACAAACCAATGCCAACTTTGGATCTTGAGTAAGAATCACTCAATGGATGGAAAAACACTTAATATGTTTTGTGGGTTTTTCGCGTAATTGGCAACCATTTAATTATCTTTGTTAGGTCTCATCATACACCCTTAAGCTTGCATTCTAAAAGCATAATAAGGCGCGAAAAGTAAATTAATAATGATATGCGGATGGATATTTAACAGATTGTTCCTAGAATAAATCACTCATTTTCCTCTCCCCGACTAGCACTATTCTACTTCTACCCAATTACATAATACAATAATAGAAACCTCATTACATTGAAGGGAATTAGGTGAGATGAGAATACAAAGAAATAATGAGAGATAAGGCTGGACACGCATGTCCAATTTATAAATTCCAAATTTATAATAATTTCTAAAATTGCCCTTTCCCTTCTAATATCAATCGATATGCGCTATTAATTCAAAAAATCCATTTATTCATTCATAGCATACAATTCAACCAATCTAATCCAATTAATTAGTCTTTAATTATGTGATCATCCAATGTTCAAACAACGATTTGATTTTGCGCGAGTCCAACTCGTTTGAGAATAAATACTTAAAGTACACATTCTTAAATTATATCGAACTACTCGTTAAATCTAATTTAATTCGTATTCAATACTAATTCATTTATTTAATTCCAAATTAAATAATTACACCTTTTAATGCGCTTTAATGACTTAGATTCCAAATCTAATCTTAATGGGTCTCAAAGCCCAATTAACATCCAATGTATGTTCAATTAAAGTCTGATGGGCTTTCAATTGATTTCTTAAGGCATGGGCTTTGGTCAATGTGGGTCAAACCTAATTACCAAGCCCAATTAAGGAATCACCTTGCCATAAAACCAATTTTGGCCCACAAGGCCCAATTAAACTTTTAAAGCCCATTTATTACATTTGGACTGAATGGAATGATTTTGGCCAAATTTGGATCCAATCCAATTGGTCTAAACCAACTTGGCCCAACCAAGCCCATTATGCCCAAATATAACATTTCCAAGCCCAATTCAAAATCAAGCCCATTAATCAAATTTTAAAATTCCAAATTTTATAATTCCATTAATTAAAATGTTAAGTCATGATTAATCTCTTAAATCAATATTTCCAAAATACTAATCTAACCATTAATCATACTTTTCATCATCAACACATGTCCAACATATTTGATTCAAAAAATCATCTCATTACATGCTTCTTCACTCACGGCATTTATGGGGTTTATTCGTCCGATTTCATTTTCAATCCAATTGAGCTTTAAATCAACACTACCCAAGTGTTTCAAGTCATCCAATGATCAAAGAAATAAAAAATACCATGACTATAGGGCAAGCTTCATATTCGGCCAAGCCTCATTTTTGGGGAAAAATTCATCCAATTAGTTTTTCATAAAGTTGATCATAAACAACTCAAAGTCATCCATCCACAAGCATGCTCAAACAAGTAATTTATTCAAAACATGCTCAAAATCAATTTACCCAAATTTTACCCTAAGTTCATTTCATGCTCAAAATGGCTCTGATACCATTTTTGGGTTTCTAGGTTAGTCCCAAGATCATAATAAGCATAGAAATGAGAATGAATACTACTAAGAAGTATGGCAGAATCATTTTACAAAGATCGGATTAGATGTGATGCTCAACAAGATTTTCTTCTCTCTTTGGTGAAGATTCGGCCAAGCCTTGCTTTTGTTGAAGATAATCTACAAGCTCCAAGCTTCAAAAGAAATCCAAGCTCTAAGATTAGCTTCCCTATCACCTTGTTTGATCCTTTGATTGTGCTAGCAAAATGAAGAAAGAAAAACAAATTTTTTCTCTTTGAAGTTCAAGATTTTGGCTATAAAGGAGAGAGAGTTTTTCTTCTTTTGTTTTTCAATTGTTTTCAAAAAACAATTATGAAAAAGCTATACCAAAATTTGGTATTTGATTCCCGAAAGTCAACACCAATTTTTGGCTCCAAAATGGCATTAAATGCCCACAACTACTTCCATAATGAATAGTGACAGCATGTCACTCAAAAGGTGACTATGACATCTATCACAAATAAATGACAAGTGATGTGACTCACGAAGTGACTTGTGGGCCCCACTTGATTCAAAATACGAGTGGGCCCGCAAATACTTCCGGGCTCGGTTTCGCTAATTCCGAATTAACGAACTTTCATCACGACGTAATTAAATAATTATGCCTAGCGAAATTACAATTCACGTCGCTAACGAATTAATTTTAAATCAACTTGTTTGCCCGAATTAAAATCTAATTTTAATTTCGTGTGGAAATCCAATTTCGTTTAATATATCGAATATATTATTTTGTCGGTTAATTCCAAATTAATCTTTCTCTCTCTTCAAATAGTACTTTATCCAAGATAAAGTCTCTCTTTAATTAATCTCAGATTAATAAAGTTTGAATCATACGTCATCGGTGAATCTTCAGGAAGTGACCCAAGAGATCCATAGATATGTTGGCAGTAAATCCGGTCGTCGGACTATCCGAACACGTACGTACCTCGTGCTACAATTTTACCGATTTACAAGACAAGGTTGGCTTCTAGCAAAGTGCCATGCCAACCCAATTCTCCAGAAATATTCTTAATGGAATATACGATCTATATCAGGCATAGTATACCGTAGTATTACATATTGTGATCCAGTATCGGATGTCACGTGCAAGGCCTGGGGCTGGAATAGTGTCTTCTCCATACGAAGCACATATCAGATATAAAGCAACTAGTCTCTTTGAATCGGATAATCATGACCTTGTCATATTATCCCGATGGTTGCAACACAATAGAGAACCAGTTCTGAATCCCTACGTGATCATCATCTCCATATGTCTGAAGTGATATTTCTGTCTTCACATCACATCCAATACACTACGATTCTCAATAAACCCAGAAGAGGCGTACGCAGAATATGTTAAAGTCCTGGATGACCAAAACCAAAGCGTATCGATTGTCGTAAGTACTAGCGATGCAAGTCTCAGGTTAAGACCAAATACACCTACCCTGAAGCAGACTCCCATAGGCACATATACATACTACCAATGGGATTCCGCGGGGTCTATCCAGAGCGAAGCTGTTTGCCGTACCATCGATAAAACACAACCTCTCATCGCACTCGCATAAGTATCTAATACTTAAATATATGAGAACTATGTCGTTATGCCATCATAACGCGCACAAGTGCAATACTAGTCTATTCCACATTATCGATGTCTAATCTCGATAATACTACGACTAGGGATGTTGAATGATTAAACCTTTATGGATTGATACTGCCTCATATCATCTCAATCCGGAACTAATCATTAGGACTTCTACCGTTTATATATTAAAGTAAATAAATACAAAACGGTAAAAGAGAATTTCATTACTACATAGTTAATTTTGTACAAAAACCCAATGACTTTTACAAACAGTGATGCTATGGGTCATAACTGTCCAACATTTTAACATTTAATTTTGATGTGAAATAGAATGAAGTTATTTCTACCTCGCATTGCGATGCCTAGTTTCGTGCGTCACGATGCTCATGAAAATATACACAGGTAGAGAGTACACTTGTTTTGCTTCGCGACGTCAGACGCTACGCATCACGCTCACCTGATCATACCTAGGGTAGAGCCTCTTTTTTTTATGTGTCGCAACGCTAAGTTAATTTCTGAGCCTAGCTTGAACGTCCCAATGATATTCTCAAAAACAAACCCAACCATCTCATCTGTATACAAACTATATCGACCATCATCATTCTAATCATCATAATTTAACCTTTTATTATCATCACTAGGGATGGTAATTTCCGAATTCGGACTCGGGTCTGGATATAGACCCGGTAAAACATGTCCGAGTCTGGACCCGGGTCTACCCGAAATGGACCCGGGTATATCTAGATCCAGACCCGGTATCCGCAACTACACCACTGATTTTTTTTCCTCTTTTATTTTTTTAATCTCTGAGAACGACTTGATAGACATTTGGAATGGCATGGTTTAAAAAAGCCTGGTCTGGATATTGTAGATAAGGTATCACTCCAGACATATGGAGATGATGATCACGCAGGGATTCATAACTCGTTCTCTATTGTGTTACAACCATCGGGATAATGTGACAAGGTCATGATTATCCGATTCAAAGAGACTAGTTGTTTGATATCCGATATGTGCTTCGTACGGGGCAGAGACTTTTCCAGCCCCAGGCCTAGCACGTGACATCTGATACTAGAACGAAATACGAGATACTAGGTATTCTACGTCTGACATAGATTATATATTCCAGTAAGAATATTTCTGGAGAATTGGGTAGGCACGGTGCTTTGCTAGAAGCAAACCATGTCTTGTAAATCGGTAAGCACGTAGTACGAGGTACTCACTTTATCGGATAGTCCGATAACCGGATTTACTGCCAACATATCCAGAGATCTCTTGGGTCGCTTCCCAAGGATTCACCGATGACAGTTGACTTAAATTAGAATTAATCTGGGATTAATTAAGAGAGAGAAAATTAATCTGGGATTAATATGGGCTTTATTTAATCTGGGATTAAAAGTGTTCAGTAGAGAAAGAACGCGATTAATTTGGAATTAATCGGTAAAATAAATTTGATAGTTAAATTTGATTTTTCTATTTAATTTATTCAAATGGGCTAAAATTAATATATCGGATATATTAAAATGGATTGGATTTCGTTACGAGATTAAAGTCGGACTTTAATACGAACGAACGAATTAATTTAGAATTAGTTCTTGAACGACGTTCGTAATATATTTGCGAGGCATCGTTATTTAATTAAATTTGATTTAATTATTTAGCGACGAAGGTTCATTTAATCGGATTAAACAGAACCGAGCCGCGGCAAATGCCCGTAGAGATATTTGAATTTCGGATTCAAATATTTGGAGCCAAGTGTGGTAGGTGTTCCCACCACACAACTACCTTGTTTTTACTTTTTAGAAACCATTTACCAAACCTACAAAGTTTAGGGTAAAAGGTGAAAATGTTTTACTAAAAGGTGAAAAACAAAAAGGGATCTCTACACACATTTTTGCTAAGACTTTCATTAGATGAAAATTTGAAAACCCTAGAGACTTGGTCTTCCTTGCTTGGCCGAAATATACAACCCTCTTCTCTCTTGGATTTGTTTTCAAATCAAAAAAAAAGCTAGCACTTTGGAAGTGAACAAAGGTGATAGGGAAACTCCTCAATAGCTTGGAATCATCCTAAAGCTTGGAATCATCATAAAGATTGGGTCTTGGAGATCTTGGATCTCAAATTTTTAAAAGCTCTAAAACTCATTGTAAGTATATTCCGCACCTTATAATGATCAAATCTATTATTATGCATGCTTATTAGATCCTTATAATGTTCTAGGAACACTAACAATGGTATCATGAGCCTAATTTAAGCATGATAATTTTAGGGTTCTTGAACCTAAAAATTTGGGGCTTTTTGATTTTGAGCATGATTTTGGAAAATTGATGCTTTGAGTATGTTTACAACATGATAACTTAGAGTTATGCATGATTAGATTTAAAATAAATCAAAAGCAACAAAAAATAAAAAATGTTAGTATGGCCGAAAGTTCACCGTCCATATGAACTGCAGTTTTTTTTTTTTTGAAACATGAAATAATATGTTTGGATGCATGTTTAAATGATGATAGTTGGTTTAATATGATTAGAATCAATGTCTATAATGTTCATGTTAAAATCAAAGTGCATGTTGAGCATGAAATGATGATCTTAGGCTTCAATATGTCTCAAGCATGCAATGATGTGTTTTGGCTTGATTTTATGTTAAGCATGAATTATTAGTTTAAGCATGATTAATTAAGTTAATTAATATTTTGGAAATTTTGAGTTTAATTAATTAATTATGGCTAATACACTTTAATTAAAATAATTGTGATATTTGGAATATTATAATTATGTAAATATGCCTTTAAAATTGAATTGGGCTAAAAGTGTGTATTTGGGCCTAATGGGCTTGGTTTGACCAAGTTTGTTTTTGGAATTTTGGATTGGATCCAATTGGGCCCAAAACCAATTCCATGAAGTCCAAATACATCACTTGGCCCTTTAAAGTATTTGATTGGGCCTAATGGGCCTAAATTGATTTGATGGCAATAGGGTGATTCCTATTGGGCCTTGGCATTTTGGGTTTGATCCATTATGGCAAAAGCCCATGCCTTAAGAATCAATTAAAAGCCCATTGGACTTTAATTAAAAAGACATTGGATGTTATTGGGCCTTTGAGACCCATCAAGATTGGATTTGGAATCCAAGTCTTTAAGGCAACTATGTAAGTGTAAATATTTAATTTGGAATTAAATAAGAATTAGTATTGAATACAAATAAATTGGATTTAAGTTGTAGTTCGATATAATTCAAGAATACGTACTCAAAAGTATTTATTCTTAAACGAGTTGGACTCGCGCAAATCAAATCATTGTTTGAACATTGGATGGTCATTATTAAAGATTAATTAATTGGATTAGATTGATTGTAATAAACATGTTTTGATTGAATACATATATGTGATGTATATGAATAACGTATATCGGATGGATATTAGAAGGGCAAGGGCAATTTTGGAAATTGTAATAAGTTTAGAATTTATTAAATTGGACCTGCGTGTCCAGCCTTTAATCTCATTACTCCTTGTAATTCTCTTCTCACCTATTCCCCTCAATGTATATGAGGTTTCTTTATTGTATTTTGCAAAAGGGTAGGAGTTAGAATAGTTCTAGTCGGGGAGAGGAAATGGAACGATTTGTTCTAGGAACAATCTGTTTAAATATCCATCCGCATATCGTTATTAATTTACTTTTGTGCCTTATAATGTTTTAGAAACATGCTTAAGGGTGTATGATGAGACCTAATCAAAGATAATAAATTGGATGCCAATTTACGCGAAAAACCCTCAAAAACATATTAAGCGTTTTTTCTTCCGTTGAGTGATTCTTACTCAAGATCCAAAGTTGGCATTGGCTTGTTGGCCAAAGTCAAAGCCTTTGTCAATTGCTGATGTGTTTGAATCATGAAGGTTTTGTTACATATCGGTGTCTTGTCCAAGTTGTGATTTGTTGGCCAAAGTCAAGATCACTTCTTGTCCATCGACATTGATTACGAAACTTTCCATGTCAATGGGTCCCGCTAAACTGGAATCATTAAGCTTGTTGTGCCAAAGCCAAGGCTTAGTTGATTCAGAGGAAAAAGGTTAGGAAAATATGTTTGACATATTGGCATATATAAAGTATATGTGTTTCGGACTTGGATGTCCACCTACGGGATCTAGGAATTGGATGAGATCCAATTGATCTTCGAGATCTACCTAGTTAAGTTTCATACAGCTTGTTGGCCAAAGTCAAGGTTGTATGTTATTTAACGGGATCCTAGCCTACTAGGAAACTAGGTTTCCCGAGTACTCGACAGAGGGTTAGAGGCTCGCTGAAAAATAGTGGGAGGCTAGTATTGAATTGCAATTTCATTCAGATACTTAGCTTTACGCGCTTTCAAATAATTTCGTCAATATTACTTATTAGTTGGACTAATATTTGTTATTTTTCTATGTAACAGTTAGACTGTACCCATTATCGTTGACTAGATAGTTAGACTATCGTAGATCAAGATGACTGGCAAAGGAATGTCTGCGACATAATCATGGGAGATAATGTCTTCAAGGGCAAAATTTTACAGATTGGGAAATGAACCTTAGGATTGTCCTAGGTTCAGAGAGGCTGTTGTATACTTTACAAAGACCTCTTGGGCCTAAACCCGGACCGAATGAGACACTTGAGCTGGAGCTTTGGAAGACTCACAGCGATGATTGAGACACAACTCAGTCCATTATGCTTGCTTCGATGACTCAGCACTTTCGCAATAAATAGGGACTTGGATCCTTATAATATGTTAGCAAGGTTGCAAGATCTGCATCGCTCTAACAAGAGGATGCAGAGTACGAGTTAGTCAAGAAGCTCTTTCGCTCACGGATGACAGATGGCATGTCTGTTGAGTCCCACGTGGCTCAGATGATTGCTGACATCGATGAGCTGGCCAATATGGGGATAGTCTTTGAGGCAGAGATTACTGTGGATATGATCCTTCAATCTCTCCCCGATTCCTTGGACAGTTCATCATAAATTTACAATTTGATGTACACAGTGATACTATTGGAGAGTTACTGTCAACTCTCAAGGAGGCTGAAAATGAGCTTCAAAAAGGGCAACAAGCGCGAGGCGCACTTTGCATCGACATCTCATGGACCTAGGGCTGGGCCCAAGGCAACTGGAGGTGTGCGAAGAGAAGCATATTCAAAAGGGCAAGGCCAAAAAGTCAAAGGCTTCTGGGAAGCCAATGACAAATCTCAGGATGTTTGCCTACAGTGCGGCAAGCGGTGGTCACTGGAAGCGTGACTGCCGCAGTACAAGGCACTTCAGAATGAGATAAAGGCGGGCAAGGCACCGGCTCAGGTATGTTGTTATTGAGATAACATGGCTACTTCTAGTTTTAAAAATTGGATTTTTGATTCTGGTTGTGGTACTCATATATGTACTGATGCGCAGGATCTGCAGATTAGCAGGAGACTGGCTTCAGGAGAGATTGATCTGCGTGTTGGAAACGGGACAACTGTTGCTGTTTTGGCCGTGGGCACTTTTGTTTTAGAACTGACTTCGGGACATGTACTTAAACTATCAGACTGTTATTATGTACCTATTTGACTAGGAATATTATCTCTGTATCTTGTTTGACCCAATGCGGTACACTTTTGTATTCCGAAACACTGGGGTGTTTGTTTATAAAAGATGATTTTGAGATATGTTCAGCTGATGCTAATAATGGTCTTTATATTTTGAATATAAATCAATCTCAACATAAATGTAACAAAACAAGGCTCAAACTAAGTAACAAAGATGAGACTTACATGTGGCATTGTCGTCTGGACACCATTAACAAGACGCGCATATCCACACTTTCGAAGAGTGGGTACTTGGACGGATTTGATCCAAATTCATATGACGTCTGCGAATCTTGCTTATTAGGAAAATGCCTAAAAATCACCGTTTAGCGGTAAAGGTGTACGCGCCACCGAACTGTTAGCCCTCATTCATAGTGACGTTTGTGGGCCCATGTCTAGCCAGGCTAGAGGTGGATTCGAATACTTCGTAACCTTTACGGATGATGCATCGCGTTATGGTTATGTGTATCTTATGAGACACAAGTCGGAAACTTTTGAGAAATTCAAAGAGTTTCGACACGAAGTTGAAAAACGACCGGCAAGAGTATAAAGACATTACGGTCGGACTGTGGTGGCGAATACTTGAGCAATGAGTTTTCTAGATTACTTGAAAGAATATGGTATTCTTTCACAGTGGACTCCTCCTGGAACACACCGCAATTAAACGGTGTATCCGAACGGAGAAACCGAACTCTGTTGGACATGGTAAGGTCTATGATGAGTCGCACTGAGCTACCTATTCCTTCTGGGGATATGCATTAAACAGTGCAGTTCTTATTTTGAATAAGGTTCCGTCAAAGTCTGTACAACAGACACCATATGATATGGACAGGAAAGAAACCGGGTTTCTCATTCCTATTTGGGGATGCTGGGCATACGTCAAACGTTTGGAAGGTACCAAAACTTGAACCCAAATCGGATAAATGCCTTTCGTAGGATATCCTAGGGAAACCAAAGGATATTACTTCTATCACCCACGAGAGAACAAAGTATTTGTTGCTCTACATGCGGTTTTTCCTTGAGAAGGAATTCCTAAATACAGTGGTAAGGGGAGGAAAGTAGAACTCGATGAAAATCGGAGTGATACTGTTCCTGGCATAGAATCCCAATGGAACAAGAACAGTCCATCCGGGATGAGACTGTACCACAATCTTCTATTACACAAGGACCGCGTAGGTCGGAGAGAGTCAGGAACCAACCTGAGAGGTATGGGTTTCTGATCTCGCCTCATGTAGATATTAATCTCATTGAGGAAGATGAACCGGCTACGTATGAGGAAGCGATACAAGATATCGATTCCGCTTTATGGCAAGAGGCCATGAAGTCCGAAATGGATTCCATGTACACCAACCAAGTTTGGACACTGGTTGATGCACCAGAAGGCGTAAAGCCTATTGGATGCAAATGGATCTTCAAGAAGAAGACCGACATGGAAGGCAACGTACAAACGTACAAAGCTAGGCTTGTAGCGAAGGGGTGTCGTCAACGACATGGTGTCGATTACGATGAAACTTTCTCACTCGTTGCCATGATTAAATCCATTCGGATAATGCTTACTATTGCTGTATATTTCGATTACGAGATATGGCAGATGGACGTTAAAACCTCTTTCCTTAACGGAAACCTTTGGGAGGATGTTTATACAACAGCCTGACGGTTTTATCGGGCCTAGACTTGCAAATAAGGTTTGTAAGCTAAATCGGTCCATTTATGGACTGAAACAAGCATCGCGGTCATGGAACCAACGTTTTGATGAGATCATAAAAGAATGTGATTTCATTCAAAACGAGGATGATCCTTGTGTATATAAGAAGGTTAGTGGGAGCGCACTGACATTCATTGTCCTTTTATGTTGACGATGTATTGCTTATGGGTAATGACATTCCCATGTTAACATCGGTGAAAGCTTGGCTTTCATTAAAATTCTCCATGAAAGATCTGGGAGAAGCAGCCTTTATTCTAGGAATAAAGATCTACAGGGATAGATCTAGAAAGCTGCTTGGACTCTCTCAGAGTACGTACATTGACAAATTGTTGAAAAGATTCAACATGGACCAGTCCAAGAGGGGACTGTTACCAGTGTCACATGGCATCTCTCTATCTAAGGACATGTGTCCTAAAACTCAAGATGAGAGAAATAGCATGAGTCGGATACCGTTCGCCTCGGCAGTCGAATCGATCATGTATGCCATGATATGTACTCGACCTGATGTCTCGTATGCTTTGAGCATGTGTAGTCGCTATCAGGCCGATCCAGGTGATGGTCACTGGATGGCAGTTAGGAACATCCTTAAGTATCTTAGACGAACTAAGGATGCCTTCTTGATTTATGGAGATGGGGAACTTGAGGTAACTGGGTATACCGATGCAAGTTTCCAAACCGATAAAGACGACTCTAAGTCGTAATCCGGGTACATATTTTGTTTGAACAACGGAGCAGTAAGCTGGAAATCTTCCAAGCAAGAGACTGTTACCGATTCAACAACAGAAGCGGAGTATATTGCTGCATCTGAAGCAGCAAAAGAGGCAGTTTGGATCCGTAAATTCCTAATTGGATTAGGAGTAGTTCCGTTAGCAGCTGAGCCCGTTCCATTATTGTGTGACAATAACAGGGCTATAGCACAGCCTAAGGAACCACGGTCTCATCAACGATCCAAGCATGTTCTTCGACGTTTCTATCTGTTTCGTGAGATCATACATCGTGGCGATGTGAAGATCGAGAAGGTCGCATCAGATGACAACATTACAGACCCGCTGACGAAAGCTATTTCACAGCAAAAGTTTGAGAAGCACATACATAGTTCAGGTGTTAGATGCTTGAGTGACTGGCTATAGGCCAAGTGGGAGATTGTTAGACAATTATAACCCATAGAGTCACTGTTTGTAAAAGACATTGTGTTTTTGTACAAAATTGACTATGTAATATTGAAATTGCCTTTTATCATTTCGTAATTATTTACTATGATATATAAATGGTAAAAGTCCATATGATTAGTTCCTGGATTGAGATGATATGAGACAGCATCAATCCATAAAGGTTTAATCATTAAATATCCCTAGTCGTAGTATTATCGAGACTGGACATCGATAATGTGGAATAGACTAGTATTGCACTTGCACGCGTTGTGAGGGCATAACGGCACAGTTCTCATATGTTTAAGTATAGGATACTTATGCAAGTGCGATAGGAGGTTGTGTTTTACCAATGGTACGGAAAACAGCTCGCTCTGGATAGACCCCGCGGAATCCCATTGGTAGTATGTATATGTGTCTATGGGAGTCCGCGTCAGGGTAGATGTATTTGGTCTTAACCTAAGACTTACATCGCTAATACTTGCGACAATCGGTAAACTTTGGTTTTGGTCATCCAGGGCTTTAACAGGTTCTGTGTACGCCTCTATTGGGTTTATCGAGAATCGTAGTGTATTGGATGTGATGTCAAGACGAAAGTATCACTCCAGACATATGGAGATGATGATCACGCAGGAATTCATAACTCGTTCTATATTGTGTTGCAACCATCGGGATAATGTGACAAGGTCATGATTATTCGATTCAAATAGACTAGTTGTTTGATATCCGATATGTGCTTCGTACGGGGTAGACACTTTTCCAGCCCCAGGCCTAGCACGTGACATCTGATACTGGATCGAAATACGAGATACTAGGTATTCTACGTCTTACATAGATTATATATTCCAGTAAGAATATTTCTGGAGAATTGGGTAGGCACGGTGCTTTGCTAGAAGCCAACCATGTCTTGTAAATCGGTAAGCACGTAGTACGGGCACTCGCTTTATCGGATAGTCCGATAACCGGATTTACTGCCAACATATCCAGAGATCTCTTGGGTCGCTTCCCAAGGATTCACCGATGACAGTTGACTTAAATTAGAATTAATCTGGGATTAATTAAGAGAGAGAAAGGTGATAGGGAAACTCCTCAATAGCTTGGAATCATCCTAAAGCTTGGAATCATCATAAAGATTGGGTCTTGGAGATCTTGGATCTCAAATTTTTAAAAGCTCTAAAACTCATTGTAAGTATATTCTGCACCTTATAATGATCAAATCTATTATTATGCATGCTTATTAGATCCTTATAATGTTCTAGGAACACTAACAATGGTATCATGAGCCTAATTTAAGCATGATAATTTTAGGGTTCTTGAACCTAAAAATTTGGGGCTTTTTGATTTTGAGCATGATTTTGGAAAATTGATGCTTTGAGTATGTTTACAACATGATAACTTAGAGTTATGCATGATTAGATTTAAAATAAATCAAAAGCAACAAAAAATAAAAAAAATGTTAGTATGGCCGAAAGTTCACCGTCCATATGAACTGCAGTTTTTGTTTTTTGAAACATGAAATAATGTGTTTGGATGCATGTTTAAATGATGATAGTGGTTTAATATGATTAGAATCAATGTCTATAATGTTCATGTTAAAATCAAAGTGCATGTTGAGCATGAAATGATGATCTTAGGCTTCAATATGTCTCAAGCATGCAATGATGTGTTTTGGCTTGATTTATGTTAAGCATGAATTATTAGTTTAAGCATGATTATTAAGTTAATTAATATTTTGGAAATTTTGAGTTTAATTAATTAATTATGGCTAATACACTTTAATTAAAATAATTGTGATATTTGGAATATTATAATTATGTAAATATGCCTTTAAATTGAATTGGGCTAAAAGTGTGTATTTGGGCCTAATGGGCTTGGTTTGACCAAGTTTGTTTTTGGAATTTTGGATTGGATCCAATTGGGCCCAAAACCAATTCCATGAAGTCCAAATACATCACTTGGCCCTTTAAAGTATTTGATTGGGCCTAATGGGCCTAAATTGATTTGATGGCAATAGGGTGATTCCTATTGGGCCTTGGCATTTTGGGTTTGATCCATTATGGCAAAAGCCCATGCCTTAAGAATCAATTAAAAGCCCATTGGACTTTAATTAAAAAGACATTGGATGTTATTGGGCCTTTGAGACCCATCAAGATTGGATTTGGAATCCAAGTCTTTAAGGCAACTATGTAAGTGTAAATATTTAATTTGGAATTAAATAAGAATTAGTATTGAATACAAATAAATTGGATTTAAGTTGTAGTTCGATATAATTCAAGAATACGTACTCAAAAGTATTTATTCTTAAACGAGTTGGACTCGCGCAAATCAAATCATTGTTTGAACATTGGATGGTCATTAATTAAAGATTAATTAATTGGATTAGATTGATTGTAATAAACATGTTTTGATTGAATACATATATGTGATGTATGAATAACGTATATCGGATGGATATTAGAATGGCAAGGGCAATTTTGGAAATTGTAATAAGTTTAGAATTTATTAAATTGGACCTGCGTGTCCAGCCTTTAATCTCATTACTCCTTGTAATTCTCTTCTCACCTATTCCCCTCAATGTATATGAGGTTTCTTTATTGTATTTTGCAAAAGGGTAGGAGTTAGAATAGTTCTAGTCGGGGAGAGGAAATGGAACGATTTGTTCTAGGAACAATCTGTTTAAATATCCATCCGCATATCGTTATTAATTTACTTTTGCGCCTTATAATGTTTTAGAAACATGCTTAAGGGTGTATGATGAGACCTAATCAAAGATAATAAATTGGATGTGATGTCAAGACGAAAGTATCACTCCAGACATATGGAGATGATGATCACGCAGGAATTCATAACTCGTTCTCTATTGTGTTGCAACCATCGGGATAATGTGACAAGGTCATGATTATTCGATTCAAATAGACTAGTTGTTTGATATCCGATATGTGCTTCGTACGGGGTAGACACTTTTCCAGCCCCAGGCCTAGCACGTGACATCTGATACTGGATCGAAATACGAGATACTAGGTATTCTACGTCTTACATAGATTATATATTCCAGTAAGAATATTTCTGGAGAATTGGGTAGGCACGGTGCTTTGCTAGAAGCCAACCATGTCTTGTAAATCGGTAAGCACGTAGTACGGGCACTCGCTTTATCGGATAGTCCGATAACCGGATTTACTGCCAACATATCCAGAGATCTCTGGGTCGCTTCCCAAGGATTCATCGATGACAGTTGACTTAAATTAGAATTAATCTGGGATTAATTAAGAGAGAGAAAATTAATCTGGGATTAATATGGGCTTTATTTAATCTGGTATTAAAAGTGTTCAGTAGAGAAAGAACGCGATTAATTTGGAATTAATCGGTAAAATAAATTTGATAGTTAAATTTGATTTTTCTATTTAATTTATTCAAATGGGCTAAAATTAATATATCGGATATATTAAAATGGATTGGATTTCATTACGAGATTAAAGTCGGACTTTAATGCGAACGAACGAATTAATTTAGAATTAGTTCGTGAACGACGTTCGTAATATATTTGCGAGGCATCGTTATTTAATTAAATTAGATTTAATTATTTAGCGAGGAAGGTTCATTTAATCGGATTAAATGGAACCGAGCCGCGGCAAATGCCCGTAGAGATATTTGAATATCAGATTCAAATATTTGGAGCCAAGTGTGGTAGGTGTTCCCACCACACAACTACCTTGTTTTTACTTTTTAGAAAGCATTTACCAAACCTTCCAAGTTTAGGGTAAAAGGTGAAAAGTTTTTACTAAAAGGTGAAAAACAAAAAGGGATCTCTACACACATTTTTGCTAAGACTTTTATTAGATGAAAATTTGAAAACCCTAGAGACTTGGTCTTCCTTGCTTGGCCGAAATATACAACCCTCTTCTCTCTTGGATTTGTTTTCAAATCAACAAAAAGCTAGCACTTTGGAAGTGAACAAAGGTGATAGGGAAACTCCTCAATAGCTTGGAATCATCCTAAAGCTTGGAATCATCCTAAAGATGGGTCTTGGAGATCTTGGATCTCAAATTTTTAAAAGCTCTAAAACTCATTGTAAGTATATTCCGCACCTTATAATGATCAAATCTATTATTATGCATGCTTATTAGATCCTTATAATGTTCTAGGAACACTAACATCAAGGTGATGGTATGTAAACTCAGATGTTTTGGAAGCTCGAAAGGACTGTCTTCCACTGGGAATCAAGTCCATCAGCTCCATAGAAGATTCTAGAAAGACGATAGACGAGGATGAGACTATGGTTTCAGCATATCATAATCAATGTGCATGTGTTTTATGTGGCGAGCTGTTTGAAGATTATTACAGTCAAGCACGGGGTGAATAGATGTTTAAAGGAGAAGTATATATGGCAATACAATCATGGGATCGTGAGATAGGAACTACAAATAAGAGTTCTACCATTGGTCCAATTGTTCATGCAAATTATATATTAGAGAATTCAGTGCATGACTTGAGAGTGATAGGTAAAGTTAAAACAGTAAGATACTGAATGAAAGGCGAGGAGAACTTAAGAAGATTGAAGAAGCTGAACTGAAGAAGATTTTTTTTTACCAGGTCCCGAGTACTCGGGTCTAGAACTACCCGGACCAGCATCCGGACCTAGTTCGTACGTGTCTTCAAAAAATAGACCCGGATCCTTAAATTTTTTTACGGATCAAGGTCTAATTGGACCCGGGTCATCAGGGTCCATGCGGACCCAAGCAGGGTCCGGGTCTACTTGCCATGCCTAATCATCACAATATCTAACTCAACTTAACACAACTTAATTAATATCCTCAATTCAAACTCAAACCATTTATTTTAGTATCATCAAATCACAAAAGCATTCCCCCAACACATTTATATATATATAGACTTCATTACATGCTTAAACTACCATGACACATCTCAAAATTCATGATAATAAATTAACCAGAGCCAATTAAGCTAATCCAAACTCTAGGGTTTACAAGGTGCCAATTGGGAAGATAGAAAGAGAAAGGAAACTTACCAAGCTTGGAATGAATCTTGAATGGATCAAAATGACTTGAAAAAATTAAGATGAGAAGAAAAATGGGCATGCGAATGCTCTCATACAAGCCCTTCACATTTTTGCCTTAAGATGATGAGTGAATAGTGCCCTTTATAGGCACAGGGTTGATTTTTTATTATGAAATGGGTGGTTAGGATTGAGCCACATCACCCAAACAAAGACTATTCCCGAATTCCACTATAACAGCCACGAAATTCACACTTTTTGACCCACTTCTAATTCGATTTTGGAAACATATCCAATATGGAAGTTGTAGGTCTCGGTAATACCTTTTCGACGATATAAATTCATAAAAATAGGAGATCTTATGAAAACTTTATGGCCCAAATTCCATGGGCTATTCAGATTTAATCTTGGAATGAATTCCGTACCGGAACTGTGAGAAATTTGTCGAATGTCCAAAAAGTTATTTCGTGAATGTATACGTGTTCAAACAAGATTTATGTCATGTATCATGCGTTCCATATTGTAATAATCGTCATGTAGGGGTGTTTTATATTTTTCTTTTTCTTTTTCTTTTTATAAGTAGTATATTTGTATATTTTAAATTTTAGCATATAGTGTGTATTTAGGTTGTATGAAACATATGCATTGATCATCTAGTGGTATATTAAATAGAGAGTCTCCATCACCTTCATCATCGGTCAAAATGACCGAGAACCAAAATGAAAAGCCATCTGCCTGAAATGAAAATCTAGTTGATCAGGAATAAAACGAATCTCAGCATGGTGATCTTAATCATCCTATGGCACTCAGATAATTCATGAATCCCACTAGGACAAAATCACCATCTTGTATTATTTTTCCTCTAGATATAGCACGTTTCAATTTTAAACTAGGTGTCATCCAACTTTTACCCGCATTCCACAGTCTAGAATCAAAAAATCCTTATCAGCACTTAAGGAAATTTGAAGAGGTATTTAAAACTTGCACTGACCAAAATTGCAGCCTGAATATAATTCGACTCAAGTTTTTCCCTTTTCTTTAAAGGATGAAGCTAAAATTTTACTACAAAACCTTAGTTCATGATATATTAGAACATGGGAAGATTTGTAAGAATAGTTTCTGAAAAAATTCTTTCCCCCTCACAAGACAAACCCCTTTAAAAGGAGAATCACAACTTTCACACATGAGTCGGGGGAAACATTTTACCAATAATAATGGAGATTTAAAGATATGTTGAATGTTTGTCCATATCATAAGTTTGAAACATGGAGGGTGGTTTCCTACTTCTACGAGGGTTTAACACTTCATGGTAGACAAGCAGTGGAAATGATTTGTAATGGTGAGCTTATGGACAAAAATCCCGAAGATGCAATAGATTACCTAGAACACATAGCAGAGAATACACAACAATGGGATACAATTGGACCTTATGAGTCATCTGTAAAACCACAGTCATCTGGTAGAGGTATGTTTAACCTTAGGCTAAACATGCATCTCTAGCTAAAAAAGTCAAGGCATTAGAAATGAGGAAGAGTGATCATATCAAGTCAGTTCAAGAAGTCGCATGTCATATCTGTAATTCAAATGATCATGTCACATAAGTTTGCCTAACCTTACCAACCCTACAAGAATGTCTCCACAACCAAGTTAGTTCCATAAACACCTTCAATGGATCAAATCCAAAACCACACTCCCAAACCTACAATTCTGGTTGGAGAAACCATCCAAACTTCAATTGGAGGAATGATAACCAAGCACAACCATCGCAACAACCTCCCTAGGTACACCAGAATATCCAAAATTTCCATAATTATGCACCATATATCCCACCACCTTGGAAAACCTTTAAGGATACCTTCCATGCATTCATTGAGAAATAAAAAGCCATCAGTAATCAAAATGTTCAAATATTGATTGATTTGGAAGATACTTTTTCCAAAATCACATATGTAATGACCATTAATGAGAAATGATAGTTTTCTACATAACCATAGCCAAATCCCAAGAGTCATCAAAACCGCCATTAGGGTAGTTCTGGTAGTCAACATATAGACCATGTCAAATATGTTATTACTCTTTTACAATAGTAAGGTCATCCATAAACCTATTCTTAAACCTCACGATGCTGAAAATAAATCAGATTCAGTAGGTAAGGAAGAGATTGATGAACCATTACCTATAATTGATAATAAAAATTTTCTTATGCACCCTTATTTCCTCAAGCATTAAAAAAAATAAATCCAATCATTCCCTAGAGATATTCAAACAGGTAAAGGTCAATATTCCTTTGTTAGATGTTATCCAACAGATACTATCTTATGCCAAAATTCCTTAAAGACTTGAGCACCCTTAAAAGAAAACATTAGGTAAGAAAGAAAGATTTCTAGCTAAACAGTAATTTCCATTCTTTCAACCAATAATGCATTAAAATACAAGGACCTTAGTTTCATGCATTTTTGGAAACTAAAACATTGAACATGCTTTGCTTGATCTTGGAGCCAGTGTCAATTTGCTTCCATTTTAGGTTTATCAACAACTTAATACTGACGAGTTAAAACCAACATCAACTATTATTTTACTTGTCGATAGCTCAATCAAGGTACCTAAAGGATTTATTGAAGACGTGTTATTACAAGTCGATAAATCCATATATCATATGGATTTTATTTTCTTGGAAACACAACTTGTAGCAAATGGTTATAAGCCAATTTCGGTTGTACTTAGTCGTCCATTTTTAGTTAAAGCTAATGCTTTAATTAATTATCGGAATGGAATCATGAATCTATCCTTTAGCAATATGATGTTGGAGCTTAATGTTTTTGACATATGCAAACAACTATACAATAAGGACAGTGAAAACAAGAACATGGCAATAATTGAACCAATTTTAGAGGAACAAATTCAGGGGAGTTTATCTGGTCCCATAGAAATTTATATTGTTAATTTTCTTGAATCAAGTACGTAATTAGATTAGGATATTTCTAATAATTTTTTACTTGATTCTACAAAGGTACTGGAAGATGATGGAGAGAAACAAAATTTTGAGGAACTAGAAGAATTGGAAGAAGAAAAACATGAGGAAGCACCCAAATTGGAGTTAAAGATTTTGCCATAAAGATTGAAGTATGCATTTCTTAGACATGAACAAACTTATTCTGTGGTAATTTCTTCCTCTCTCACAACCGATCAAGAAGGTAATTTGTTAAATACGTTAAGAGAATATAAACTGGCAATTAGATAGACTTTAAAAGATATAAAAGGCGTTAATCCATTGATCTGCACATGTAGACTACATTTAGAAGATAATGCTAGGACATATCGACAACACTAAAGAAGATTTTAAACCCTCATATGAACTGAATGGTAAAAATAGAAGTCCTTAACCTCTTGATGTAGGCATTATCTACCCTATCTCCGATAGAAGGTGGGTAAGTCCTATATAAGTTGTGCCAAAAAGTCTAGAATAACGGTTGTAAGAAATGATAAAGGAGAATTAATTCCAACTCGAATCTCATCTAGTTTGCGTATGTGCATTTACTATAGAAAATTAAGTGACGCCACTAGAAAATATCATTTTCATTTATCATTTCTTTACAAAATTTTAGAAAAAATAGCATGACGTCCTTACTATTGTTTCTTAACGGTTACTCAGGTTATAATCAAATTCTCATTCCTTTAGAAGATCAAGAAAAGACCATATTTACCTGTCCCTTTGGAATATTTTCATTTACGAAAAGCCTTTTGGACTTTGTAATGCACCAACAACATTCCAACGATGCATGTTAAGCATATTTAGTGACATAGTTGAACATTGTTTAGAGGTCTTTATTGATAATATAACTATTTTGGGAACTCATTTGATAATTTCTTGAATAATTTGGAAATTATTTTGGAAAATGTGAAGAAAAGGGACTTGTGCAGGACATGCAGGATCTAGGGCATATAAGTATGAAAATTTATAGGTATATGAGTATAAAAATTGTACACTTAATAAAAGCGAAACTAACATTCATTAATCCCCTTAATTTAGCACAGTTGTTAAATAATAATTATATTTATGTTTTATTGTATTTTTATTTATTGTGTAGGTAAAATACTGCTTCGTAAGCTTAACGGGAAAAATGGATATGAGATCTGAATTCCAAAACCCAGAAAACCCAAAAAGAGTGTGGCAAGTACATTCAAATCGAACATGGAAATCATTCACCGTATTTAGATTGACAAGAAAATGAGCTTATGATGTATTTACCCACATATTTAATTTTTTATTATTAATAAATATATATATATATATATATATATATATGTATTATAATCTTGGAGGACCCACCAAGATTTTATATATAAGGGTACAATGTGTTAAAACACCCTACAAACTTAATTCTCAGATCTCATATGTTAAAAAGAATAATTGTCGGATTTCCTAAAGCTTTCTTTTTAACCCATGTAACGAGATTTGGCCCAATGACTCCCAGACCAATGGAAAGAAGAAAAAATAAAGGAGGAAGAGAGGGAGGGTGCCATTCTCCTTTTCAAAATCCAAAGAATAGCATATGCAAAGCAACCTAATACAAGCCAATAAGAGAAGTAGCAAGTTTAGAAGGTTTGGAGGATTAAGAAAATCAAAGAAATTGAGGTAAAGAAACTTGATCCAAGACTAAATTTATTGTTTTTTTATAAGATGATGTCATGTTAGTATGATTGGCATGGTAGTGATTACATTAAGGTGGATAATCAAATAGGAAATGGATTTTATATTAAGAAATGGTCAAATTTATTTATGCTAAGCATTGAGCTAAGTTAGGGTTATGAGATTAAAGAGTTAATTTGATGATGAAGTGTTGGTTTTATATGCTTTAGTATTGAAGTTTAAGGGATTATTTATGTAAAGTTATAGTGGAGGGTGATGGAGGTGCCTTTGGGTAAGCTAGATATGGAAGAGTTGATGTTAGGGCTTGGAAACAAGCGAGTGTCGCAACACAAACTTGATTGTGTCGCGACGCATAATAATGATAAGGCCTCTTCTTTAGCTCTGCTCGTGTGAGTATCGCGACGCTCAAAGCTTAACGTTGCGGCGCGTAATAGAGCATGCTCTCTGCCTCGATTTTATTTTCGTGGATTTCATGAGGCGGAAAGAAAAAATGCTCTCTATTTCAGTCATGTCCAATGGCCATCGTGAGGCGTAGCATCCAGCGTCGTGATGCGAGACCATTTCTCAAATTTCAGTTGAGACGTTACAGTTCCATAATAATATATTAGAGAGCACCCTAAGGATTTCATACCAACATACAACTTCACACTACATCCATGATTATGAATGGTTTCTTAGTTTAAATATACTAATTATACTCGAATATAGGACATATTAATTATCCATAAAAATCCTTTTAGTTGCATCTAGGAATAAAAGTAACCCATTAACATTAAAATGCTAAGGGTAATGCAGGTTGATCGATGGGTGGACACTCTCTTTCTAAGTTGATTTTTCATTTATATTACTTTAATTAAAGAATTATTTTTACGAACATAGGGTGTTAGCTAATTTTGTGATAGTTATTTCATGAATGAAAATATTTTAAGACGTACGATCTAAAAGCAAGATTTTATGATTTCGAAGACATGGGGAAAACCTACCACAGGCTTTAACTTATGGAATTGACGGATAACATATGCACATGTAGAGAAGGACTGTGGGGATGGCGATATGTAACGCCCCGGATCCTAGATTCAGGGCTATGGTGACGGCGATACATAACGTCTTTAGACCCTAGTTTCAGGGGTCAAGTGATAGCATGGATTAGCACTCATGGCTCTAATTAAGTGACTTCGGGGACGGCGATACATAACGCCCCAAGACCACTAGTTTAGGCGTATTGGGGGACGGCGATACTTAACGTCCCGATGCTTCAGTTTTTCAGCAGATTTCCATATACAGGTTTCGTAGAAGCATATTTTTAGAAAAGATAATTTTAAAGAAGATTTTTCAAGAGAAAGTTATAGAATCTTAGAGTTTTACAAATAGACAACGGTTTCCATAAAGGGTTTTTCAGAAAAAAAAAAAAAAAAAAAAAAAAAAAAAAAAAAAGAGTTGTTCTTAGATAAGAATAAATATTTCAGAAAAACTAATTTCTTTGAAATGATTTTGGTTTAGAATAATGAAATTTGAAAAAGTATTTCATTTTTTCATTTTAAACTTCCGCTCAATAGATCGTTCAAACGATCTAACCCCCTACTCTCAGTTTCTTATTTTGTAGGTGATCAGTGAAATCATACATGTAACGCAAGTGCACGTATCGCTCAAATAGTATAAAAATATCGATCCGACGAGGACTTAAATTCAATGTTGTTAATTATTGAATTTATTTATTTCCAAGTCTCTAATTGAGGTTGGAAGGAATTGGTTGTTGGTTGAAGATGGTTTAACTAAATAAATATAAATATAAATATAAACAAAAAAATTAATAATAAAGAAAACATCTAAGGTTGTGAATCCGTCCAATATTATTCTAATGATGAATTGATTCTCCTATACATGTGTAATATATTAGTTGTTAACAAGGAACACGAAGATATGCATAATCCTCTTCTGATTATCGAATACGACACCCAAATTAACATAATTAACAATATTCCTATGTTAACTAAGTTAACTGAATTCATTAAGGTCAAGTTCCAATTATGGCTACCCACACCCGATAGGTATATTCCTATCCTGGAAGGAAATCTTTAAGTTGAGATCGTGAGCTTTTGAATCTAAGGCTGAATCCTAAAATCTATTTTCCAAGTTCATTTTAGGTTTACCACATCAATTTTATTGGTGATCAGGCAACAAGAAGAATTGAGGTTATGATTCAATAAAAAAACCAATGTACAACACAATATAAAATAAAATAAAATATTAAACTCGTGAATATTGTGCTTTATCACTTCACTATATTTAATATAAAATGTTGGGGTTGAGGGATCCACCTTTAATATTTCAAATCTAGAAATCTCCCTTATTATAATATATAAATTAATTATACTAAATCTAACCGACCATATAGGTGGTATCCAATTATGTCAGGTTAAAAAGATATTAATTAAGTACAACCGACCATATAGGCGGTATCCAATTATGTCAGGTAAAAAATAATTTATATATTATAAAATAAGGGAGATTATTCTAAATTATCATGTTAAAAGCTTGATCCTTCCCCCAGCGAAAATTAATTACTAAACATAAAAGAAAGTAAAAACACACAAACTATTATTACTAAAAAAAAACATAATTAAATTACTAAAAATAAATACAAACAAGATACAATTCTTAAGTTCCTTAATAAAAACCTAAAGGAAAGTATGAAAATTTACAAATGAGAAAGCCTTTATTTATCGACAAAATTTAGGGTCTGCATCGCGACACGTACAGCTGGCAACGTGTTTTACGTGATTTCATCTAGCGTTTTGACATGTGAAGACTTGCGCGTCCCGACCCTATGAATGGTTGAAGACATGTGTCAGCATGGTGCACTTTTGGTGCTGATAGTGATACGTCGTGACACAGCGGTCCTGCGTGTCATGATTAGTAACAGATAAAATTCTAATTTTGCCATTTTTTGTCCACTTTTTTATCGTTTTAGCCTCGAGTTGATTCCATTGAGTTCCAAAACTTTATTTATCTGTAAAACAAACAAAAACACATCAAAACAGTCACAAAACTCAAGAAACTATACAAAATATCAAAAGATCGGTAAATATTGATATATTTTCCACTCATCACACCTTCAAACCTAACATTTTGCTAGTCCTCGAGCAAAACAAACAAAAAAAAATTAAATAAACAACTAAGACTAAATTAACCTTAGTCAGTTTTCTTAATGATGACGATAGTATTTAGCGTATACAACAAGCCTTTAAACCCCCTAAGTGTCCCTAGTGGACGAGTTATAAACTCATGAGGATTATAGTGACGATACCCACAAACGTCAAGCAAAGACAGTTACACAAAAATAAAAAGTTAAAAGAAAAGAAATAAACAAGTTAGTAACTAACAAGTGAAATTCTTATCCAAGTTAGTAGTTGTTTTCTTTCTTTCTAAATTAACAAATAAGTAAATTCTCCTATGTTTTTTACCATTCTCTCCATATACACAATTAACAAGGTATTAATCATTTCATTGTGCCTACAATATTCACAAGTGAAGTTGAAAAGACAGTAATATCTTTGTACAAAAGTTATGTTAGAGTTAACACCTTTTTGCAATGAAAGTTTATATATAAACAATAAATATTTTTTTTATGCTCTACCATTTGACCTGAACAATACTGCTTATTGAGATAAGATGTCTGGTTACTAAGTAATAGCTTTACTTTTAAACTAGATAGTCATTTGACTCAAACGATCACTATTTACTGAGGTAAGATGTCCGGTTACTAAGTGTAAGCTTATTGTTATCTAACTAACTCAAGTCATACCTTTCGACGCGAACAGTCACAGCTGGCCAGGCAAGACGCCCAGTTACTAATTAAAAGCTTGGTCAATTTTTATACATCTTTTTTTTTTTATATATAAACACACATTTCACTGTCTTTAGGTACTGGGTCCAATAAACTAGAGAAATGGATATTATAAGATTTTAACATACAATCCATTTTCATATGTTACCGTGTATGTTGATAATACCTGTCAAATGAGCAGATGAAGGTAAATTTTAATCAATATTATGGAGAATTCACAAATTTAAATAATTTAAAAGAAAATAAACAAAAATTAACTTGTTACGAATTAGGATGAGATACATTTCAGGAGCAGAAACTCATTACTCAACTATCTCCGAACAATAATTCCCATTGATTAGTCAGAAATTTGTAAAAGAACATCAAAACACATTTTTTTTTACACAAAATAATAGCAACATAATTAAACTAAACAAACAACATCAAACCTAATCGAGACAATGTCCCATTGTCTTAAAAAGAAGAGGAAGAGTTTAGAAGATATTATCTGGTTACTACGAAATCTACGACTAAAATTTACTGATTAAGATCTAAGTCCAATTTATGCTTCTTGCCATGATCGTTATCTGACCAGTTTAACTTAGAAAGAATGTGGTCGATTTTTGGTTCATAGGCTAAGAGTCAGTTAATCAATTCATCAGCCTTTCTTCAAGTTAGAAATATATCTTTTATTGGTTTTGAGATGAACCCATATTTGTTGGCATTTGCAAGAAATACAAAAAGAAAATCGAAAAATCCATCCACATTAAGTAGTCCAATGGGTTTTTTATAGATGTTTAAGTTTGCCCATGACGCAACTGTGAATATTTATTCCAACATGCCTAGCGGAACTGGTAAAACAATGAAAGCGTCAACATGATTGATCATTTTAATAAGTTATTCAGATATACCTAAAATAATTCATTCTTCTCAATTCGATTTTCCAATGAGATTTTCATCTGCCAATGGTTTTGGAATGATCCCCAAAACATGGCTGCCACATTCTTGCAAAGTTTTTGAAACACATCCCATCAATCCAATATTGCCACTATCATATACTAAGTGCATGTTTTTTTTCGTAATAACTCTTCCAAATTATTTTGCGGTATTAACAAATTCTGGTTTAGACCAAGAGTTAGATCTAAAAAATACACAGATATGAGTGACCCGTCGGTTTGAAGTTATGTCCATTTTTCTCTTTTATCTAGATGTATCGAAGAAAGAATCGATGAGCTGAATTTATCGATCGTGAAAAAATGTGAGTAATAATTACACTAGTACCTGACAAATGAAAATTATTAGATGAATGGTGAAATAGATCATTAAAATTAAAAAATTTAGTTCTTGTCGGTGAAAATAAAGTAAATCAAAACTGTAAAGCAAATCAAAGTTTGTGAATCAACATGGTTTAACTAAATAAATAAAAATAAATACAAACAAAAAACTTATTAATAAAGAAAACATCTAAGGTTGTGAATCCACCCAATATTATTCTAATGATGAATTGATTCTCCTATACAAGTGTAATATATTAGTTTTTAACATGGAACACGAAGTATGCATAAGCCTCTTCCGATTTTCAAATACGACACCCAAAGTAACATAATTAACAATATTCCTATGTTACTAAGTTACCTGAATTCATTAAGGTCAAGTTCACATTATGGTTACCGACGCCCGATAGATATATTCCTATCCTGGAAGGAAATCTCAAAGGTGAGATCGTGAGCTATTGAATCTAAGGCTAAAACCTAAAATCTATTTTCCAAGTTCATTTTAGGTTTACCACATCAATCTTATTGGTGATCAGGCATCAAGAAGCATTAAGGTTAGGATTCCATAAACAAACCAATGTACAACACAATATAAGAGAAAATAAATTATTAAAGTCGTGAATATTGTGCTTCATCACTTCCCTATATTTAATATAAAATACTGGGGTTGGGGGATCCACATTTAATATTTCAAATCTAGAAATCTCCGTTATTATAATATATAAATTAATTATATGAAATCTAACCGACCGTATAGGTGGTATCCAATTATGTAGGGCTAAAAATATATTAATTAAGTCAAGCCGACCATATAGGCGGTATCCAATTAAGTCAGGTTAAAAAAAATTTATATATTATAAGATAAGGGAGATTATTATAAATTTCATGTTGAAATCTTGATCCTTCCCTCAGAGGAAATTAATTACTAAACATAAAAGAAAGTAAAAACACACAAACTTTTATTACTAGAAATAAAAATATATTATTAAAATAGTAGAAATAAATACAAACAAGATATAATCCTTAAGTTCCTTAATAAAAACCTAAAGGAAAGTATGAAAATTTACAAATGAGAAAGCCTGTGTTTATCGACAAAATTTCGGGTCTGCATCGCATCGTGTGAACGCTTGCACATCACGACGTGTACAGCTGGTAAAGTGTTTTATGTGGTTTCATCTAGCGTCTTTACATGTGAAGACTTGCGCATCCCGACTCTATGAATAGTTTAAGACATGTGTCGGTATGGTGCACTTTTGGTGCTGATAGTGATACGTCGTGACACAGCGGTCCTGCGTGTCATGATGAGTAACAGCTTGGAGGACACAAAAATCGGCGACAATGTTCCAAGCTCGCGATCCGGTCGGGAGTACGGAGTAGCCCACGGGGGACTAAACCGGAGAATAAAGGATGCGCCACCCGGTATGAACTGGGAAATGATTTAAGGCTGCACTCACCCCTCGCAAGAGAAGACCTCAAACCGTTGGGTTCAGAATAGTCCCTTACTTATGCCATTTGTAATGAATGAATTTGTGCAATAATTTAACCAAGTCTACGTAAAATACATTTGCAAAAGTACTTTATATCTAAATTTATATACAGCCTATCTCTAAGTTTGCATGCATAAAAAAATAAGTCGGAATAGCGGTAAACACAGAACTCATGAATATCTTAAATTAACACATGCGGAATAATAAATATGTGACCAAGGAATTTGGCCATTTTCAATGTAGGACCTCGTATATCATGTTGGACGTATTCCACGTCCAACCAAGCATGCCGTGTCCGAGATAAAAAAATAAAATATAATAAAGGGTGCCCTCAGGTCTTACCTTTTACGTCACTTCTCGAGAGCACGTTGGGACGTCACCAGAAGGGTTATCATTTCTGCTGATTTCATTGGTCTGTTGTTTCTGCTGTTTTCACTGGTTTATTGTTTTCATTATTTTCACTGGTTTCGCTCGCTATTTTCTCTGTGTTCACTCACTATTTACGCTCGCTGTTTTCTCTGTTTTGGGCTTCTATTTTGGGTTATTTTCTGGACTGTTTTCAGGGGTGTTTGATCTACTGTTTTGGACTCGGTCTTGGGGTAATTTATTCACGGTTTTGGGCTCAGTTTGGTGTCGGTTTAGAGTTATTCTCGGCTAAGGGTATGTGGTTTGTGTCGGCTATTTTCGGTACAATTTTAGTGTTATTTGGGGCTATTGTTTTTTTGATTTGTCACTCACGGTTTGTCAGTTAACTTTGGAGTTTGTTTGTTTTTTCTCTACCTAGGGGTCACGGCTCACTGGTTTCAAATTGCTTCATGCGACTTCTTCTTTTTTTTATTTCCGAACCCCTATACCACAAGTTCACATTCACACTAAATTTTTGCCTATTTTTGCTAGGTCTTCTTGTGTTTGGTGGCTACTACTTGAGAATCCTTTATTCATATGGTGGGAAATTCTTTGATGGCATGGCTTGTCGGTAGTTTTTGGCTTATTATTGTTCGGTGTTTGGCTTGTGGGCTTATTTTTGTTATTACGTGAAAGGCTGGTTGAGGGAAGAGAGAAGTGCAGGTTCTATGTCTTTTTGTGTCCGGTTAATGGGCAATAAGGGTGTTATTTGCTGTCGTTTGATAAGCGAGGGGGCTGTTATCCTGCTCGGTTCTTCTCAGTGAATGATGGTTATTAGTGGATCTGTTTTGGCTTTGCGTTGAAGGTAAGGTTTTGATGAGTTTAGTGTTCTCTTTTGTAGGTTGTTGTCGTGAGTATATGAGAGCAGTGTGTATTACCGAGAGAGAGATGCAATGAATGTATGGAGGGAGGTGAGAAGATGGAAGATAGAGGCGAGAGAGAGGCAGGAGAGAGACGCGTTTAGGGTAGGGTTTAACGTGTATTTTATGCACTGCCGTGAATGTGTGTGTTGAATGGGTGGCTATGGTTTATTCTTTTGTTGTGAGTGGTGCGTGCATGGGAGAAGATTTAGGGTTTATTATTTTTATTATTTGGCCGAGAGTTAGAAGAGTCCATGAAGCTTAGAGTTTTGTTTATTTTTATAGTGGAGAGGGTTTAGGTTGTTGGTGGGAGGCTATTTAATTATTTGTTATTTGGTGGAGGTTTGGTGGGTTGGTGGCATTTATTAGGGGGCTATTATTTAATAGAGATAGAGTGGTTAGTGGCCTTTTGTTGAAAATGGGATGTGAGGCATGTGCGTGTGAGTAGGGTTATTTAATTAGTTTGTTGTCTTTTGTTTGTGGAGTGGCTTGTAGTGACATTAGGTGTAGGGTTTGTGCATGTGGGTTTTGTCTTCATGCATGGCTAGTGCTTTGATGATAATGGTTGTTTGTTTTCGGCTAGTGGGGGGCAAGTTTATTTGTTATGCACGTGAGGGCTGAGAATGACGTGTGGTTGGCTTATGTGAGGGCTGTGATTTGTGTTAGAGTTAAGGGCATACGTGGAGAGAATGAAGTGTGAGGGGTGTTGATTAGGGTTTTATTGGCTTTAAGAGTTATTAGGCGTGAATGGCTAGAAGTTGAAAGGGCGCATGCATGAGAGGCGATGGAGGATAGGCGTGAGAGAGGAGAGAGTCTATGGTGTCATTTTGGGGTTTAGGCCGGGGACAAATTTTAAAACAGAGGCCTAACGAGCAAACCCGAAGCTAAGTAAATGAAATAAATCCAACGAGGCTTTGATTTCTTGAATTTTCCCTTCCGACGTCCGTTTCCCACGACTTCCGCAACTTAAAAGGTAGTGCCTCTGTAAGAGGCTCATCATCAGGACTTATATGCAAAAATGCAGTGCCTACAGTCGCCCCCACTTTGATGGGACTTGTATAGTGTGTGACAATGATAATCATATCAAATTCATGCAATGTATTTTTACTTACCTGGCTCACCAATTGCCACCTGACTTGTTTGTTGCTTCGAACTGAGTTGATGATGTAGTGGCCCTCGACCCTGGGACGCATCCCGAAACTGCAACTGCTGTCTGGGCCTCGACCCTGGGACGCATCTCAAAACTGATGATGATGTGGGCCTCAACCCGTGCTCCATTCCCGGAGCGCCACTCCCGATGAGTGATGCATTGGGCCTCGATCCTAGAACGCATCCCGTAACTGCAACTGATATGATGGCGATAGGCTTTATTCCCGAACCACCTATGGGCTTTGTTCCCGAACTATGTAGAGAGTGGGATTTATTTCATGTGCTTTGTTCCCGTTGTACTGAATGTGATGGTGAGGTGCTTTTGACCCCTAGGCTTTGTTCCCGAATTGTGTAGAGAATAGGCTTTGTTCCCATTGTGCTGAATATTATGCCGAGGTGCTTTTGACCCATGGGCTTTGTTCCCGAACCACCTGTGGGCTTTGTTCCCTAATTGTGTAGAGAGTGGGCTTTGTTCCCGTTGTGCTGCCTGGGCTTTGTTCCCGAACCACCTATGGGCTTTGTTCCCGAACTGTGTCGAATGTGGGCTATGTTCCCTGGGCTTTGTTTTCGTTGTGCTGAATATGATGGCGAGGTGATTGACCCCTGGGCTTTGTTCCCGAACCACCCGTGGGTTTGTTCCTGAATTGTGTCGAATGTGGGCTCTGTTCCCTGGGATTTGTTCCCGATCTGTGCTGAGAGTGGGTTTTATTCCCGAACTGTATTGAATGTGGGCTTTGTTCCCGAACTGTGTTGAATGTGGGCTTTGTTCCTTGAACTGTGTAGAGAGTGGGTTTTGTTCCCAAACTGTGTTGACTGTGGGCTTTGTTCCCTTGGCTTTGTTCCCGAATTATTGAATGTGGGCTTTGTCCCTAAAATGTTGACTTTGGGCTTTATTCCCTGGTTGGCTTGCATTTTTAGTTCTCTTTTTTTATTCATTGAAACATGTGAATACAAAACAAAACAAAAAAATGATGCAAGTACGTTACGTGTATGCATGCATGCATGAATGAATTTCCTATTCCGTCGAGTTAGGTCTTCTGCCAGTTCCCCCGGTGTCCTTTGCCTATAACTGTTTTTGGTCGCCCCCTGGGTCTGCTTACAGTTTTCTACTGCTGGGTCTTTTCTAGTGATTGTTAAGTCCTCTTTTGTCTCATGGCCCAAGTTCTCGGTACATCCCTTATTCGCTAGGTGGCAGACTGGTCGTCCTCAGTCTTGGCTTAGCTTTCTGTTCTTTGCTTCTTGCACTAGGTCAAAGTAGATAATGTGATGTGATGTTCCAAAACTGCCGATGATATGGGCCTTGATATTGGGACTCATCCCCAAAACTGATACTGGTGTTGATGGTTCATTCCCAAATTTTGCTGTAAGAGAAATAGTAGATCGGTCACCCCGGTCTCGGTTCATCTTTTTATCCTTTGCTTCTTTCATTAATTCGAGGTAGATCTCTTGATGTGATGTTACATACGAACACACTGTATTGCTTCTCACGAGATAATCCTAATTAGCTAAACATATTTTCATCCCCAACGAATGCTTCGTGTTGAAACCAGATAACCTTCAAAGTACTTAATACACTCAAATTTGATCTTCTGAATGAGTGATTTGAACTAGACTCCAAGTGTGTATATGCCAAGGCTCATTCGCAGTTTAATCCTTAAGCAAGCCAACTCGGTGATTTTGTCTCGGAGAATTGGGATCAGTGTGTCAAACCAACCTAGATGTCTTGATCATACTCTGTGATTACTTCCTCGTACTCAACATGATATGATTTTCTTCTTTTTCTTTTGTCTCATTCTTTTCTTTCTTTTCATTTTTTGAACTTTCTTTCTCTTTTTTTTTTCTTTTCCCTTTTTTTTTCGACACACCTACCATTTAAGGTAGCATTTCTCCTTATGGTGGTCCTAATACTCGCCCATGTGTAGCTTCACGCTTATCCGTTATAGGTGGTCTATTTTTCCTCTTATTTTCAGAGACTTTTTCTTTATTTCCAACCATATCATATATCGTGACATAAGTAAACCAGGATGGACATCTAGGCAAATGGTCATTCACTGATCCGCCATCTCTTCAACTAGTTATCTTGTCGATTACTCAGGATTCTACTGATAAGATCCCATAATCAAGTGCTCGTGAGTCTAGCCGAGATCAACCACCCAGAATACCGAATGAGAGCACATCTCGCACTTCTCGTGTCTAAGGTTTCACCCTAAGCAAACATTTTCATCATCGGACTAATGCTTTAACTATTGAGGAAAACTCGAACAAGCATGCAAAATCAATGTCTTTATTACCAAAATGCAGGATTTTAATCAAATAAACCAGGGAAAATATCTTCATTGTCTGCGGCATTGTCTTCTTCCTCAGCCTATGATCCTTCACTACTACCATCTCTTATCCCCATGCAAGAAGCTCGGTGGTTGAGAGTTTGGAGGACAAAGGTTTCAGGTAGGCCGGAGTTGATCATGTAGGTGGGTGGTGGAACCGAGTGGTAGTTAGGTAGAGGGTTTCTGTATGTGTTGGGTTTTTCTTTTTCTGGATCGGGTAATTTATGGGAGTCAATGAGGTTTTGGATCTCATGCCTAAGGCGGGTGCAGTTGTCGGTGTCATGGCCTTTTTCTTGATGGAAGTAACAGTACAGGTTTAGGTTGAGGTGCGGTGGCACAGGGTTCGGAAATGTCCTAGGTTCCAAAGGTTTTAAAAGTCATTGTATTTTCAACTTTTCAAACACCTGTGACAAAGGTCTACCAAAATTGGAGAATTGCATGTTTCTGACGGTAGCGACCTCAACAGTAGCGGGCTTGGTCTCAGAAGGCCCCCCAAAAGTTCTTCTACTCTGGCCATAAAACTTTCTGTTCTCATCTTCTTCATCTTCAATGTCCATGACACTTTCCCTCAACTGTCGAAAATCAGCAATCATAGAGGTCATCCTCCTCGACTTGCCATAAATAGAGGGCTTAGTACCCTTGATGATCATCTTGATCTGGTCTTTCTCCGATGGTCGAGTCTACATCTTCAGAAGCTAGCTTCTCCAGCGATCCACAGAATCCTTGAAGCTCTCCTCCGACTTCTATTTGGTATTCTCCAAGTCGAGAAGCGACAAGTCGATCTCTAAATCCGTGACATACTGTTTCAAAAAGGCTTCTACTAATGCTCTCCAATCATCCTTGACATTTCTCTCCAGGCCATGGTATCATACCACAGGTGCCCCCTCAAGCGACATCCCGAACATCTTCTGAACCTGACGCTTTGAAAGACCCACTGAGCTCATTACAGAAACATAATGTCGAAGATGGACCTTCGGATCCCATTCCCATCGAACTTGGCTATGTCTGGCATCCTGAATTGAACCGGAAACTGCTCCTCAAAAGTAATTTCCTCATAGTCTAGCAAATCTTCATGCTTACCCTTCAGCTTGCGGGTAACTGATTCCACCTGATCGCAGAGTTTCTGTAACTCACATGAGACCCGGCTATCCTTCCTGCGGTATACTCATCTATGTCATCATCAAAGACGGGGATATCATCATTCAACCTGTTCGGAGTTTCTTCACGCCTCTCATTCTCAAAGCTTCCCCCAGCACGGGGCACAACCATATTAGTCATAGCAGTGGTCAAAGCTTGCAGTTGCTCGGTAACCTTAGTGAGATTAGCTTCCAGCTGATCTATACGAGACCCTTCGTTAACAAATTCAGTCTTCCCTCTTCTCTATTACAACGGGTATATGTGGTGTCTTTTAAAACTTCATGTTAGTGTTAGTGTTCCTAGAACATGCCAAGGATCTAATAAACATAAAAAGGTGTTCATAAATTCAAAAATAAGTTGCAGAATACTTACAATGAACGGATTTGAGCTTTAAAATTTTGAGAGGAAGATCTCCAAGATCCTTCCTTTATTGATGATTCCATCTCTTGAAGTGGTTTCCCTATCACCTTAGTTGATTTCTCCAAGTGCTAGCTTTGTTGATTTTTCCACAAAATCAAAGAGAGGGAGACACCATGTTCACGCCTAAGTTGAGAGGTTTTTAGGGTTTCTATTTTGTGTTTTGTGTGATGCATACATAAATGAGAGAGAGAGAAGAGTTTTAGGTAAAACCAATTTACTATTTTACCTAAACAAGGTAGTTGGGTAAATGGTTTCACCAAAACCATTCCAAGGTCGTTGGATGGTGGGTAGCTTGGCATAAATGCCAACTACCCTCCCAACTACCACATGTGAAGTGGGCCCCACATTTGAATTCAAAACTCAAATGTCTCTACGAGCATTTACCGCGGCTCGGTTCCGTTTAATCCGATTAAACGAACTTTCATCGCTAAATAATTAAATCTAATTTAATTAAATAACGATGCCTCACAAATATATTACGAACGTCGTTTACGAATTAATTCGTTCGTTCGTATTAAAGTCCGACTTTAATTTCGTAATGAAATCCAATTCATATTAATATATACGATATATTAATTTTAGCCCCTACGAATAAATTAAATAGAAAAATCAAATTTAACTATTAAATTTATTCTACCGATTAATTCCAAATTAATCGCGTTCTCTCTCTTCCGAACACATTTAATCTCAGATTAAATAATACCTCAATTAATCCTAGATTAATTTTCTCTCTCTTAATTAATCCCAGATTAATTCTCTCTCTTAATTATCACAGATTAATTCTAATTAAATCAACTGTCATTGGTGAATCTTTGGGAAGCGACCCAAGAGATCCCTGGATATGTTGACAGTAAATACGATCATCGAGTTATCCGAATACGTGCGTACCTCGTACCACGTGCTTACCGATTTACAAGACATGGTTGGCTTCTAGCAAAGCACCGTGCCTACCCATTTCTCCAGAAATATTCTTACTGGAATATATAATCTATGTCAGGAGTAGTACACGTAGTATTGTGTATTGCGATCTAGTATCGGGTGTCACGTGCTAGGCTTGGGGCTAGAATTCTGTCTGCCCCGTACGAAGCACATGTCGGATGTCTAGTAACTAGTCTCTTTAATCGGATATACATGACCTAGTCATAATATCCCGATGACTGCAGTACTTAAGAGCACCAGTACCGTATCCTACGTGACATCATCTCCACTATGACTGGAGTGATACTTCCGTCTTGACATCACACCCAATACACTACGATTCTCAATATACCCAGCAGAGGCATACACAGAACCTGTTAAAGCTCTGGACGACCAAAACCAAAGAATATTGATTGTTGCAAGTATTAGCGGTGCAAGTCTCATGTTAAGACCAAATACACCTACCCTGATTTCGGACTTTCATAGACACGTAGTCATACTACCAATGGAATTCCGAGAGGTCTATCCAGAGCGAAGCTGTTTCCGTACCATCGGTAAACACAACGTCCTATTACACTTGCATGAGTATCCAATACCCATATATATGAGAACTATGCTATTGTGCATTCACAACTTGCACAAGTGTATTACTAGTCTATTCCACATTATCTATGTCCAATCTCGATAATACTATGACTAGGGATATTTAATAATTAATCCTTCGAGTACTGATACTGTCTCATATCATCTCAATCCAGGAACTAATCATAAGGACCTCCTATCATTTATATATTTAGGTGATCTAATCACAAATAATAAGAGTGCAATCTCATTGTCACATAGTCAATTTCTACAATAACACCATGATCTGTTCAAAGAGTGACGCTATGGGTCATAATTGTCCAACAATCTCCCACTTGGCCTATAGCCAGTCACTCGAGTGTCATACACCCAAACTATGTACGGTTTGCTCAAACTGCTGAGGAAAGGCTTTCGTCAGCGGATTTGCATGATTATCATCTGATGCGATTTATTCGATCATCACATCGCCACGATGTATGATCCGAACGAATTAGATGAATAGCTGAAGTATATATATGGATCGTTGATGAGACCATTAATTCTTTAGCTTGTGCTGATGCCTAGCTCAGCTGCTAACAGAACTATATCTATTCT
Organism: Zanthoxylum bungeanum; assembly: GCA_019454045.1. Taxonomy (NCBI): domain Eukaryota; kingdom Viridiplantae; phylum Streptophyta; class Magnoliopsida; order Sapindales; family Rutaceae; genus Zanthoxylum; species Zanthoxylum bungeanum. The sequence goes on from SKCR01030730.1 coordinate 241,453, forward strand.
AATTAGATATATTATCGACCCAAATGGCTTCTATTGCTTCCTCAGCCGCAGCAATAACCCGCATTTGTTGTTTATTCAGTAACAGTATCTTGCTTGGAAGATTTCCAGCTCAGTATTCCGTTATTCAAACTGTATAGTACCGCTGTTTTTATCGGTTAGGAAACTTGCAGCAGTGATCCCAGTCACTTCAAGTTCTCATTCTCCATAGTTTAAGACATCATCCTTAGTTCTCTAAGACACTAACAGATGTTCTTAATATAAATCCAGTGACCATCACTTGGATTGACCTGTTTGTGACTTCATATGCTCAAAGCACATGAGACACCAGGTAACGTATATTTTTCAAAAAACGATTTCTCATAGAGTGTTAACAACTTTAAATCTATCCCAGTAGATCTTTATTCTTAGAATAATGGTTGTTTCTCCTAAGAATTCTACGGAGAATTTTTATGAAAGCCAACCTTTCACCGATTGTAATATGGGAATATCATTTCCAAGAAATGACATATTATCATTATTTAGGACAGTCACTTTCAGTGCGCTCCCACAACCTCCTTATATATACAAGAATCATTTCTTGTTTTGAATTAAATCATAAACCATCATGATTACATCAAAACGATAATTCCAAGAACCTAATGCTTGCTTCAATCTAAACATGGATCGAATAACCTGCAAACTTTGTTTGCTAGTTTTGATACGACAAAATCCTCAGGATATTGAAAACATCCTCCAAAAGGTTTCCTTTTCAGGAAAGCGATTTTTTTCGGTTCAGCTGCCATATTTCATAAATGAAACATGCAGCACCAGCAAGCATTATCCAAATAGATTTAATGTGGCAACAGGTAAAACATTTTTGTTGTAATCAACACAACGTTGGTAACGATAACTTTCCGCTACAAGCCTAGCTTAGTACGTTGGTATGCTGCCATCCACGTATGTCTTCCTTGAAGACTTATATAATACCAATAGGCACAATGTCTTGCGGTACAATCACTAGTGTCCAAACATAGTTGATATACATGGAATCCATTTCGGATTCATGGCACTTTGCCATAATAGGGAGTCGATACCTTGTATCACTTCCTCATACGTAGTCAGTTCGTATTCCTCAATAAGATTGACATCTTTATAAGGTGAGATCAGAAACCCATACCCCATGTTGTTTTCTGACTTTCTCCTATCTACGTGGTTCTTGTCTATTAGAAGATTACTAGTACAGTTTCATCCTTGATGAACTGTTTGTGTTCCATTTCGGACTTGGTGCCTTGAATAGTATTACTCCATTTTTCATCGAGTTTTACTATCCTCCCACTTACCACTGCATATCGGTATTCCTCTTAGGAAAATCGCATGGTGAGCAACAATTGCATTGTTCTCAAGTGAGTTGTATAAGTACTATAGTTTTTGTTTCCCTAGGATAACCTTCAATTGGCACTTATCCAATTTGGGTTCTAGTTTGGTATCATCCAAACATGCCCAACATTCCCAAATCATCAGGAATGAGAAAACCCTGTTTCTTTCCTGTTCATATCTAATATGAAATCTGTCAAACAGACTTTTATGGAACCTTATTCAAAATAAGTATTGCACTATTAATGATTATCCCTTTGAAGTCTGAGCGACTCATGATTAACCTTATCATGTCTAACAAAATTCGATCCCTTCAGACACACCGTCAAACTGACGTGTTCTAGGAGGAGTCCTCATTGAAAGAATACTATACCCTTTCAAGTAATTTGAGAAACTTATTGCTTAAGTATTTTCATCATGGTCTAACCGTGATGGTATAAATACTTTGGCCGATCTGTTTGTCTATTTCGTGTTGAAACTCTTAACCGTGATGGTATATTCATATCCACCTCTAGCCTTGCTAGATATGGGCCCACTTACGTCATTATGAATAAGGACTAACAGATTGATGGCACTTATACTTTTACCAAGTATATAGTGTTTTAGGTACTTTACCTAATAAACCATATTCGTAGACATCATTTGAATAGAATCAAATTCGTCCTAGTACCCACTCTTCAAACGTGCGGATATACGAGTCTTGTTTAATTGTGTCTCAGACTGCAATGCCACAATTAAGTTTCTTCTGATCAAATCAGTTTAAGCTATTAGTTTGTCTTGTCATATGTTTGAGATTTATTTATATTCAAAATATAAATTCTGTTATTCACATCTAATGTGTTTATCTCAATATCATCTTTATATAATAAAACACTTTAGTGTTCTAGAATATAAAGGTATACTCGCAAAGAGTTATACTCGATATAGAGATAATGTTTGTAGTCAAACTAGTTACATTATAACAGTTTCCTAATTTAAGTACATACCCGAAGGGTAGTTCCTAAACTTAGGTATCTACGGTAGAACAGCGACTTTCATCCCGTTTCCAATTCGCAGATTAATCTCAACTGAAGTTAGTATCCTGCTCATAGTAGATTCTGCACATCAATGCATTTTTTTTATGTACCACACTAATTATTTAAATCCAATTTTAATACTAGTAATGAACATGCTAATGACAAACATATTTAAAGTCAGAGTCTTGCCCTTTCTTTAATTCCTTCATGTCTGCCTTGTCCTTACGGAAGTCACGCTTCAGTGACCCCGTTTGCCACAGTTTAGGAAGACATCTTGGGATATGTCATTTATCTTCATAGAAGATTATAATGATCTTGCCTTTGCCCTTTTCTACAACTCAGAAGCCTTTGGCCAAGCCTTGGCCTTCTGGAATATCGAAGTAGGGTGCGCCTTGCGCTACTTGCCTTATTGCAAACTTTGGCTTTAGCTCCTTGAGCATAGCCATTAACTCTCCAAGAGTTATTAATTGCAATTTTAATACTTCTAAGATCTAAGAATAGATCTATGAAGATCCTTTAATTTCTTCATCATACTTTAAGGATCTAATCCTTAGTTCTGATTAGGAAATTAAGGAGTCCTATTGACAAGTATAATGGATTAAACACTAAAGTTATCATCACATGAATCTTCCAAAGATCATGCTCTACTATTTGCTTAACTCTGGGCTTAGGCATAATATGTTATTTTATCAAATAAAGTAACTTATTAGTTTCAAAGATCATCCTGAAATTTTATTCCCAATTTGAAAATTAAAGCCGTTTAAACACATTTTACTTTGGATATGTTTTAAACACTAATCTTCCAAATTTAATCTTGATTCTAATAGTCCAACTATTTATCAACAATTTCAGGTATAATTTAATGTAATGATTACTATAGTCTAACTATATAAATAATTAAAATTTTATTGGTTAAAATCAAATATATATTGATTACTATAATCCAATTATATAATCAACTATAAATGATCGGTAATATTCAAATATATTGATTACTATAATCCAATTATATAATCAGCTATAAATGAAGGGTAAAATTCAAATATATTGATTACTATAATCCAATTATATAATCAACTATAAATGAAGTAGTTTGAATACAGTCCAACTGTTTAATTAAAACAACAATTAAATATTAGTCCAACTAATACTTTAATTTATTTGACGAGATATTTGATATGAGCGCGTATGGCAAGTTATTAAACGAATATTGCAAATTTAATTCTTGCCTCCCACTATTTTTCGGTGAGTCTCTAACCCTCTGTCGAGTACTCGGGAAACCTAATTTCCTAGTGGGCTAGGATCCCGTTAAATAACACACAATCTTGACTTTGGCCAACAAATTGTATGATACTTAACTAGGTAGATCTCTAAGATCAATTGGATCTAATCCAATTCCTAGATCCAGTAGGTGGACATCCAAGTTCGAAACATATATCTTATATATGCCAATATATCCAATATATTTTCCAAACCTTTTTCCTCTGAATCAACTAAGCCTTGACTTTGGCAAGCGGGACCCATTGACATGGAAAGCTTCGTAATCAATGTCAATAGACAAGAAGTGATCTTGACTTTGGCCAACAAATCACGACTTGGACAAGACACCAATATGGAACAAAACTCTCATGATTCAAACACATCTGTAATTGACAAAGGTCTTGACTTTGGCCAACAAACCAATGTCAACTTTGGATCTTGAGTAAGAATCACTCAATGGAAGAAAAAACGCTTAATATGTTTTTTAGGGTTTTTCGCGTGAAAATTGGTAACCAATTTATTATCTTTGATTAGGTCTCATCATACACCCTTAAGCATGCATTCTAAAAGCATAATAAGGCACAATAAATAAATAAATTAATAATGATATGCGGATGGATATCTCACAAATTGTTCCTAGAACAAACCACTCATTTTCCTCTCCCCGGTTAGAACTATTCTAACTTCTACCCAATTAATTAATACAATAAAGAAACCTCATTTACATTGAGGGGAATTAGTGAGAAAAGAATTACAAAGAGTAAATAGATAAAAGGCTGGACACGCAGGTCCAATTTAATAAATTCTAAATTTATTACAATTTCCAAAATTACCCTCGCCCTTTTAATATCCATCCGACATACATTATTCATACAACACATTCAATCAATCTAATCCAATTAATTAATCTTTGAATTAACTCAAAACTGTGGAAATACTTTCTAAAATTCTTATTCTTTTAAAAAACGTTTGAAATGTTTCATTCAAAACCATTAGAATTCCAAAACTTCTTAACTTTCTTATCAATTTCTGAAAATTATAAATTACATATATGCTCATGCTTATGTTTCTGCACAACTATAAATTTAATGACACGTGCATTCTATATTTGTATGCTTATCCTTACTTTATCATTCATTCACATGCATATGCTAATGAAAATCTAATAAATTAATGATATAAGAATTTTATTCCTTTATACTTTCATTCTTGACTTTATTATTTTCTTAAGAGCTTATGCAATAACATTATGAACTTCTTATAGAAGCATTGCAAGACCATCATTACCTCCTTTTAATTCACACTTCCTACGCCAACCAAACAGACAATATTTAAACTATTATACTAATAAGCAAGGGATGACCTTACCCAAAACATTTGTTTTAATTATCAAAACAATGAACCAATAGCATAGTATTTCGTACTGTTGAGATTAAAATGTAACATGTAAGCAACTAGAGGCACAAAATTACTTGAACATCCAACTAACCTACTACCATCTTATTTCCCACTACTACATCAATCATAATTTTCAGATTTTGTATTCATGTCAACGCATCAATATTATTCTATTATCATATTTATTAAAGTTATAACTTAATCTTCTAAGAAGTTAAAATCCAAATCACATGTCCCCTTTTTATACCATCAATGTCTTAAAATCCATAACACATAACACATTTAAATCTTTTTTTTCCAAAAATTCCTTTTCTAATAATCTGGCTGAATATTCATCCCCTACATACTCTCAAAATTTCTTCCTAGTTTAAAGAAAACTATCTGCAGTTCCTTCACGAACATTATTTAACAAACACTGAATCCATAATTCTAAAACAATCATAGGATCTATAATATTCTCAAGCACACCGATTCTAAAAAATAAATAATTAATTAATTATTTAATTGAAACATAAGTCACAATTTAAATTTAATAAGAAAAATAATAATTCTGAAGGAGCAAAAAGTGAAGATTGTTACCTTATAAAAATTGAAAATGGAAAACCCCCAAATTTCTAGGGTTCTATGTATTTTCCCCAATACTTTAATCTTACCAATTTCAAAATTAAAATCATAGTGAAGTATATTATTTTATTTATAATTTTATTATATAATCCAATTACTCAATAATTTTTCAAATCTAAATCCATCAAACAAGGAAAAACTCAAGGAAATTACTGCATTATAAACTTACAATTTTTATCCAATAGCGGAATCCCTCTTCTTCCTGTTTTGCTCTTTCTTTCTTTTCTCATCTTCATCTCACAGAAGGCAAATAAAAATGTAATGGGTCATGGCATTTATTTTCCTCTTGAAACACCATCGATCTTCCAATTTTTGTTTTTTTTTTTTTGCATGTCCCCTGGACGCGATTCCTGCCTCCTACCTCTCGATTTACCGTTTAAGGTAATGGGATCGTGTATGCAGAAGATGACTTCTCAAGGTGTATTTGTTTCCATCAGGATAAAACCTGACATGCTTTTCCTTCTTCAACTTCATCAACAAACAATTAAAAAAAACAAGCTTAAATCTGATGATATTTTAAACCCCCATCCCAATTGTTGCTCTCCCCTTTCTCCCTCTGCTCCTCTCTTCTTCCTCTCTATTCTGCTTCCTTCTTAACTGTGCGGTGTGTGTGTGTAAAAAAATATCTTCCTCCCTCTCTTCCTTCTTTTTATGTCCACGTGTTATATATATATATGTGACATTTTCTAGAATAACAAAATGGGCTTAGGCTTCTCCCTATCATTTTCTAATTCTTCATATTATTATGGTGGGCTTCAGTGATTAAAAAAAAAAAAAAAAAACTTAGGCTTGATATGATAAGTTTTTATTACTTCTAAAAATTCGGGAATTATTTTTCTAGCTCGGGAAAGGAAGAAGAAAAAAATTTAAAGTATCGCTAAGCGAACTAAATAACTGGGGTCGTTACATGTTTAATCCATCAATTCATGCACAACACAAATTGAAGCCAAAATACATCATTTCATGCTCAACACAAATTGAATCCAAAATTCATCATTTCATGCTCAACATGCTATTTGATTTTAACATAAACATTATTGACTTTGATTTCAATCCAATCAAACCAACAATCAACATTTAAACATGCATTTAAACACATCATTTCATGTTACAAAAATAAAAGTGCAGTTCTTATTTTGAATAAGGTTCCGTCAAAGTCTGTACAACAGACACCATATGAGATATAGACAGGAAAGAAATCGGGTTTCTCATTCCTAAAGATTTTGGGATGCTGGGCATACGTCAAACGTTTGGAAGGTACCAAACTTGAGACCAAATCGGATAAATGCCTATTCGTAGGATATCCTAGGGAAACCAAAGGATATTACTTCTATCACCCACGAGAGAACAAAATATTTGTTGCTCTACATGCGGTTTTCCTTGAGAAATAATTCTTAAATATAGTGGTAAGTGGGAGGAAAGTAGAACTCGATGAAAATCAGAGTGATACTGTTCCTGGCATAGAGTCCTTAACGGAACAAGAACAGTCCATCCGGGATGAGACTGTACCACAATCTTCTATTGCACAAGGGCCGCGTAGGTCGGAGAGAGTCAGGAACCAACCTGAGAGGTATGGGTTTCTGATCTCACCTCATGTAGATATTAATCTCATTGAGGATGACGAACCGGCTACGTATGAGGAAGCGATACAAAATATCGATTCCGCTTTATGGCAAGAAGCCATGAAGTCCGAAATGGATTCCATGTACACCAACCAAGTCTGGACATTGGTTGATACACCAGAAGGCGTAAAGCATATTGGATGTAAATGGATCTTCAAGAAGAAGACCGACATGGAAGGCAACGTGCAAACGTACAAAGCTAGGCTTATAGCGAAGGGGTATCGTCAACGACATGGTGTCGATTACGACGAAACTTTCTCACCTGTTGCCATGATTAAATCCATTCGGATAATGCTTGCTATTGCTGCATATTTCGATTACGAGATATGGCAGATGGACGTTAAAACCACTTTCCCTAACGGAAACCTTTTGGAGGATTTTTATATGCAACAGCCTGACGATTTTATCGTGCCTAGACTTGCAAACAAGGTTTGTAAGTTAAATCGGTCCATTTATGGACTGAAGCAAGCATCGCGGTCATGGAACCAACGTTTTGATGAGATTATAAAAGAATATGATTTCATTCAAAACGAGGATGATCCTTGTGTATATAAGAATGTTAGTGGGAGAGCACTGACATTCATTGTCCTTTATGTTGACGATGTATTGCTTATGGGCAATGACATTCCCATGTTAACATCGGTGAAAGCTTGGCTTTCATTAAAATTCTCCATGAAAGATCAGCCTTTATTCTAGAAAAAAGATCTACAATGATAGATCTAGAAAGCTGCTTGGACTCTCCCAGAGCACGTACATTGACAAAGTGTTGAAAAGATTCAACATGGATCAGTCCAAAAGGGGACTGTTACCAGTGTCACATGGCATCTCTCTATCTAAGGACATGTGTCCTAAAACTCAAGATGAGAGAAACAGCATGAGTCGGATATTGTTCGCCTCGGTAGTCGGATCGATCATGTATGCTATGATATGTACACGACCTGATGTCTCGTATGCTTTGAGCATGTGTAGTCGCTATCAGGCCGATCCAGGTGATGGTCACTGGATGGCAGTTAAGAACATCCTTAAGTATCTTAAACGAACTAAGGATGCTTTCTTAATTTATGGAGATGGAGAACTTGAGGTAACTGGGTATACCGATGCAAGTTTCCAAACCGATAAAGACGACTCTAAGTCGCAATCCAGGTACATATTTTTTTTGAACAACGGAGAAGTAAGCTGGAAATCTTCAAAGCAAGAGACTGTTGCCGATTCAACAACAGAAGCGGAGTATATTGCTGCAGCTGAAGCAGCAAAAGAGGCAGTTTGGATCCGTAAATTCCTAATTGGATTAGGAGTAGTTCCGTTAGCAGCTGAGCCCGTTCCATTATTTTGTGACTATAACGGGGCTATAGCGCAGGCTAAGGAACAACGGTCTCATCAACGATCCAAGCATGTTTTTCGACATTTCCATCTGATTCGTTAGATCATACGTCGTGGCGATGTGAAGATCGAGAAGGTCGCATCAGATGACAACCTTGCAGACCCGTTGATGAAAGCTATTTCACAGCAAAAGTTTGAGAAGCACATACATAGTTCAGGTGTTAGATGCTTGAGTGACTGGCTATAGGCCAAGTGGGAGATTGTTAGACAATTATGACCCATAGCATCACTGTTTGTAAAAGACATTGTGTTTTTTGTACAAAATTGACTATGTAGTATTGAAATTGCCTTTTATCATTTCGTAATTTATTTACTTTGATATATAAATGGTAAAAGTCCATATGATTAGTTCCAGATTTAGACGATATGAGACAGTATCAATCCATAAAGGTTTAATCATTAAATATCCCTAGTCGTAGTATTATCGAGACTGGACATCGATAATGCAGAATAGACTGGTATTGCACTTGTGCGCGTTGTGAGGGCATAACGACATAGTTCTCTCATATGTTTATGTATAGGATACTTATGCAAGTGCGATAGGAGGTTGTGTTTTACCGATGGTACGGAAAACAGCTTCGCTCTGGATAGACCCCACAGAATCCCATTGGTAGTATGTATATGTGTCTATGGGAGCCCGCGTCAGGGTAGATGTATTTGGTATGAACCTGAGACTTACATCGCTAATACTTGCGACAATCGATAAACTTTGGTTTTGGTCGTCCAGAGCTTTAACAGGTTCTGTGTACGCCTCTATTGGGTTTATCGAGAATCGTAGTGTATTGGATGTGATGTCAAGACGGAAGTATCACTCTAGACATATGGAGATGATGATCACGCAGGGATTCATAACTCGTTCTCTATTGTGTTACAACCATCGGGATAATGTGACAAGGTCATGATTATCCGATTCAAAGAGACTAGTTGTTTGATATCAGATATCTGCTTCGTACGGGGCAGACACTATTCCAGCCCCAGGCCTAGCACGTGACATCTGATACTGGATCGCATTACGAGATACTAGGTATTCTACCGCATGACATAGATTATATATTCCAGTAAGAATATTTCTGGAGAATTGGGTAGGCACGGTGCTTTGCTAGAAGCCAACCTTGTCTTGTACATCGGTAAACATGTGGTACGAGGTACTCACTTTATCGGATAGTCCGATAACCGGATTTACTGCCAACATATCCAGAGATCTCTTGGGTCGCTTCCCAAAGATTCACCGATGACAGTTGACTTAAATTAGAATTAATCTGGGATTAATTAGAGAGAGAAAAATTATCTGGGATTAATATGGGCTTTATTTAATCTGGGATTAAATGTGTTCAGTAGAGAAAGAACGCGATTAATTTGGAATTAATCGGTAAAATAAATTTAATAGTTAAATTTGATTTTTCTATTTAATTTATTCAAATGGGCTAAAATTAATATATCAAATATATTAAAATGAATTGGATTTCATTAAGAGATTAAAGTCAGACTTTAATACGAATGACCGAATTAATTTAGAGTTAGTCCGTGAACAACGTTCGTAATATATTTGCGAGGCATCGTCATTTAATTAAATTAGATTTAATTATTTAGCGACGAAGGTTCGTTTAATCGGATTAAACGGACCGAGCCGCGGCAAATGTTCGTAGAGATATTTGATTTTGAATTCAAATATTTGGAGCCCATGTGTGGTAGGTGTTCCCACCACAAACAACTACCTTGTTTTACTTTTTGAAAACCATTTACCCATATCTACCTAGTTTAGGGTAAAAAGTGAAATGGTTTCACCTAAAGGTAAATAACAAAAAGGCATCTCTACACTTTTGTAACACTTAACAAAATTGAAAACTTGAAACCCTAGAAGCTCTAAGGGTGGCCGAAAATTCACATCCCATTCTTTCTTGGATTTTTTTTTCAAATCAACAAAAAGCTAGCACTTTGGAAGTGAACAAATGTGATAGGGAAACTACTCAAAAGCTTGGAATCATCAAAAGGTTGGATCTTGGAGATCTTGCTCTAAAAAATTTTAAAGCTCTATCCACTCATTGTAAGTTTATTTCGCACCTTATAATGATCATATCAATTGTTTTTCATGCTTATTAGATCCTATGAATGTTCTAGGAACACTAACAACTTCAGGGTAGGTGTATTTTGTCTTAACCTGAGACTTGCACCGCTAGTATTTGCGATAATCGGTACACTTTGGTTTTGGTCATCCAGGGCTTTAACCGTTCTGTGTATGCCTCTTCTGGGTATATTGAGAATTGTAGTTTATTGGGTGTGATGTCAAGATGGAATTATCACTTCAAACATAGGGAGATGATGATCATGTAGGATACGAAACTGGTGCTCTTATATGCGGCAGCTATCGGGATATTATGACAAGGTCATGTTTATCCGATTATAGAGACTAGTTGCTAGAGATCCGACAAGTGCTTTGTACGGGGCAGACAAATTCCCAGCCTCAGGCCTAGCATGTGACATCTAATATTGGATCGATATACACAATACTACGTATACTACACCTGACATAGATCATATATTCCTATAAGAATATTTCTGGAGAATTGGATTGGCACGGTTCTTTGCTAGAAGTAGACCATGTCTTGTAAATCGGTAAAAACGTAGTACTAGGTACATACGTATTTGGATAGTCCGATAACCAGATTTACTGCCAACATATCCAGGGATCTCTTGGGTCGCTACCCGAAGATTCACCGATGACGTATGACTCGCATTTTATTAATCTGAGATTAATCAGTAGTGAGAGAAAATTAATCTAAGATTAATTACGGAGATATTTTTGTTGGACAATTATAGCCCATAGCGTCACTATTTGTACAGATCATGGTGTTGTTGTACAAATTAACTATGTGACAAATGCGATTGCGCTCTTATCATTTGTGATCAGATCACCTAGATGTATAAATGATAGGAGGTCCTTATGATTTGTTCCTGGATTGAGAATGATATGAGACAGTATCAATCCACGAAGGATAAATCATTAAATATCCCTAGTCAGAGTATTATCGAGATTAGACATCGATGAATACGTAAAAGACTTGTATTACACTTGTGCACGTTTGTGAGGGCACAACGGTATAGTTCTCATAAATTTGGGTATATGATACTCATACAAGTGTAATAGGAGGTTGTGTTTCACCGATGGTATGGGAAACAGCTTCGCTCTGGATAGACCTCCTCAGAATTCCATTGGTAGTATGACTATATGTCTATGGAAGTCCGAAATCAGGGTAGGTGTATTTGGTCTTAACCTAAGACTTGCACCGCTAATACTTGCGACAATCAATATACTTTGGTTGTGGTCGTCCAGGGCTTTAACCGGTTTGTGGAGATATTTTATCTCGTTTAAAGAGAGATAACGAATCTTCGGATAGTCCGACGCCCACATTTACTACCAACATATCTGGGGATCTCATGGGTCGCTTCCCGAAGATTTAATGATGACGTATGACTCACACTTTAATTAATCTGGGATTAATTAGAAGAGAGAGAAAATTAATCTGGGATTAATTGCGGAGATATTTTATCTCGTTTAAAGAGAGATAACGATTAATTTGGAATTAATCGATAAATTAATATATTCGATATATTAAACGAAATTGGATTTCGACGTGGAATTAAAATTAGATTTTAATTCGGGCAAACGAATTAATTTAGAATTAATTCGCTAGCGATGTGAATAGTAATTATGCTTGGCATGATTATTTAATTAAATTAGATTTAATTACGATGCAACAGAAAATTCATTAATTTAGAATTAACGAACCCGTGCCCGAGATTATTTCCAAGCGCATTCGCATTTCGAATTCGAGTACGGCACGCAAGTCAAATCAAACTTCAAATCATTAGTCGCATCAAGCGTCAAATCGCTAGTCACTTCAAGCATCAAGTCACTTGTCACTTTGAGTGATGTGACTTGACAACTTGAAAGATGTGACTTGACAACTTGATGGATGTGACTTGATATGAATAGTGATGTAAGTGGTTGGCATAGTTTATTGACTTTTTGAAAGCCAAATGTGTGGGAAATGCATTTGAAATTCACAAAAGTGTATTAGATACACTGATGATGCCAAAATACCACACACTTTAACCACCTCTCTCTTCACTCTTTTCTCTCTTCTCTCTCACGCCCATAGGGATCTTTTCTTCTTCTGCTCATTGCCCAAAAACTGTGAACATGAGGGAAGGATTAAGATGATTTTTGTGGTAAAAATCATGAGAGCTAGCACTCCGAGAGACATATGAAGATAATAGGGAAACCCACCCGCGAGCTTGGAACCATATGACTCAAGCTTGGAGCTTGGAAGATGATGCAAAACTAAAATATTGAGGATGATGGACTGCTCACTGCCGAGAGGTCTTAAGGGCAGAAAATTAATTTTTGTTCTTTGCCGCGTCACTCAGCCGATCGATGTAAGTATTCAGCAACTTCTTCGATTTGTATTCGCACTTATTTCTTGCTTTTGATTCGATCCTCGGGACTTAGAAACTCCAACATTGGTACCAGAGCGATTGAAAAGCTGAATAAATGAATTAGGGCTTAAATTTTGGGTAAAATGTATTTGGTGATCATGATGAAATTGGATGGTTTAATTGAAGTTGATTTGATCAATTTCAAGAAATTGTGTTTGGAAAAAATTTCCCCATATTCTTAGCTTGGCCGAGAATGGTGCCCTATTTTAATGTCTTGGATTTTTTTATTATGATCATTGGATGTGTTAGAAATCAATCGGGAATGCTGATTTAATGTTGATTTGGATTTGATCGGATTGAATTTAAATCGAACATAAAATCCCCTCTTTGGCTGAGACATATATAGCATGAATTGGGTTGATTTTTCATCAATGTGTTGGACATGTGATAAGGATGATGAACATGATTAATTAGGCTAATCGATGTTTTAGAAATGTTGATTTATGTGATTAATCATGTTATATACTTTGGTAATTAAATTGGGAATTTGGAATTTGTAATTTAATTATATTGGGCCTAATTTTGGAAATTGGACTTTTAAAGTTGTAAATGGGCTTATTGGGCTTGGTTGTACTAAGTTGGGTTTAGGCTAAATTGGTTGGATCCAATTGAGCCCAAAATCACTTTCGTTAAGCCCAAATACGACTAATGGACCTTTAACGTTAATTGGGCCTAATGGGCCTAAATTGGTTTCAAAGGCAGATAAGGGTGATTCATTTAATGGGCTTTAGTCTTTGGGTTTGACCCATGTTGACCAAAAGTCCATGCCTTAAGAAATTAATTGAAAGCCTATTGGACTTTAATTAAATTAACGTTGGACGTTAATCGGGCTTTGAGACCTGTAGCGATTAAATTTGGAATTTAAGTCGTAAAGGTTTATTAATAAAGTGTAGTATTTAATTTGGAATTAAATAGTGAATTACTATTAAATGCAAATTGAATTGGATTTAATTATGTTGTTTAATTTAATTCGAAAATTCGTACTTTGATTACTTATTCGCAAAATGAGTTTGACTCGCACAAAATCAAATCGTTGTTTTATCATTGGATGGTCATTAATTATCAGATTAATTAATTTGATTAGATTGATTGATAACATGCTTGTGTGAATACATGGTTGTGATGCATGAATAATGTATATCAGATGGATATTAGATGGGTGGGGCAATTTTAGAAATTATTGTAATAAATTTGGAATTTATTAATTGGACCTGCGTGTCCAGCCTTATTACCTCCTTACTCTTTGTATTCTCTTCTCACCTATTCCCCTCAATGTAAATGAGGTTTCTTTAGAAGTGTAGTGTAGCGGGTATAAGTAATACATGTGCTAGCGGGAGAGAGAAAGGGAGAGATTTGATCTTGGATCAATGTGTAAAGTATCCATCCGCATATCATTATTATTTTATTATACGTGCTTTATTATGTGTTTAGAATGCATGTTTAAGGGTGTATGATGATGATACCTTAACAAATATAATAAATTGGTTGCCAATTTGCACGTGAAAAAACCCTCACAAATATTAAGCGTTTTTCCTTCCATTGAGTGATTCTCACTCAAGATCCAATACTTGCATTGGCTTGTTGGCCACAGTCAAGGCTTTTGTCCATCGAGGATGTGTTTGAATCACGAGAGCTTTGTTCCATATCGGTGTCTTGTCCAAGTTGTGGTTTGTTGGCCAAAGTCAAGACCACTTCTTATCCATCCACATTGATTACGAAGCTTTCTATGGTCAATGGGTTCCGCTTAACTGGGATCATTAAGCTTGTTGTGCCAAAGCCAAGGCTTGGTTGATTCAGAGGAAAATGTTTAGGTAATATATTGGATATGTTGGCATATATAAGATATATGTTTCGGACATGGATGTCCCCCTACCAAATCTAGGAATTGGATGGGATCAAATCGATCTTAGAGATCTACCTAGTTAATTATCATATAATTTATTGGCCAAAGTCAAGATTGTGTGATATTTAATGGGATCCTAGCCCACTAGGAAACACGATTTCCGAGTACTCGACAGAGGGTTAGAGGCTCGTCGAAAATAGTGGCAGGCAAGTATTAAATTTGCAATATTCGTTTATTTACTTGCTATACGCGCTCAAAAAAATATCATTCGTCGAATAAATTAAATGTTAGTTGGACTAATATTTAATTGTTGTTTTAAAACAGTTGGACTGTATTCAAACTATTCATTTATAGTTGATTTTATAATTGGATTATAGTAATCAATATAATTGAATTAACCAATTAAAGTATAGTTGATTAATATAGTTGGATTATAATAATCATTATATTTAATAGTACCTAAATCGTTGATTAAATAGTTGGACTATTAGAATCAAGGTGAAATTGAAAGATTGACATTTAAAACATAATCCTAGGGAAAATGTATTTAAATGGTTTAATTTTCAAATTGGGTAAAAATCTCTGGATGGTCCTGGAATCTAATAAGTCAATTTATTTGATAAAATAACATATTAGGACTAAGCCCGGAATTGAGTAAATAGTAGAGCATGATCTTTGGAAGATCATGTGATGATAACTTAAGTACTTAATCCATTATGCTTGCCAAATAGATTCCTTAATTTCTTAATCAAACTAAGGATTAGATCCTTAAAATATGATAATGAAATTGAAGGATCTTCATAGATCTATTCTAAAATCTTAGAAGTATTTAATTACAAATCAATAACTATTGGAGAGTTAATGGCTATTCTCAAGAAGATAAAGCCAAAGTTTGCAATAATGCAAGAAGCACAAGGCGTATCTTACTTCGATATTCTAGAAACCCAAGGCTCGGCCAAATGCTTCTAGAATATGAAAAGGGCAAAGGCAAAATCATTATAATCTTTTATGAAGATAAAGGACATATCCCAAGATGTGTGTCTAAATTGTGGCAAACAGGATCGCGAAAGCGTGACTGCCGTTTGAACAAAGCAGACATGAAGGATTTAAAGAAATGGCAAGGCTCTGACTTTAAATATGTTTGTCATAATTATGTTCAGTACTAGTGTTGAAATTGGATTTTAGATACTTAATGTGATACATAAATACGTACTGATGTGCAGTATCTGTTATGAGCAGGATACTGACTTCAGATGAGATTCATTTGTGAATTAGAAACAGGACGAAAGTCGCTGTTTTGATCGTAGATACCTAAGTTTAGGAACTACCTTCAGTTCTGTACCTAAATTTGGAAACTGTTATAATGTAACTAGTTTGGCTAGAGACATTATCTTTATATCAGTGTTTAATCCGTTGCAGATTTATCTTTATATTCTAGAACAGTAAAGTGTTTTATTATATAAAGATGATATTGAGATAAAAACACATTAGATGTGAATAACAGAATTTGTATTTTGAATATAAATAAATCTCAAACACAGAACATGACAAACAAATAGCTCAAACTGATTTGATCAGATGAAACATATTGTGGCATTATTGTCTGGGACACAATGAAACAAGACTCGTATATCCACACTTTTGAAGAGTGGGTACTCGGACTGTTTTGATTCGAATCAAATAAAGTCTACAAATCTAGTTTCTTGGGCAAAGTGCCTAAAATACTATTTACTTGGTAAAAGTGCAAATGCCACCAATCTGTTTGCCCTAGTTCATAGTGAAGCAAGTGGCCTCATGTCTAGCTAGGCTAGAGATGGATATGAATATTTCGTGACCTTTAAGGGTGTGGCATCACGTTATGGTTAAGTGTTTCTTTTGAAACACGAATCGGAAACTTTTACAGTTTCGACACGAAATAGACAAACAGATAGAATAAAGTATTAAACCTTCACGGTAAGACCGTAATGGAAAATACTTAAGCAATAAGTTTCTATTGTACTTGAAAGAGTATAGTATTCTTTCAAATAAGGACTCCTCCCGGAACACGTCAATTTGATGGTGTGTCCGAACAGGATAAATCGAATTTTGTTGGACATGATAAGGTTAATCATGAGTCGCTCTGAGCTACCATTTCCTTCAATGGATAAGTATAAACAGTGCAGAACTTATTTTGAATAAGGTTCCATAAAAATATGTTTGACAGATTACATATTAGATATGAACGGGAAGGAAACTAGGTTTCTTATTCCTGATAATTTGGGTATGCTAGGCATACTTTTGGATGATACCAAACTTGAACCCAAATTGGATAAAGTGCCAATTGTAGGTTATCCGAGGGATACCAAGTATAGTACTTATACATCTCACAATAGAACAATGTAATTGTTGCTCGTCATGCGGTTTTCTTGAGAGGAATACTGATATGTAGTGGTAAGTGGGAGGATAGTAAAACTCAATGAAAATCGAAGTAATACTGTTCAAGGCACCGATTCCTTTATGGAACACAAACAGTTCATCAAGGATGAAACTGTACCAGTAATCTTCAAATTCACAAGAACCGCGTAGATCGGAGAGAATCAGAAAACAATCTAGGGTATGGGTTTCTGATCTCACCTCGTAAAGATGTCAATCTTTTGAGGTATACCAACTTACTACGAATGAGGAAGTGATACAAGGTATCGACTCCCTATTATGACAAAGTGCCATGATGTTCAAAATGGATTCCATGTATATCAACTATGTTTAGAATACTAGTTGATGTACCACAAGGCATTGTGCCTATTGGTACTATATAAGTCTTCAAGGAAGACATACATGGAAGGCAACATACCAACGTACTAAGCTAGACTTGTAGCGGAAAGGTATAGTTATCAACATTGTGATTGATTACGATGAAACCTTTTACCTGTTGCGACGGTAAATCTATTTGGATAATGCTTGCTGATGCTGCATGTTTCATTTATGAAATATGGCAGCTGAACGGGAAAAATCGCTTTCCTTTAACGAAAACCTTTTGGAGGATGTTTAAAACATCCTGACGATTTGTCGTACCATAACCAGCAAACAAGGTTTGCAGGTTAATCGATCCATGGAGGGATTGAAGCAAGTATTGGGTTCTTTCAACTATCGTTTTGATGTAATCATAATAGTTTATGATTTAATTCAAAACAAAAATGATTCTTGTGTATATAAGAGGGTTAGTGGGAGCGCACTGACAGTGTCTGTCCTATAAATAATGATAATACGTCATTTCTGGAAATGATATTCCAATAAAATAATCGGTGAAAGCTTGGCTTTCATGAAAATTCTCCGTAGAATTCTTGGTAGAAACAACCTTTATTCTAGGAATAAAGATCTACTGGGATAGATTTAAAGTTGTTGACACTCTCCGATAACTCGTACACTTAAAAAATGTACGTGACCTGGTGTCTCATACGCTTTGAGCATATGAATTCACAAATTGGCCAATCCTCGTGATAGTCACTGGATTGATGTAAAGAACATACTTAGTATCTTAGAGAACTAATGATGCTATCTTAAACTATGGAGATGGAGAACTTGAAGTGACTGGGATCACTGCTGTAAGTTTCCTAACCGAAAAATGACTAGGGTATCCTAGGGAAACCAAAGGATATTACTTCTATCACCCATGAGAGAACAAAATATTTGTTGCTATACATGCGGTTTTCCTTGAGAAGGAATTCCTAAATGCAGTGATAAATGGGAGGAAAGTAGAACTCGATGAAAATCGAAGTGATACTGTTCCTGGCATCGAACCCTCAACGGAACATGAACAGTCCATCCAGGATGAGACTGTACCATAATCTTCAGTTACACAAGGACCGCGTAGATCGGAGAGAGTGAGGAAACTGCCTGAGAGGTATGAGTTCCTGATCTCACCTCATGTAGATATTAATCTTATTGAGGATAACGAACCGGCTACGTATGAGGAAGCGATACAAGATATCGATTCCACTTTATGGCAAGAGGCCATGAAGTCCGAAATGGATTCCATGTACACCAACCAAGTTTGGACACTGGTTGATACACCAGAAGGCGTAAAGCCTATTGGATGCAAATGGGTCTTCAAGAAGAAGACCGACATGGATGGCAACGTACAAACGTACAAAGCTAGGCTTATAGCGAAGGGGTATCGTCAAGTACATGGTGTCGATTACGACGAAACCTTCTCACCCGTTGCCATGGTTAAATCCATTCGAATAATGCTTGCTATAGCTTCATATTTCGATTACGAGATATGACAGATGGACGTTAAAACCACTTTCCTTAACGGAAACCTGTTGGAGGATGTTTATATGCAACAGCCTGACGGTTTTATCGTGCCTAGACTTGCAAACAAGGTTTGTAAGTTAAATCGGTCCATTTATGGACTGAAGCAAGCATCGCGGTCATGGAACCAACGTTTTGATGAAATCATAAAAGAATATGATTTCATTCAAAACGAAGATGATCCTTGTGTATACAAGAAGGTTAGTGGGAGAGCACTGACTTTTATTGTCCTTTATGTTGACGATGTATTGCTAATAGGCAATGACATTCCCATGTTAACGTCGGTGAAAGCTTGGCTTTCATTGAAATTCTCCATGAAAGATCTGGGAGAAGCAGCCTTCATTCTGGGAATAAAGATCTACCGGGATAGATCTAGAAAGCTGCTTGGACTTTCCCAGAGCACATACATTGACAAAGTGTTGAAGAGATTCAACATGGATCAGTCCAAGAGAGGACTATTGCCAATGTCACATGGCGTCTATCTATCTAAGGACATGTGTCCTAAAACTCAAGATGAGAGAGACAACATGAGTCGGATACCGTTCGCCTCGGCAGTCGGATCGATCATGTATGCCATGATATGTACGCGACCTGATGTCTCCTATGCTTTGAGCATGTGTAGTCGCTATCAGGCCGATCTAGGTGAGGGTCACTGAATGGCGGTTAAGAGTATCCTTAAGTATCTTAGACGAACTAAGGATGCCTTTTACCGTTTTGTAAATTTATTGACTTTAATATAAATGGTAGAAGTCCATATGATTAGTATCGGATTGAGATGATATGAGACAGTATCAATCCATAAAGATTTAATCATTAAATATCCCTAGTCGTAGTATTATCGAGATTGGACATCGATAATGCGGTATAGACTAGTATTGCACTTGTGCGCGTTGTGAGGGCATAACGGCATAGTTCTCATATATTTAAGTATAGGATACTTATGCAAGTGCGATAGGAGGTTGTGTTTTACTGATGGTACGGAAAACAGCTTCGCTCTGGATAGACCCCGTGAAATCCCATTGGTAGTATGTATATGTGTCTATGGGAGTCCACGTCAGGGTAGATGTATTTGGTCTTAACCTGAGACTCGCATCGCTAATGCTTGCGACAATCGGTAAACTTTGGTTTTGGTCGTCCAGGGCTTTAACAGGTTCTGTGTACGCCTCTTCTGGGTTTATTGAGAATCGTAGTGTATTGGATGTGATGTCAAGATGGAAGTATCACTTCAGACAAATGGAGATGATGATCACGCAAGGATTCAGAACTGGTTCTCTATAGTGTTGCAACCATCGGGATAATATGACAAGGTCATGATTATCCGATTCAAAGAGACTAGTTGCTTGATATCCGATATGTGCTTCGTACGGGGCAGACACTATTCCAGCCTCAGGCCTTGCACGTGACATTATTGGTGATTATCTAGGTCCCAAGATCATTAAACAAGCATGATAAAGTGTTGAATACATCTCAAAGGAGTTACGGAATACTCACATCGATCGGTTGAGACGAAAGAAGACGAACAAAACCATTTTTGGCCTCCAAAGCTCACGCCAATCACTGCAGTTCACAGCCCACTGTTTCAGTTTTGTGTCTTGAATTTGAGCTCCGAATCTTCATCGAACGATTCCCGGCTCAAGGGTAAGTGTCCCTAACACCTTCATATGTCTCTCGGGAGTGCTAGCTCGCTTGGATTTTTCCACAAAACCCTTGAAATTGCCTTGCAATGTTCGGCCAACCCATGACAGTTCACTGCCATGGGCGTGAGAGTTAGAGAGAGAGATGGAGATGAAGAATTTGTGTATTAGGTTGTTAAGCATTTTCCAAAAATGCCTTTATATATTTTCCAAGAAAAAATAAAAAAAACAATTACCAAATGATTAATTAAATCAAAAGTAAATGCTTTACACCCACCAACACTATTCCACCAAAACACATCACTATTCATTTCACTTTATTAAAGTGACATGTCTATCAATCAATCAATCACTCACATCAATCAATCAAATGTCACATCACTCAAAGTGACGTTTGATTTGACGCTTTGATGTGACGAATGACTTGACGCTTTGATGTGACGAATGACTTGACGCTTGATGTGACTTGCGTGCCGCACTCGAATTCGAAATACGAATGCGCTCGCAATCACACTCGGGCTCGGGTTCGTTAATTCCAAATTAACGATTTATCCGTTGCGTCGTAATTAAATGATTACGCCTAGCGAATTCACTATTCACGTCGCTAATGAATTAATTCTAAATTAATTCGTTCGCCCGAATTAAAATCCAATTTTAATTTCGCGTCGAAATCTAATTTCGTTTAATATATCAAATATATTAATTTACCGATTAATTCCAAATTTATCGTTATCTCTCTTTTATTGATATTTTATCCTAGATAAATTATATCCGAAATTAATCCCAGATTAATTTTCTCTCTCATCAAATTAATCCCAGATTAATTAAAGTGCGAGTCATACTTCATCGGTGTATCATTGGGACGCGACCCAAGAGATCCCCGGATATGTTGGCAGTGAATCGGATCGTCGGACTATCCGAACACGTACGTACCAAGTACTACGTTTTACCGATTCACAAGACAAGGTTGGCTTCTAGCAAAGCGCCATGCCTACCCAATTCTCCGGAAATATTCTTACAGGAATATTTGATCTATATCAAGCGTAGTATACCGTAGTATTGCGTATTTCGATCCAGTATCGGACTGTCACGTGCTAGGCCTGGGGCTGGAGTTGTGTCTGCCCCGTACGAAGCACATGTCGGATGTCTGGTAACTAGTCTCTATAATCGGATATACATGACCTAGTCATAATATCCCGATGGCCGCACAGCACTTAAGAGTACTAATACCGTATCCTACGTGACATCATCTCCACTATGACTGGAGTGATACTTCCATCTTGACATCACACCCAATACTTTACGATTCTCAATATACCTAGTATCGGCGTACACAAAACCGGTTAAAGCCCTAGACGACCTCAACCAAAGTATATTGATTGTCGTAAGCATTAGCGGTGCAAGTCTCAGGTTAAGACCAAATACACCTACGCTGATGACGGACTCCCATAGACAAATAGTCAGACTACCAATGGGATTCCGAGGGGCTCTATCCAGAGCGAAGCTGTTTCCCGTACCGTCGGTGAAACACAACCTCCTACCGCACTTGCATAAGTATCCAATACTTAAGTATATGAGAACTACGCCGTTGTGCCCTCATAACGCGCACAAGTACGATACTAGTCTTTTACGTATTTATCGATGTCCAATCTCGATAATACTCTGACTAGGGATATTTAATGATTTGTCCTTCGTTGATTGATACTGTCTCATATCATTCTCAATCAAGGAACAAATCATAAGGACCTCTCATCATTTATACATCTTGGTGATCTAATCACAAATGATAAGAGTGCAATTTCCTTTGTCACATAGTTAATTTGTACAACAACACAATGATCTGTACAAATAGTGACGCTATGGGTCATAACTGTCCAACAATCTCCCACTTGGCCTATAGCCAGTCACTCAAGTGTTTAACACCCGAACTATGTACGGTTTGCTCAAATTGCTGAGAAAAGGTTTCGTCAGTGGATTTATATGATTATCATCTGATGCGATTTATACGATCATCACATCGCCATGATGTATGATCCGAACGAATCAGATGAATAGTCGAAGTATACATCTGGATCGTTGATGAGACCATTAATTCTTTAGCCTGTGCTGACGCCTAGCTCAGCTGCTAACAGAAATATATCTAATCCAATTAGATTTATTATTGACCCAGATTACTTCAATTGCTGCCTCAGCTGTTGCAATTTATCCGCATTTGTTGTTTATTCGGTAACAGTATCTTGCTTGGAAGATTTTCAGCTCATTGTACCGTTATTCAAACTATATAGTACCGTTTGCGACTTTGAGTCGTTTTATCGGTTTGGAAACTTGCAGTAGTGATCCCAGTCACTTCAAGTTCTCCTTCTCCACAGATTAAGACAGCATCCTTAGATCTCTAAGATTCTAACGGATGTTCTTAACATCAATCCAGTGACCATCATCCGGATTGGCCTAATTGTGAATCCATATGCTCAAAGCGTATGAGACACCAGGTCATGTACATTTTTCAATGTACAATTTCTCGTAGAGTTTTGACAACTTAATCTATCCCAGTAGATCTTTATTCCTAGAATAAAGGTTGTCACTCCCAAGAATTCTACGGAGAATTTTCTCGAAAGCCAAGCTTTCGCCGATTATTTTATATGAGAATTTCATTTCCAAGAAATGAATATGTTATCATTATTTTATTAAAGGACATTCTTGTTAGTGCGCTCCCACTAACCTTCTTATATACACAAGAATTATTTTTGTTTTGAATTAAATCATACACCATTATGATTACATCAAAACGTTAATTCCAAGAACCTAATGCTTGCTTCAATCCAAACATGGATCGAATAACCTGCAATCCTTGTTTACTGGTTTTAGTAGGATAAAATCGTCAGGATGTTATAAACATCCTCCAAAGGGTTTCCGTTTAAGGAAAGCGATTTTGATCTTTAACTGACACATTTCATAAATGAAACGTGCAGCTACAGCAAGCATCATCCAAATGGATTTGTCGTGGCAACAGGTAAAAGGTTGAACCGTAATCAACACAATGTTGATAACGATACCTTTCCGCTACAAGCCTAGCTTTGTACGTTGGTATGTTGCCATCCATGTATGTCTTCCTTGAAGACTTATACAGTACCTATAGGCACAATGCCTTATGGTACATCAACTAGTGTCCAAGCATAGTTGTTATACATGGAATCCATTTTGGACTCATGGCACTTTGCCATAACGGAAGTCGATACCTTGTATCACCCCTTCTTACGTAGTCGGTTGGTATACCTCAACAAGATTGACATCTTTATGAGGTGAGATCAGAAAACCATACCCCAGGTTGTTTTCTGATTCTCTCCGATCTACGCGTTTCTTGTGTATACGAAGATTAATGGTATAGTTTCATCCTTGATGAACTATTTTTGTTCCATTAAGGACTTCATGCCAGAAAACAGTATTACTCCGATTTTCATCGAGTTATACCGTCCTCCCACTGACCACTGCATATCGGTAATCCTCTAAGGAAGACCGCATGGCGAGCAACAATTACAATTGTTCTCTAGTGAGATGTATAAGTACTATACTAATGGTTTTCCCTAGGATAACCTATATTTGGCACTTATCCGATTTGGTTCTTGTTTGGTATCATCCAAACGTAAGTGTAGACAACAGGAGCTGGGCGACGCTGTTCTGGGCTCGCGGCCTGGTTGAGAAGCATGAAATAACATGGAGTCGCCACCCGGTATGAACCGGGATAAAGATTTAAGGCCGCACTCACTCCTCGCAGGAGAAGACCCCAAACCGTTGGGTTCGGAATGGTCTCTTACTTTATGTCATCTGTAATGTTTGTGATTTGTGTAATATTAACCAAGTCTACCTAGCATGCATGCTCAAGGGTACTTAGATCTAACAGCTTTCATCCAAATAATTCCACGCAATATAACACAACGAGCACATTGAATCATTACATTAACATGTATAAATCATTACCCAAACACATCATAAACTAATAACATGCATAAAGGACAACCTAGATATGCTTTAACAAATAAATAACAAACTAAACTAAATCATGCTTAAATAATAAACGAATAACCTAAGGGCTATAACATGCTCAAATACAAATTCGGATGAGACGAGATATGTGTATCTTAAGTGGTACGTGGCATTGTATCCCGAGTGCAGACCGCACTACCGTCCATTCGGAATCGGCTACGGAATTTACGTCCGGGTTTCCATCCGATATACCGCAAGCAAGATTACATATTCCATTCACCCGAAATCACATCATGCACCAATCCACAATACTCAATAAAACGATAAAACAACACATGCAGGATAAATATGTGGCCAACTATTTGGCCATTCTCAATGTAGGACCTCGCATACCCGGTTCGACGTATTCCACGTCAACCGAGCACGCCGTGTCCGGAATCACAAAGGGTGCCCTCAGGTCTTACCTTTTAGTTGCTTTCTGGGAGTGCGTTCTGCGGTGTCGGAAGGGTTATCATTCCACTGTTCTCAATGTCCGCTTTCCCGCTGTTTTATCCGGGTTCGCTATTTTCGCTGTTTTGTCCGTTTTCAACGGATCCGCTGTTTCCGCCGTTTGCTGTTTTCACTGTTTTCACCCACAGTTACAGTTCACTGTTTTATCTGTATTCTCACAGTTTCAACTCGCCGTTTTCACCGTTATTTTCACTCGTCATTTTTTTTGTATTTTTCTTCTATTTTCACTCGCTGTTTTCTCTCTGTTTTCAATTCAGATTCTGATCTCTCTCTCTTGGGTAGTTTGGCCGCTGTTTTGGGAGATTTTCACGTGTGCATGGCTAGGGTTTCAGGGGTAATGCGTGAGTGCAAGGCTGGGTTCTGTTTTGTGTGGTCTAAAGGGTGCAGGTCAGGGGCTATTTTACGGGTTTTAGGGTGCAGGTCAGGGGCTGTTTTGCTTGATTTAAAGGGTGCAGTTTGTGCGGTTAATGAGGTCTGTTGTGAGTGGTTTATTTTGTTACGGTTCTGTGGGGTATGTATGCGGCTATCTTGATGGTCAGTTTACAGTGGCAGTTTGTGGTATGAGAGGGCAGTTTGCTTGCTTCAGGGGTTGATTGCAGTGGCCGTGTTAGCGTATTTAGAGGCTGTTTCCTTGGGCAGTTTGGTACGTGTATGGGGGCTTCAAGCAGTGAGGGTTTGTGACGTTGAATTGGAGGGCTGCTGGCAGTACGTGCAGTGGCTATGAAGGCTGATTTGGTCGTACGTGCACGGCTCATGGGCTGATTTGGTCGTACGTGCACGGCTCATGGACTGCCTGAGGGTTAGGTTGTGACTTGCGGCGATAACGGGGCATGAAGTGCTGATGAATGGTCCAGTGCGCTGTTTATGGAGAGTGGGCAGTGGCTTAGGGTTTCATGGCAGTGAAGGGTCTGGATCCTCGAAGATGATGGTGGTGAGCTGCTTGCTTCGTGAGTGTGTCCCCTTTGTGCGTGTAAGGTCAGTGAGCTAGTGGTTGTGTGCAGTGCATGTCCAAGGTTCCAGGGACTGTTATGGTCGTGAGAGTGGGAGCAGATTGTGCGCTGATGAGAAGGGTTTTGTGGCTGTTTCAGTACCGTGAGAGAGAGGATGGAGATGATGGTTGATGATGGTCAGTTGCTGCGAAGGTTAGGTCATGGCAGTGAGGGTTTTGCGTGAGGGTTCCTTGAGTGCAGGTTGTGCGTGTGTGCTGAGAGGGTGAGGGTTGTGTCTAGGGTTTTTTCGTGGGGAAGAGATGATGGAGAGGGAGCTGTCAACTGCCGTCAAAGTGGGTTCATGAAGGTGGTTACATGTGTTTTAGTAGCTATGTGAGGGTGCCGGTCTGTTGAACGTGAGGCTTGAGGGTTCTTGAGCTGTGATGATTTTCTGAAGAATGGAGGGGCTGCCTATGGCGTGAAGGACCGGTTCCACGTGAAAGGGGCCGTGAGCTGTGATAAGGTGTAGGGTTTGAACTGTTGTGTGGTGTGGTTGCACGTGGGGTCAAGAAATGATGCTTTGTATGGGTGTTGTATGGGCATCACGTGCTGTGTGAATGTGAAGGAATGGGTTGTTGCAGTGTATGGGGGGTGTGAAGAATTTTTTATTGCTTTGTGTTAGTGGGTTTTGTTGGAGAGTGCTTTGGTGGTTCATGAAGGAATGGGTTTTGTTTTGTTTTGTTAGTGTTTGTTAAAGGTGGCAAGGGAATTGGTGGGTGGCATACGTGGGAGTGATGGAGGGCATATGTTTTTTTGTTGTTTGTTTATTGGAAATGGGTGGCTATGTTGTGTGTGAATGGAATGTGCGAAGGGTAAATTTTAATTTTGTGTTTTTGGTTACTCGTTATTATGTTAAAGTTATTATTTAATTGGTTGGTAATTTTTAATGATTTAATTTAATTCAAATTAATTTAATTGGTTGGTGAATTTTAATTTGCATGGAAGTTGAAGGGTCACAAGCATGGAAAGTTAGAGAGAAGGTGTAGGTGTGAGAAAGAGCGAGGAAAAGGTTCCGAGCGAAGGATGATTTTGAAAAGGAAAAGGCGACTACGAACCCGAAGCAAAACAAGCGAATAAAATCCATCAAAAAGTCAATTCTTGACTTTGCCCTTCCGGCGTCCGCTTCCCGCGACTCCTGCGACTTAAAAGAGACTGCCTCCGTACGAGGCCCATCATCGGGCTGGTATGCAAAAATACAATGCCTACAGTAAGCCTAGCATACCCAAATCAAAAGGAGTGTGAAACCCAGTTTCTTTCCCGTTCATATCTAATATGAAGTCTGTCAAATAGAATTTACATGGAACCTTATTCAAAATAAGTTTTTCACTGTTTATGCTTATCTTTGAAGAAAATGTAGCTCAGAGCGACTCATGATTAACCTTATCATGCCCAACAAAATTCAGTTTCTCTGTACGGACACACCGTCAAACTGACGTGTTCTAGGAGGAGTCCTCATTTGAAAGAATACTATACTCTTTCAAGTATATATCAAACTTATTGCTTAAGTATTT
The DNA here is from genome assembly GCA_019454045.1 of Zanthoxylum bungeanum. Taxonomy (NCBI): domain Eukaryota; kingdom Viridiplantae; phylum Streptophyta; class Magnoliopsida; order Sapindales; family Rutaceae; genus Zanthoxylum; species Zanthoxylum bungeanum. The sequence continues at coordinate 269,361 of SKCR01030730.1, forward strand.
TCCATTACGGTCTTACCGTGACGATTTATACTTTAGCCGATCTGTTTGTCTATTTCGTTTCGAAACTCTAAAAGTTTCCGATTTGTGTTCTTTAAAAGAAACACATAACCATAACGTGATGCCACATACGTTAAGGTCACGAAACATTCATTTCCACATCTAGCCTAGCTAGATATGGGCCCACTTACTTCACTATGAATAGGGCTATCAGATCGGTGGCACTTGCACTTTTACCAAGTAAATAGTGTTTTAGGTACCTTACCTAATAAACTAGATTCGCAGACTTTATTTGATTAGTCAAATCAGTCCTAGTACCCACTCTTCAAAAGTGTGGATATACGACTCTTGTTTAATTGTGTCCCAGACAACAATGCCACAATTAGTTTCATCTGATCAGATCAGTATGAGCTATTAGTTTGTCATTTTATATGTTCAAGATTTTATTTATATTCAAAATATAAATATTGTTATTCACATCTAATGTGTTTATCTCAATGTCATCTTTATATAATGAAACACTTTAGTGTTCTAGAATATAAGGTTTATCCGCAACGTATTAAAACACTGATATGGAGATAATGTTTCTAGTCAAACTAGTTACATTATAACAGTTTCCTAATTTAGGTACATACCCGAAGGTAGTTCCTAAACTTAGGTATCTACGGTCGAAACAGCGACTTTCATCCAGTTTCCGATTCGCAGATTAACCTCAGCTTCAAGTCAGTATCCTGCTCACAGCAGATTCTGAACATCAATAGATATATTTTATGTACCATACTAAGTATTTTAAAATCCAATTTTAATACTAGTAATGGACATAATTTTGACAAACATTCTTAAAGTCAGAGCCTTGCCCTTTCTTTAATTCCTTCGTGTCTGCCATATGCAAATGACAGTCATTTCGGGATATGTCCTTTATCTTCCAGAAGATAATAACGATATTGCCTTTACCCATTTTTCAATATTTCAGAAGTCTTTGGCCAAGCCTTGGATCTCTAGAATATTGACGTAAAGTGCGCCTTGCGCTACTTAACTAATTGCAAAGTTTGACTTTGTCTCCTTGAGATTAGTCATTAATTCTCCAAGAATTATTAATTGCAAATTTAATACTTCTTAAATCTAAACATAGATTTATTACAAGTATATTGAATTAAGCATTATAAGTCATCATCACATAATACTTCCAAAGATTATGTTCCACTGTTTGCTTAATTCCGGGTTTAGGCATAATAGGTTATTTTATCAAATAAAGTAACTTATTATTTATTTCCAGGACCATCCTGAAATTTCATTCCCAATTAGAAAAATTAAACCATTTAAATATTGTAATCCGAGATTATATTAAACGTCCAATCTTTCAATGTTTCTTGATTTTAATAGTCCAACTATTTAATCAATTTCGTCAGGTACTATTTATTATAATGATTACAATAATCCAATTATTCAATCAACTATAATATTAATTCAATTATATTGATTACTATAATCCAATTATAAAATCAACTATTTATTGAATTTATTTGAATATAGTCAAACTATATTAATTAAAACAACATTAAATATTAGTCCAACTAATACTTTTAATTATTTGACGAGTGATATTTGTTTGAGCGCGTATGGCGAGTAATTGAACGAATATTGCAAATTCAATTCTTGCCTCCCACTATTTTTCGGTGAGCCTCTAACCCTCTGTCGAGTACTCGGGAAATCGTGTTTCCTAGTGGGCTAGGATCCCGTTAAATGTCACACAATCTTGACTTTGGCCAACAAATTGTATGATAATTAACTAGGTAGATCTCTAAGATCAATTGGGATCCAATCCAATTCCTAGGTCCGGTAGGTGGACATCCCAGTCCGAAACATATATTGTATATATGCCTATATCCAATATTTACCCTAACCGTTTTCCTCTGAATCAACTAGCCTTGGCTTTGGCACAACAAACCTAATGATCCAGTCAAGCGCGACCCATTGACCATGGAAAGCTTCGTATCAATGTCAAGTGACAAGAAGCGGTCTTGACTGTGGCCAACAAACACAACTTGACAAGCCACCGATATGGAACAAAACTCGTGATTTTGATTCAAACACATCTTCGACGGACAAAGGGCTGGACTTTGGCCAACAACCCAATGCCAACTCGGATCTTGAGTAAGTAAAACACTCAATGGAAGAAAAAAAAACGCATATATTGAGCGAGGGTTCTTCGCTGTGCAAATTGGCTACCAATTTATTATCTTTGTTAAGTTTCTGTTAGACAATTATGACCCATAGCGTCACTGTTTGTAAAAGACATTGTGTTTTGTACAAAATTGACTATGTAATATTGAAATTGCCTTTTATCATTTCGTAATTTATTTATTATGATATATAAATGGTAAAAGTCCATATGATTAGTTCCGGATTGAGATGATATGAGACAAAATCAATCCATAAAGGTTTAATCATTAAATATCCCTAGTCGTAGTATTATCGAGACTGGACATCGATAATGCGGAATAGACTAGTATTGCACTTGTGCGCGTTGTGAGGCATAACGGCACAGTTCTCATATGTTTAAGTATAGGATACTTATGCAAGTGCAATAGGAGGTTGTGTTTTACCGATGGTACGGAAAACAGCTTCGCTCTGGATAGACCCCGCGGAATCCCATTGGTAGTATGTATATGTGTCTATGGGAGTCCGCGTCAGGGTAGATGTATTTGGTCTTAACCTGAGACTTACATCGCTAATACTTGCGACAATCGGTAAACTTTGGTTTTGGTCGTCCAGGGCTTTAACAGGTTCTGTGTACGCCTCTATTGGGTTTATCGAGAATCGTAGTGTATTGGATGTGATGTCAAGACGGAAGTATCACTCCAGACATATGGAGATGATGATCACGCAGGGATTCATAACTCGTTCTCTATTGTGTTGCAACCATCGGGATAATGTGACAAGGTCATGATTATCCGATTCAAAGAGACTAGTTGTTTGATATCCGATATGTGCTTCGTACGGGGCAGACACTATTCCAGCCCCAGGCCTAGCACGTGACATCTGATACTGGATCGAAATACGAGATACTAGGTATTCTACGTCTGACATAGATTATATTCCAGTAAGAATATTTCTGGAGAATTGGGTAGGCACGGTGCTTTGCTAGAAGCCAACCATGTCTTGTAAATCGGTAAGCACGTAGTACGAGGTACTCGCTTTATCGGATAGTCCGATAACCGGATTTACTGCCAACATATCCAGAGATCTCTTGGGTCGCTTCCCAAGGATTCACCGATGACAGTTGACTTAAATTGGAATTAATCTGGGATTAATTAAGAGAGAGAAAATTAATCTGGGATTAATATGGGCTTTGTTTAATCTGGGATTAAAAGTGTACAGTGGCGAAAGAGACGCGATTAATTTGGAATTAATCGGTAAAATAAATTTAATAGTTAAATTTGATTTTTTCTATTTAATTTATTCAAACGGGCTAAAATTAATATATCGGATATATTAAAATGGATTGGATTTCATTACGAGATTAAAGTCGGACTTTAATGCGAACGAACGAATTAATTTAGAATTAGTTCATGAACGACGTTCGATATATATTTGCGAGGCATCGTTATTTAATTAAATTGGATTTAATTATTTAACGACGAAGGATCGTTTAATTGGATTAAACGGAACCGAGCCGGTGGCAAATGCCCGTAGAGATATTTGAATTTCGGATTCAAATATTTGGAGCCAAAAGTGTGGTAGGTGTTCCCACCACACAACCACCTTGTTTTGTCTTTATGAATACCATTTACCCAATCTCTACCTTGTTTGGGTAAAAGGTGAAATGGTTTCACTTTTTGGTAAATAACAAAAGGCATTCTCAACTTTGGTAACAACAAGAGACAAAAATCAAAAACACAAAAACCCTAAGGAACTAAGGCTTGGCCGAAACACTCTCCCTCTCCTCTCTTTGATTTGATTTTCAAATCATCAAAAGCTAGCACTTTGGAAGTGAACAAAGGTGATAGGGAAACTCCTCAATAGCTTGGAATCATCCTAAAGCTTGGATTCATCCTAAAGCTTGGATCTTGGAGATCTTGGATCTCAAAATTTTTAAAAGCTCTACATCTCATTGTAAGTATATTCCGCACCTTATAATGATTAAATCCTTTATTATGCATGCTTATTAGATCCTTATAATGTTCTAGGAACACTAACAATGGTATCATGAGCCTAATTTAAGCATGATAATTTTAGGGTTCTTGAATCTAAAAATTTGGGGCTTTTTGATTTTGAGCATGATTTTTTGAAATTGATGCTTTGAGTATGTTTACAACATGATAACTTAGAGTTATGCATGATTAGATTTCAAATAAATCAAAAGCAACAAAAAATAAAAAATTATTAGTGAGGCCGAATACACCTAGGCAGTGCACTGCAGTTTTTTGTTTTTTGAAACATGAAATAATGTGTTTGGATGCATGTTTAAATGATGATAGTTGGTTTAATATGATTAGAATCAATGTCTATAATGTTCATGTTAAAATCAAAGTGCATGTTGAGCATGAAATGATGATCTTAGGCTTCAATATGTCTCAAGCATGCAATGATGTGTTTTGGGCTTGATTTTATGTTAAGCATGAATTATTAGTTTAAGCATGATTAATTAAGTTAATTAATATTTTGGAAATATTGAGTTTAATTAATTAATTATGGCTAATACACTTTAATTAAAATAATTGTGATATTTGGAATATTATAATTATGTAAATATGCCTTTAAAATTGAATTGGGCTAAAAGTGTGTTTTGGGCCTAATGGGCTTGGTTTGACCAAGTTTGGTTTTGGACTTTTGGATTGGATCCAATTGGGCCCAAAACCAATTCCATGAAGTCCAAATACATCACTTGGCCCTTTAAAGTATTTGATTGGGCCTAATGGGCCTAAATTGATTTGATGGCAATAGGGTGATTCCTATTGGGCCTTGGCATTTTGGGTTTGATCCATTATGGCCAAAGCCCATGCCTTAAGAATCAATTAAAAGCCCATTGGACTTTAATTAAAAAGACATTGGATGTTATTGGGCCTTTGAGACCCATCAAGATTGGATTTGGAATCCAAGTCTTTAAGGCAACTATGTAAGTGTAAATATTTAATTTGGAATTAAATAAGAATTAGTATTGAATACAAATAAATTGGATTTAAGTTGTAGTTCGATATAATTCAAGAATACGTACTCAAAAGTATTTATTCTTAAACGAGTTGGACTCGCGCAAATCAAATCATTGTTTGAACATTGGATGGTCATTAATCAAAGATTAATTAATTGGATTAGATTGATTGTAATAAACATGTTTTGATTGAATACATAATGTGATGTATGAATAACGTATATCGGATGGATATTAGAAGGGCAAGGGCAATTTTGGAAATTGTAATAAGTTTAGAATTTATTAAATTGGACCTGCGTGTCCAGCCTTTAATCTCATTACTCCTTGTAATTCTCTTCTCACCTATTCCCCTCTATGTATATGAGGTTTCTTTATTGTATTTTGTAAAAGGGTAGGAGTTAGAATAGTTCTAGTCGGGGAGAGGAAATGGAGCGATTTGTTCTAGGAACAATCTGTTTAAATATCCATCCGCATATCGTTATTAATTTACTTTTGCGCCTTATGATGTTTTAGAAGCATGCTTAAGGGTGTATGATGAGACCTAATCAAAGATAATAAATTGGATGCCAATTTACGCGAAAAACCCTCAAAAACATATTAAGCGTTTTTTCCTTCCGTTGAGTGATTCTTACTCAAGATCCAAAGTTGGCATTGGCTTGTTGGCCAAAGTCAAGGCCTTTGTCAATTGCGGATGTGTTTGAATCATGAAGGTTTTGTTACATATCGGTGTCTTGTCCAAGTTGTGATTTGTTGGCCAAAGTCAAGATCACTTCTTGTCCATCGACATTGATTACGAAACTTTCCATGTCAATGGGTCCCGCTTAACTGGAATCATTAAGCTTGTTGTGCCAAAGCCAAGGCTTAGTTGATTCAGAGGAAAAAGGTTAGGAAAATATGTTTGACATATTGGCATATATAAAGTATATGTGTTTCGGACTTGGATGTCCACCTACCGGATCTAGGAATTGGATGAGATCCAATTGATCTTCGAGATCTACCTAGTTAAGTTTCATACAGCTTGTTGGCCAAAGTCAAGGTTGTATGTTATTTAACGGGATCCTAGCCCACTAGGAAACTAGGTTTCCCGAGTACTCGACAGGGTTAGAGGCTCGCCGAAAAATAGTGGGAGGCTAGTATTGAATTTGCAATTTCATTCAGATACTTAGCTTTACGCGCTTTCAAATAATTTCGTCAATATTACTTTATTAGTTGGACTAATATATTGTTATTTTTCTATGTAACAGTTAGACTGTACCCATTATCGTTGACTAGATAGTTAGACTATCGTAGATCAAGATGACTGGCAAAGGAAATGTCCGTGATATTATCATGGGAGATAATGTCTTCAAGGGCACAAATTTTGCTGATTGGGAAATGAACCTTAGGATTGTCCTAGGTTCAGAGAGGCTGTTGTATACTATACAAAGACCTCTTGGGCCAAAACCCGGACCGACTGAGACACTTGAGCTGGAGCTTTGGAAGACTCACAGCGATGATTGTGACACAACTCAGTCCATTATGCTTGCTTCGATGACTCAGCACTTTCGCAGACAAAATAGGGACTTGGATCCTTATAATATGTTAGCAAGGTTGCAAGATCTGCATCGCTCTAACAAGAGGATGCAGAGGTACGAGTTAGTCAAGAAGCTCTTTCGCTCACGCATGACAGATGGCATGTGTTGTTGAGTCCCACGTGGCTCAGATGGTCGCGACATCGATGAGCTGGCCAACATGGGGATAGTCTTTGAGGCAGAGATTACTGTGGACATGGTCCTGCAATCTCTCCCCGATTCCTGGAGACAGTTCATCATAAATTATAATTTGATGAACACCAGTGATACTCTTGGAGATTTACTGTCAACTCTCAAGGAGGCTGAAAAGGAGTTTCAAAGGGCAACAAGCGCGAGGCGCACTTTGCATCGACATCTCATGGACCTAGGGCTGGGCCCAAGGCAACTGGAGGTGTGCGAAAGAAGAAGCATATCAAAAGGGCAAGGCCAAAAAGTCAAAGGCTTCTGGGAAGCCAAAGGACAAATCTCAAGATGTTTGCCTACAGTGCGGCAAGCGGGGTCACTGGAAGCGTGACTGCCGCGAGTACAAGGCGCTTCAGAAGGAGATAAAGGCGGGCAAGGCACCGGCCTCAGGTATGTTTGTTATTGAGATAAACATGGCTACTTCTAGCTTTAAAAAATGGATTTTTGATTCTGGTTGTGGTACTCATATATGTACTGATGCGCAGGATCTGCAGATTAGCAGGAGACTGGCTTCAGGAGAGATTGATCTGCGTGTTGGAAACGGGACACCTGTTGCTGTTTTGGCCGTGGGCACTTTTGTTTTAGAACTGCCTTCGGGACATGTACTTAAACTATCAGACTGTTATTATGTACCTAGTTTGACTAGGAATATTATCTCTGTATCTTGTTTGACCCAATGCGGGTACACTTTTGTATTCCGAAACACTGGGTGTTTTGTTTATAAAGATGATTTTGAGATATGTTCAGCTGATGCTAATAATGGTCTTTATATTTGAATATAAATCAATCTCAAACATATAATGTAACAAACAAAAGGCTCAAACTAAGTAACAAAGATGAGACTTACATGTGGCATTGTCGTCTGGGACACATTAACAAGACTCGCATATCCACACTTTCGAAGAGTGGGTACTTGGACGGATTTGATCCAAATCCATATGACGTCTGCGAATCTTGCTTATTAGGCAAAATGCCTAAATCACCTTTTAGCGGTAAAGGTGTACGCGCCACCGAACTGTTAGCCCTCGTTCATAGTGACGTTTGTGGGCCCATGTCTAGCCAGGCTAGAGGTGGATTTGAATACTTCGTAACCTTTACGGATGATGCATCGCGTTATGGTTATGTGTATCTTATGAGACACAAGTCGGAAACTTTTGAGAAATTCAAAGAGTTTCGACACGAAGTTGAAAAACAGACCGGCAAGAGTATAAAGACATTACGGTCGGACCGTGGTGGCGAATACTTGAGCAATGAGTTTCTAGATTACTTGAAAGAATATGGTATTCTTTCACAGTGGACTCCTCCTGGAACACCGCAATTAAACGGTGTATCCGAACGGAGAAACCGAACTCTGTTGGACATGGTAAGGTCTATGATGAGTCGCACTGAGCTACCTATTTCCTTCTGGGGATATGCATTAAACAGTGCAGTTCTTATTTTGAATAAGGTTCCGTCAAAGTCTGTACAACAGACACCATATGAGATATGGACAGGAAAGAAACCGGGTTTCTCATTCCTAAAGATTTGGGGATGCTGGGCATACGTCAAACGTTTGGAAGGTACCAAACTTGAGCCCAAATCGGATAAATGCCTATTCGTAGGATATCCTAGGGAAACCAAAGGATATTACTTCTATCACCCACGAGAGAACAAAGTATTTGTTGCTCTACATGCGGTTTTCCTTGAGAAGGAATTCCTAAATACAGTGGTAAGTGGGAGGGAGGAAAGTAGAACTCGATGAAAATCGAGAGTGATACTGTTCCTGGCATAGAATCCTCAACGGAACAAGAACAGTCCATCCGGGATGAGACTGTACCACAATCTTCTATTACACAAGGACCGCGTAGGTCGGAGAGAGTCAGGAACCAACCTGAGAGGTATGGGTTTCTGATCTCGCCTCATGTAGATATTAATCTCATTGAGGAAGATGAACCGGCTACGTATGAGGAAGCGATACAAGATATCGATTCCGCTTTATGGAAAGAGGCCATGAAGTCCGAAATGGATTCCATGTACACCAACCACGTTTGGACACTGGTTGATGCACCAGAAGGCGTAAAGCCTATTGGATGCAAATGGATCTTCAAGAAGAAGACCGACATGGAAGGCAACGTATAAAAGTACAAAGCTAGGCTTGTAGCGAAGGGGTATCGTCAACGACATGGTGTCGATTACGACGAAACTTTCTCACCCGTTGCCATGATTAAATCCATTCGGATAATGCTTGCTATTGTTGTATATTTCGATTACGAGATATGGCAGATGGACGTTAAAATCGCTTTCCTTAACGGAAACCTTTTGGAGGATGTTTATATGCAACAGCCTGACGGTTTTATCGTGCCTAACCTTACAAACAAGGTTTGTAAGTTAAATCGGTCCATTTATGGACTGAAGCAAGCATCGCGGTCATGGAACCAACATTTTGATGAGATCATAAAAGAATATGATTTCATTCAAAACGAGGATGATCCTTGTGTATATAAGAAGGTTAGTGGGAGCGCACTGACATTCATTGTCCTTTATGTTGATGATGTATTGCTTATGGGCAATGACATTCCCATGTTACATCGGTGAAAGCTTGGCTTTCATTAAAATTCTCCATGAAAGATCTGGGAGAAGCAGCCTTTATTCTAGGAATAAAGATCTACAGGGATAGATCTAGAAAGCTACTTGGACTCTCTCAGAGTACGTACATTGACAAAGTGTTGAAAAGATTCAACATGGATCAGTCCAAGAGAGGACTGTTACCAGTGTCACATGGCATCTCTCTATCTAAGGACATGTGTCCTAAATCTCAGATGATGAGAGAAACAGCATGAGTCGGATACCGTTCGCCTCGGCAGTCGGGATAGATCATGTATGCCATGATATGTACTCGACCTGATGTCTCGTATGCTTTGAGCATGTGCAGTAGTCGCTATCAGGCCGATCCAGGTGATGGTCACTGGATGGCAGTTAAGAACATCCTTAAGTATCTTAGACGAACTAAGGATGCTTTCTTGATTTATGGAGATGGAGAACTTGAGGTAACTGGGTATACCGATGCAAGTTTCCAAACCGATAAAGACGACTCTAAGTCGCAATCCGGGTACATATTTTGTTTGAACAACGGAGAGCAGTAAGCTGGAAATCTTCCAAGCAAGAGACTGTTGCCGATTCAACAAAAGAAGCGGAGTATATTACTGCATCTGAAGTAGCAAAAGAGGCAGTTTGGATCCGTAAATTCCTAATTGGATTAGGAGTAGTTCCGTTAGCAGCTGAGCCCATTCCATTATTGTGTGACAATAACGGGGCTATAGCGCAGGCTAAGGAACCACGGTCTCATCAACAATCCAAGCATGTTCTTCGATGTTTCCATCTGATTCGTGAGAATCATACATCGTGGCGAGTATAAAGATACGAGAAGAGTCGCATAGATGATTAACATACAGACCCGCTGACGAAAGCAATTTCACAGCAAAAGTTTGAGAAACACATATATAGTTCAGGTGTTAGATGCTTGAGTGACTAGCTATAAGCCAAGTGGGAGATTGTTAGACAATTATGACCCATAGCGTCACTGTGTTTGTAAAAGACATTGTGTTTTGTACAAAATTGACTATGTAATATTGAAATTTCCTTTTATCATTTCGTAATTATTTATTATGATATATAAATGGTAAAAGTCCATATGATTAGTTCCGGATTGAGATGATATGAGACAGTATCAATCCATAAAGGTTTAATCATTAAATATCCCTAGTCGTAGTATTATCGAGACTGGACATCGATAATGCGGAATAGACTAGTATTGCACTTGTGCGCGTTGTGAGGGCATAACGGCACAGTTTCTCATATGTTTAAGTATAGGATACTTATGCAAGTGCAATAGGAGGTTGTGTTTTACCGATGGTACGAAAACAGCTTCGCTGGATAGACCCCGCAGAATCCCATTGGTAGTATGTATATGTGTCTATGGGAGTCCGCGTCAGGGTAGATGTATTTGGTCTTAACTGAGACTTACATCGCTAATACTTGCGACAATCGGTAAACTTGGTTTTGGTCGTCCAGGGCTTTAACAGGTTCTGTGTACGCCTCTATTGGGTTTATCGAGAATCGTAGTGTATTGGATGTGATGTCAAGACGGAAGTATCACTACAGACATGTGGAGATGATGATCACGCAGGGATTCATAACTCGTTCTCTATTGTGTTGCAACCATCGGGATAATGTGACAAGGTCATGATTATCCGATTCAAAGAGACTAGTTGTTTGATATCCGATATGTGCTTCGTACGGGGCAGACACTGTTCCAGCCCCAGGCCTAGCACGTGACATCTGATACTGGATCGAAATACGAGATACTAGGTATTCTACGTCTGACATAGATTATATTCCAGTAAGAATATTCTGGAGAATTGGGTAGGCACGGTGCTTTGCTAGAAGCCAACCGTGTCTTGTAAATCGGTAAGCACGTAATAAAGCGCATATGAAAAATAAATAATAATGATATGCGGATGGATTCTTAACACATTGATCCTAGATCAAATCTCTCCCTTTCTCTCTCATGCTAGCACTTGTATTACTTCTACCCGTTACACTACACTTCTAAAGAAACCTCATTTACACGCAGGTCCAATTTAATAAATCAAATTTATTACAACAATTTCCAAAATTGCCCTTACCCGACTAATATCCATTCGATATGCATTATTCATTCATCACAACCTTGTATTCACACAAAGCATGTTATCAATCAATCTAATCAAATTAATTAATCTGATAATTAGTGATCATCCAGTGTTCAAATAACGATTTGATTTTGTGCGAGTCAAACTCGTTTTGCGAATAAGTACTCAAAGTACGAATTCTCGAATTAAATTAAACTACATCAATAAATCCAATTTAATATGCATTCAATTCTAATTCGTTATTTAATTCCAAATTAAATATCACACTTTAATAATAACCTTTTACGACTTAGATTCCAAATTTAATCGTAACGCGTCTCAAAGACCGATTAACGTCCAACGTCAATTCAATTAAAGTCTAATGGGCTTTTAATTGATTTCTTAAGGCGTGGACTTTTGGTCAACTCGGGTCAAACCGAATAACCAAAATCCAATCCGGGATTGACCCCATAAGCCCATAAATCAATCTTGGCCCATTAGGCCCAATCAAACTTTAAAGGTTCATTAAGTCGCAATTGGGCTTAACGGAAGTGGTTTTGGGCCCAATTGGATCCAATCCATTTGGCCTAAACCAACTTTGTACAACAAAGCCCAATAAGCCCATTTACAACTTTAAAAGCCCAAATCCAATTCAAAGCCCAATTAATTAAATTCATAAAATCCAATTTCATAATCTAATTAACCTAAAGTGCTTATGATGATTAATCACCTAAATCGATATTTCCGAAACATCAAATAAGTCTAATTAATCATGCTTAACATCATCATCACATGTCCAACACATAAATGAAAAATCAAACCCATTTACATGCTCTTTAAGTCTCGGCCAAGGGAGTGATTTCATGTCCAATTCGATTTCAATCCAATTAATCCGCAATCGACTTTAAATCCATATCCCGAATGATTTCCAACACATCCAATGACTTAAAAAAAATCAAAATTCCAAGACAATATGAGGGCATATCCAATTCGGCCAAGGTAAGAATTTGGGGATTTTTGTTCAATTCAAAATTAAATCCAACTCAATCTCAAATTAACATCATCCAACATCATTACAACTCATCCAATGAATCAACATGAAAAAACTCCAAGAATTCCAAAATTACATCACATTCGGCCATCACATAAAATATTGGGGAAAATTATTCGAAATCAATTTTCAACAAATTGGTCAAACCAATATGCAATTAAACATGTTATAAGCATACTCAAATAATCAATTCATTCAAATCATGCTCAAAACAAATTTACCCAAATTTTAAAGCCCTAAAATTTCATGCTTGCACCTAGGCTCTGGATGCCATTGTTGGTGATTATCTAGGTCCCAAGATCATTAAACAAGCATGATAAAGTGTTGAATACATCTCAAAGGAGTTGCGAAATACTCACATCGATCGGTTGAGACGAAAGAAGACGAACAAAACCATTTTTGGCCTCCAAAGCTCACTCCAATCACTGCAGTTCACAGCCCACTGTTTCAGTTTTGTGTCCTGAATTTGAGCTCCGAATCTTCATCGAAAGATTCCCGGCTCAAGGGTAAGTGTCTCTAACACCGTCATATGTCTCTCGGGAGTGCTAGCTCGCTTGGATTTTGCCACAAAACCCTTGAAATTGCCTTGCAATTTTCGGCCAACCCATGGAAGTTCACTGCCATGGGCGTGAGAGTTAGAGAGAGAGATGGAGATGAAAAATTTTTGTATTAGGTTTGTTAAGCATTTTCCAAAAATGCCTTTATATATTTTCCAAGAAAAAATACAAAAAACAATTACCAAATGATTAATTAAATCAAAAGTAAATGCTTTACACCCACCAACGCTATTCCACCAAAACACATCACTATTCTTTTCACTTTATTAAAGTGACATGTCTATCAATCAATCAATCACTCACATCAATCAATCAAATGTCACATCACTCAAAGTGACGTTTGATTTGACGCTTTGATGTGACGAATGACTTGACGCTTTGATGTGACGAATGACTTGACGCTTGATGTGACTTGCGTGCCGCACTCGAATTCGAAATACGAATGCGCTCGCAATCACACTCGGGCTCGGGTTCGTTAATTCCAAATTAACGATTTATCCGTTGCGTCGTAATTAAATGATTATGCCTAGCGAATTCACTATTCACGTCGCTAACGAATTAATTCTAAATTAATTCGTTCGCCCGAATTAAAATCCAATTTTAATTCCGCGTCGAAATCTAATTTCGTTTAATATATCAAATATTAATTTACCGATTAATTCCAAATTAATCGTTATCTCTCTTTTATTGATATTTTATCCTAGATAAATTATATCCGAAATTAATCCCAGATAAATTATATCCGAAATTAATCCCAGATTAATTTTCTCTCTCATCAAATTAATCCCAGATTAATTAAAGTGCGAGTCATACTTCATCGGTGTATCATTAAGACGCGACCCAAGAGATCCCCGGATATGTTGGCAGTGAATCGGGTCGTCGGACTATCCGAACACGTACATACCAAGTACTATGTTTTATCGATTCACAAGACAAGGTTGGCTTCTAGCAAAGCGCCATGCCTACCCAATTCTCCGGAAATATTCTTACAGGAATATGTGATCTATATCAAGCGTAGTATACCGTAGTATTGCGTATTTCGATCCAGTATCGGACTGTCACGTGCTAGGCCTGGGGCTGGAGTTGTGTCTGCCTCGTACGAAGCACATGTCGGATGTCTGGTAACTAGTCTCTATAATCGGATATACATGACCTAGTCATAATATCCCGATGGCCGCGCAGCACTTAAGAGTACTAATACCGTATCATATGTGACATCATCTCCACTATGACTGGAGTGATACTTCCGTCTTGACATCACACCCAATACTCTACGATTCTCAATATACCCAGTATCGGCGTACACAGAACCGGTTAAAGCCCTAGACGACCTCAACCAAAGTATATTGATTGTCGTAAGCATTAGCGGTGCAAGTCTCAGGTTAAGACCAAATACACCTACCCTGATGTCGGACTCCCATAGACACATAGTCAGACTACCAATGGGATTCCGAGGGGGTCTTTCCAGAGCGAAGCTGTTTCCCGTACCATCGGTGAAACACAACCTCCTACCGCACTTGCATAAGTATCCAATACTTAAGTATATGAGAACTACGCTGTTGTGCCCTCACAACGCGCACAAGTACGATACTAGTCTTTTACGTATTTATCGATGTCCAATCTCGATAATACTCTGACTAGGGATATTTAATGATTTGTCCTTCGTTGATTGATATTGTCTCATATCATTCTCAATCAAGGAACAATCATAAGGACCTCTCATCATTTATACATCTTGGTGATCTAATCACAATTGATAAGAGTGCAATTTCCTTTGTCACATAGTTAATTTGTACAACAACACAATGATCTGTACAAATAGTGACGCTATGGGTCATAACTGTCCAACAGACATCTGATACTGGATCGCTATACACTATACTACGGTATACTACGCCTGACAAAGATCTTATATTCCAGTAAGAATATTTCTAGAGAATTGGGTAGGCATGGCGCTTTGCTAGAAGCCAACCTTGTCTCGTAAATCGGTAAAAACGTAGTACTTGGTACTTACGTGTTCGGATAAACTGATGACCGGATTTACTGCCAACATATCTAGAGATCTCTTGGGTCGCTTCCCGAAGATTCACCGATGACGTATGATTCGAACTCAATTAATCTTGGATTAATTGCGGAGAGACTTTATCTTGGATAAAGTACTATTTGAAGAGAGAGAAAGATTAATTTGGAATTAATCGTTAAAATAATATATTCGATATATTAAACGAAATTCGATTTCGACACGGAATTAAAATTAGATTTTAATTCGGGCAAACGAATTAATTTGGAGTTAATTCGTTAGCGACATGAATAGTAATTTTACTGGGCATAATTATTTAATTAAATTTGATTTAATTAACGTCATGACGGAAGTTCGCTAATTCGGAATTATCGAACCCGAGCCCGGGAGTGCTTGTGGGCCCACTCACATTCTGAATCAAGTGGAGCCCACATGTCACATCAACCATCACATCACTTGTCATTGATTTGCCTTTATGGTGATGGGTTTAGGTGGAAGAGTGATATACACTCCAAGTCAAAGTGATAGACTTTTTACCTTGTCATTTACCAACTTTGGTATATGATTTTATATTTGTTTTTGAAATAAATATAAAAGGTTTTTGTAAATCAAAATCACAACACTTCTTCTCTCCTCCAAATTGCAGTGAACTTCATTATTCACAGCACTTTCAATTTTCAGTTTTTGTTGCAAAAACTTGGAGCATTTGTGTATGTTTGGAACATTTAATCACATACAAGGCTAGCACCATCAAGGGATCATACAAAGGTGTTATGGGAAACTAATTCTTGAGCTTGGAAGGATCAAACAAAGCTTGGAGCTTCCCTATTCATCTTGGCCGAATCCCTCACTGCACAAAGGAAGAAATTTTGTTGCTCAACGGATCCACAAACCGATCGATGTAAGTGTGTTTCCGCCACTCTTCATCTTTATTCATTCTTATTTACATGCTTATATGATCTTGGGACTTGTTTTAGAAACTCCAACATATACCTAGTTAAGTATCATACAATTTGTTGGCCAAAGTCAAGATTGTGTGTTATTTAACGGGATCCTAGCCCACTAGGAAACAAGGTTTCCCGAGTACTCAATAGAGGGATAGAGGCTCGCCGAAAAATAGTGGGAGGCAAGTATTAGATTTGTAATTTAGTTTAGATACTTGCCATACGCGCACATTTCATTTTTCGTCAAATAAATTAATATATTAGTTGGACTAATATTTAATGTTGTTTTAATTAAACAGTTGGACTGTATTCAAACTATTTCAATAAATAGTTGATTTTATAATTGGATTATAGTAATCAATAAAATTGAATTTAACCAATTAAAAGTATAGTTGATTTTATAGTTGGACTATCGTAATCATTATATTCAAATGTACTCAAATCATTGATTAAATAGTTGGACTATTAGAATCAAGATAAAATTGAAAGATTGAGCATTTAAAACATAATCATTGAATGAAAATGTATTTAAATGATTTAATTTTCAGATTGGGGATAATACCTCAGGATAGTCTTGAGAATTGAGAAGTTATTTTATTTGATAAAATGACATCTCGGGCCTAAGCCCGGAGTTAAGCAAATAGTAGAGCATGATCTTTGGAAGATTCATGTGAGGATAACTTTAGTGCTTAATCCGTTATTCTTGCCATAATGACTCCTTAATTTCATCATCATAACTAAGGATTAGATCTTTAAACTATGATGATGAAATTGAAGGATCTTCATAGATCTATACTTAGATTTTAGAAGCATTAATTGCAATAGAAAACTCTTGGAGAGTTAATGGCAATGCTCAAGGAGACAAAGCCAAAGTTTGCAATAATGGCAAGAAGCGCAATGCGCATCTTCCTTCGATATCCCAGAAGGCCAAGGCTTGGCTGACGGCTTCTGGGGTGTGGAAAATGGCAAAGGTAAAATCATCACAGTCTTCTAGGAAGATATAAGGCATATCCCAAGATGTCTCCCTAAACTATGGCAAATGGGGTCACTTGAAGCGTGACTGCCGTATGGACAAGGTAGACATGAAGGAAGTGAAGAGGTGCAAGGCTCCGACTTCAATAATGATTGTCATAAACATTTCACTACTAGTATTAAAATTGGATTTTAGATATTAATTGTGGTACATAAATATGTATTGATGGGCAGAATCTGCTTATTAGCAGGATACTGACTTCAGATGAGATTTATCTGCGAATAGGAAATGGAACAACAGTCGTTGTTTTAACCATAGATACCTAAGTTTAGGGACTACCCTTCGGGTGTGTACTTAAATTAGGAAACTATTATAATGTAACTAGTTTGACTAGAAACATTATCTCTATATCAGGGTTTAACCTGTTACGGGTATACCTTTATATTCTAGAACACTAAAGTGTTTTATTTATAAAGATGATATTGAGATAAACACATTAGATGTGAATAACAATATTTATATTTTGAATATAAATAAATCTCAAACATATAAATGACAAACAAGTAGCTCGAACTGATTTGATCAGATGAGACTTATTTGTGGCAGTGTTGTCTGTGACACATTAAACAAGATTCGTATATTCACACTTTTGAAGAGTGGATACTAGGACGGATTTGATGTTATTCAAATGATGTCTACGAATCTAGTTTATTAGGTAAAGTACCTAAAATACCTTTTACTTGGTAGAAGTGTAAGTGCCATCGATCTGTTAGCCCTCGTTCATAGTGACATAAGTGGGCCCATATATAGCTAGGCTAGAGATGGATATGAATACTTCGTAACCTTTATGGATGTGGCATCGCGTTACGGTTATGTGTTTCTTTTGAAACATAAATCAGAAAGTTTCAGAAAGTTTCGACACGAAGTAGACAAGCAGATCGGCTAAAGTATTAAAACCGTCACGGTAAGACCAAGATGGAAAATACTTAAGCAATAAATTTCTTGAATACTTGAAAGAGTATAGTATTCTTTCAAAGAGGACTCCTCTCGGAACACGTCAATTTGACGGTGTGTCCAAACTGAGAAACCAAATTTTGTTGTACATAATAAGGTTAATCATGAGTCGCTCTTAGCTACCATTTTCCTTCAAAGGGATAAGAATTAAATAGTGCAATATTTATTTTGAATAAGGTTCCATAAAAATCTGTTTGACAGACTTCATATTAGATATGAACAGGAAAGAAACCGGGTTTCTCATTCCTGAATATTTGGGAATGCTAGCCATACGTTTGGATGATACCAAACTAAAACCCAATTTGGAAAAGTGCCTATCTGTAATTTGTTATCCTAGGGAAACCAAAGTATAGTAATTATACAACTCATAAGAGATCAATTTTAATTGTTGCTCACCATGCGGTTTTCCTAAGATGAATATCTATATGCAGTGGTAAGTGGGAGGATAGTAAAACTCGATGAAAATCGGAGTGATACTGTTCCTGGCACCGATTTCTTAATGGAACAAAAATAGTTCATCAAGGATGAAACTGTACCATAATCTTCAAATACACAAGAACTACATAGTTGGAGAGAGTCAGGAAATAACCTGGGAGGTATGGGTATCTGATCTCGCCTCATAAAGATGTCAATCTTATTGAGAAAACTGACTACGTATGAGGAAGTGATACAAGGTATCAACTACCTATTATGGCAAAGTGCCATAATGTCCGAAATGGATTCCATAAATACCAACCAAGTTTGAACACTGGTTGTTGTACCATAAGACATTATGTCTGTTGGTACAAATGAGTCTTCAAGGAAGACATACATGGATGGCAACATACAAATGTACCAAGCTAGGCTTATACAGAAAGGGTATTGTCATCAACATGGTGTTGATTACGATGAATCCTTTTTTCCATTGCCATGGTTAAATCCATTTGGATAATGCTTGCTATTGCTGCATGTTTCATTTATAAAATATGGCAGCGGAACGTCAAGATCGTTTTCCTTAATGGAAACCTTTTGGAGGATGTTTATCAACATCCTAACTGTTATGTCGTACCAAAACAAGAAAACAAGGTTTGCAAGTTAATTCGATCCATTGATGGATTGAAGTAAGCATTGCGTTCTTAGAACTATAACGTTATTGATGTAATCATAATGGTGTATGATTTAATTCAAAACGAATATAATTCTTGTGTATATAAGGAGGTTAGTGGGAGTGCACTGACAATAAATGTCTAATATAATGATGACATATCATTTATTGGAAATGACAATCCCATAATACTAATTGGTGAAAGCTTGGCTTTCAAGAAAAAATTATCCGCAGAATAATTGGGAGAAACAACCTTTATTCTAGGAATAAGGATCTACTAGGTAAGATCTAAGAGGTTGTTGGCACTCTCCGAAAACTCGTACATTGAAAACATGTACGTGACCTGGTGTCTCATATGTTTTGAGCATATGGAGTCATAATCAAGTCAATCCAAGTGATAGTTATTGGATTGATGTTAAGGACATCCTATAGTATCTTAGATGAACTAAGAATGATGTCTTATACTATGGAGAAGAAGAACTTGAAGTGACTGGTTTCACTACTGCAAGTTTCCAAACCGACAAAGACAACTATAAGTCATAAAACGGTACTATATAGTTTGAATAACGAAACAGTGAGCTGGAAATCTTCCAAGCAAGATATTGTTACCAAATAAACAACAAAAGCGGAACTTTGCTGTAACAAAAGTAGCATTTTGGATCTAAACAAGTCTAATTAGATTAGATATAATTATGTTAGCAGCTGAGCTAGGCTACAGCATAGGCTAAAGAATTAACGGTCTCATCAATGATCAGATATATACCTCATATGGTTTAATCTGATTCCTCGGATCATACATCGTGGCGATGTGATGATCGAATAAATCGCATCAGATGATAATCTTATAAATCCGTAGACGAAAGCTGTTTCACAGCAGAAGTTTAAGCCACCCGTACATAGTTTAGGTGTAAGACACCTGAGTGATTGGCTATAGGCCAAATGGGAGATTGTTGGACAATTATGACCCATATTATCCCTATTTGTACAGATCATGGTTTTGTTGTACAAATTAACTATGTGACAAAGGAAATTGCTCTTTTATCATTTCTAATTGGATTACCAAGATATATAAATGATATAAGTCCTTATGATTAGTTCCGGATTGAGATGATATGAGACAGTATCAATCCATAAAAGGTTTAATCATTAAACATCCCTAGTCGTAGTATTATCGAGATTGGACATCGATAATGCGGAATAGACTAGTGTTGCACTTATGCGCGTTGTGAGGGAATAACATCATCGTTCTCTTATATTTAAGTATTGGATACTTGTGCAATTGCGATAGGAGGTTGTGTTTTACCGATAGTACGAAAAACATCTTCACTCTGGATAGACCCCGCGGAATCCCATTGGTAGTATGTCTGTGTGTCTATGGGAGTCCGCTTCAGGGTAGGTGTATTTGGTCTTAACCTGAGACTTGCACCGCTAGTACTTACAATAATCGGTACACTTTGGTTTTGGTCGTCCAGGGCTTTAACCGGTTCTGTGTATGCCTCTTCTGGGTATATTGAGAATCGTAGTGTATTGGGTGTGATGTCAAGATGGAAGTATCACTTCAGACATATGGAGATGATGATCACATAGGATACGGAACTGGTGCTCTTATATGCTGCAGCTATCAGGATATTATGACAAGGTCATGTTTATCCGATTATAGAGACTAGTTGCTAGAGATCCAACATGTGTTTCATACGGGATAGACACATTCCCAGCCCTATGCCTAGCAAGTGACATCTGATACTGGATCGATATACATAATACTACGTATACTACGCCTGACATAGATCGTATATTCCTTTAAGAATATTTCTGGAGAATTGGGTAGGCACGGTGCTTTGCTAGAAGCCGACCATGTCTTGTAAATCGGCAAAAACATAATACTAGGTACGTACGTATTCGGATAGTCTGATAATCAGATTTACTACCAACATATCAGGGATCTTATGGGTCGCTTCACGAAGATTCACCGATGACGTATGACTCACACTTTATTAATCTGGGATTAATCAGTAGAGAGAGAAATTTAATATGGGATTAATGACGAAGATATTTTATTTAGGATAAAATATTATTTAAAAAAAGAGAACGATTAATTTGGAATTAATCGGTAAATTAATATATTCGATATATTAAACGAAATTGGATTTCGACGCGGAATTAAAATTAGATTTTAATTCGGGCAAACAAGTTAACTTAGAATTAATTCGTTAGCAATGTGAATAGTAATATTGCTAGGCATAATTATTTAATTAAATTTGATTTAATTACGTCGCAACGGAAAATTCGTTAATTCGGAATTAGCGAATCCAAGCCTGGGAGTGTTTGCGGCGCACTCGTATTTCGAATTCAAGTGCGGCCCACAAGTCACATCTAGCGTCAAATCATTAGTCACTTTGATTGATGTGATGTCTAGTCACTTTGAGTGATTGACAACATGTCACTTTTGACATGAATAGTGATGGTTGTTGTTGGAAGAGTGTTTAACACTCAAGTTAGACTTTTGAAAGTTTTTTACCATTTTATTAATTTATTTTGGTATTTGACTTTTAATATTTTTTGTGTATTAGATACACAAATCCACCATCACAACACAAAATCTTCCTCTCTCACTCCCTAGTATTCGGCCAAGATGGCCAAACTCTCTTCCTCTCCATTTTCTTCATGGCCGAATGATCAAGCATGGAGATGGTGATTTTTGTTGCAAAAATCAACAAGAGCTAGCACTCAATTGGGTTATACAAGGTGATAGGGAAACCCTCCCGTGGGCATGGAATCCTTTTCAAAAGCTTAGAGGTTAAAGATAAATCCATGGAGCACAAATTTGTGCATGGCCGAATTCAACAAGGAATGAGCAAAAAGTTTTGTACTTTGATGCATCCAATCCGATCAATGTAAGTATGTTTCCGCCGTACTTCTTGATGTATTCACATGTATTTTCATTGCATGATTTGATCCTTGGGACTAACTAGAAACCCAACAGTCGGAAGGGTTAATGCTCTGCAACTCATCTGGTTCACTGGTTTAATGTTTTCCTTTGTTGCTTCACTGTTTTGGGCTGCTGTTTTCTTTGTTTTTTGCTGCTATTTTTTGCCACTATTTTCGCGGTAATTAGGGACTGTGTTTAGCTTACTATTTTGCAGTTGTAAAGGTGTATTCGGGGCTGGGTTTTTATGGTTATTTGGGTAGTTTTCTGGACAGTTTTTTGGTGGTTTAGGGGTAATTTTCTGGGCAGATTATGGTGGTGGTTTGGGCAGTTTTTCAGGTCATTTTTTACGGTGAAAGAAGGTAGTTTTCCAGGTGCAGTTTTACGGTGAAAGGTGTAATTTTCTGGGCAGTTTTGGTGAAGGGTTAAGGGGTTGTTTTCTGTGGTATTTGGAAAGGGACTTTCAGGGGTGGATTGTCTCGGTGATTGAGGGTGTGTTTAGGGGTTGGTTTTGACGTGAGTGAGGGCTAGGGCTTTGGTTTCTATTTGGCGTGAATGAGGGCTGCTAGATGTGTAGTTTTCACGGCAATAGATGGCTAATAAGGGATGTGTTTTTTACGATAATGAATGGTTATTCTTATTCTTTTTGGGCGTGAATGCTAGGGGTCTTAAGGTTGGGTTTTTGTCTCTTTTTATATGAGAGGGTTAGGGTTGTCCTTATACTTGAAGGAAATAAATCATGAAATTATGGGGTATATCATTTAATTAGTGTGCGATAAGGAAAAGATCCATTCAATTAGGAAGGTGATGTGATTTAGTTTAGGCAAGGGATTTATGGGATTTTATTTGATTTCTTTAATTTAGGCATGTGATTTGATTTGATTTATTTAATTTGGGAAGGTGATTTGTTTGGATTTTAACATGTGTTAAATGTGTCGATTTTTTGGAGGGATGGGCGTGTGGCTTGGCCTTTTTGTGGGCTTGGGTGTGTGGTTGGCCGAGGATAAATTTTAAAATAGAGGTCCAACGAGCGAACCCGAAGCTAAGCAAACGAATCAAGTCCAACAAGGTATTGATTTCTGAATTTTCCTTTCCGACGTCTGTTTCCCGTGACTTCCGTAACTTAAAGGGTAGTGCCTCCATACGACTCTCATCATCGGGACATATATGTAAAAATGTAGTGCCTACACTACCTTAGAGGATAGGTGTGTTAAAAAAAATAATGATGAAGAGACGAAAGAAAAGAAGAAGAAAACCATATCATATTGAATGCGAGGAAGTAATTACAAAGCATGATCAAGACGTTTAGGTTGGTTAGACCCACGGATCCCATTCTTCGAGACAAAATCATCGAGTTGGCTTACTTAAGGATCAAGCTGTGAAAGAACCTTGGCACACACATACTTGGAGTCTATTTCAGATCATGTATTCAGACAGTTGGATTTGAGTTGTATCAAGTACTTTGAAGGGTTTCTAGTTTCGACACTAGGCATCCTTTGACGACGAAAATATATGTAGCTATCTGGATTATCTCGTAAAAGGTAGTATGTTCTGCAATGTCATATCAGGAGATGTACTCTGACCTAATGAAAGCAGCAAAGAACATAAAAATAAACTAAAACAGGGGGCGACCAGTCTACCCCTTCTCATAAAGCGCGGTTCAGGAATGGACCATCACATAAGCAATGACTCGGGAATGAGATTTATCATGTCGGGAATGGCACTCCGGGAATGAACCTTCACATCAGCAATGCCTCAGGAATGAGGTTTAGCATGCTGGGAATGGAGCACGGTTCGGGAATGAACCTTCATATCAACGATGCCTCAGGAATGAGGTTTGGCAGGCCGGGAATGGCACTCCGGGAATGGAACATGGTTCGGGAATGAACCTTCACATCAGTAATGCCTCGGGAATGAGGTTTAGCATGCTAGGAATGACGCTCCGGGAATGGAGCACGGTTCGGGAATGAACCTTCACATCAATGATGCCTCGGGAATGAGGTTTAGCAGGCCGGGAATGGCGCTCCGGGCTTGAAACACGGTTCAGGAATGAACCTTCAAATCAGCAATGCCTCAGGAATGAGGTTTAACATACCGGGAATGGCGCTCCATGAATAGAGCATGGTTCGAGAATTAACCTTCATATCAATGATGCCTCGAGAATGAGGTTTAGCATGCCGGGAATGGCGTTCCGGGAAAGGAACATGGTTCGGAAGGGGACCACAACTATCACAATCGTGATGCCTCGGGAATAAGGTTTAACATGCCGGGAATGGCACTCCGGGAATGGAGCAAGTTTCGGAAGGGGACCACAACTATGACAATCGTGACGCCTCGGGAATGAGGTTTAGCATGCCAGGAATGGAGTTCTGGGAATGGAGCATGGTTCGATAGGGGACCACAGCTATCATAACCATGACATCTCGAGAATGAGGTTTACCATGCCGGGAATGGCACTCTGGGAATGGAGCATGGTTCGGAAGGGGACCACAACTTATCAGCTCAGTTCGGTAGTGATTCCTAGAGATCGCAACATCTTACAGGGATGAACCTCAGAGGTCCTACCACCTCCACCACCAGATCCACTCAGTTCGAAGTAACATGCAAGTCAGGTAGCAGTTGGAGAGCCAAGTAAGTAAAAATACATTGCATAACTTTGATAGGATTGTCACTGTCACATACTGTATAAGTCCCATCAAAGTGGGCGACTGTAAGCACTGTATTTTTACATAAGTCTTGATGATGAGCCTCATATGGAGGCACTACCTGATAAGTTACGGAAGTCGCGGGAAATAGACGTCGGAAGGGAAAATTCAAAAATCAATACCTTGTTGGACTTAATTTGTTTGCTTAGCCTTGGGTTCGCTCGATGGACCTCTGTTTAAAAATTTATCATCGGCCCAAAGCCCTAGCAACCCACACATGCCCAAGCCCACCAAAGAACCAAGCTCCACACGTCCAGGCCCATTAAATCCCCTCAAAAAATATCCAACACATTAAACACATGTTAAAATCTAAATAAATCATCTTTCTAATTCAAATAAATCACATGCCTAAATTAAATAAATCAAATCAAATCTCATAAATCTCTTTCCTAAACTAAAACAAATCACCTTCCTAAATTCAATCGATCTTTTCCTTATAACACACTAATTAAAATATACCTCCCATGATTGCATGATTTCTTTCCTACTCAAATAAGGACAACTCTAACCCTTTCTTATTAAAAGGATCACAAACCAAACCCTTAAGCCCCTAGCACATTCATACCCAAGACGCAAGAGAAGAGCCTCCCAATTGCCGTGAAACATACCCCCTAATTAGCCCTCCTTTACCGCAAAAATAGTCCATCAAACAACCCTCTATTACCGCAAACTACAGTCCCTAAACACACCTTGCACTACTGTAAAACAGCCCCAAACTGAACCCTTAAAACAACGCGAAAACTGCACAACCAGTTCGGATGGAATAGTGATGAGAGTGCAATAGATTTTAGCGGAGAGATCTCTGCGAACTACGAAGGAATATGCCCATAGTTTACGTGAATGAGAATAACAGTATAGTTAAACCATCCTAGGATCGTATATAAGCATAATTACCATTAATACCTTACTAAGTTCTTGTAATAAACGAGCTTTAAAGTTTGGTTTTAATTGCCATTCGGGAAAAAATGGTGGGCAGGTGATTTCAAAGAGAAAAATACGTCAAATCTATAAGGTAATAAGATAGTGTGAAGCAAGAAATGATTGAATATGTGTGAGTTGATTGATGACGATATTATATGTGGACTATTAGAAGCTATTAATGACATAGAAGGAAATGAAGCAGACTCTTACAAGTAGGCGTATCGTGATACCAAAAATCAAGAACAAGGTAAGATAAGCTAGAGGTTATGTATAGTAGGACGTGACTCACGGATACTATTTTTGTTG
The DNA here is from genome assembly GCA_019454045.1 of Zanthoxylum bungeanum. Taxonomy (NCBI): domain Eukaryota; kingdom Viridiplantae; phylum Streptophyta; class Magnoliopsida; order Sapindales; family Rutaceae; genus Zanthoxylum; species Zanthoxylum bungeanum. The sequence goes on from SKCR01030730.1 coordinate 295,414, forward strand.
GGAAGAGGTAGCGAGTGCGCAGAAAAAAAAAATAAAAATTATGATGCCGCTTTCCTTTTGCCCAAAACCCATTTGTTTTGATTATTCTACAAGCCTAGGCATGTTACTATATATTCTAAGCATAAAACACATAAAACATGCAAAGAACATAAACCTAAACATGCTAACTATCATAAGAACTCTAATTAAAATAAAGAAAGTGGCCTCCAAATATGCACACACCAAAGCCAAAACTCAACGGGCAAGACTACGCCTTCAGTGCACGGGTATTTTGCACTTGCTGCTAGCCTAGACAAATACTTCAAAACTTTTAACTCGAGGCTCCTCAAGTCTATTAGACTTAAGGATCCTCAAAATCAGTGGCTTACTCTTAAACTTTAGAGTTGCTCACTTATATAAACCCAAGACATGAAAGGTTTGGTGCAAAATTTTATGAATAATTCTTTGGGTTTATATAGTGCTCCAAAGACAACAAAATTAATTGAGAATCTTATGTGGGATAAAAGCCAATTGAATCTTAGCCATTGGATCTTAATTTAGTGGTTTAATGAGATTATAAAACCCTAATAAGAGTTTGGGCCGAATTGGAATTCAAATAAATAATAAAAATAATAAAAATTTATTATTCATACATTACTATTCATGTGTTACTATTCATGTGAATAATAGTTTTTTAATATCTATTTATTCCAATTCCCAAAGTGCCTCTATTGTCATTCACCAATCCCTAAGCCACTATGGAACCTTATAAATGATATGTTCAATAATTAAACATATTGAACCATTTATGAACAATTCTTACAATAATCATATATACTGTTAAATATGTACTGTGCACTGTTAACCATTGATTTCGATTTTGTTGTGTGTGACCTTTGGGTTCCCTTTAAGTTGGACATGAAATTAATCGTGATAATGTAATCGAACATAAATTATCCTCCAATCAGACGGTCTTTCGATTTCAATGACCAAAGTTGACATCTAGCAACATACCAAGGCTCCCAAATGAGAAGGAAAGATATATATATATATATACCCATTCTGTATGCGATTTACATATGATACGGTCATTCGCCTCACTGTATCCCCACGTATTGAGAAAGGGTATGGAAAGTGACTACCCATATGGTCAAAGGTATGTTGTTGATAGTGTCATGAATCGTGCTAACACATGAATCTCCCATGATTCTTTCGTTGTGGGCACAGTCTCAAGCACTGATCACACATATCATCCCGCAATCTGGAATACTACTCTAATAAGAAAATATTATCCGAGAGTGTGGCGATTCTTTGTTTTATCTTTATAAACTTCATGTGTTTCAACAAATGACCCAATCATACCCTTATGACCGGATCTTTTGAACCGGGGAAGAAGAATGTCAAAGTTATTTGATCCACACATAAGATTACGAAGACTGCAAGTCTAAAGACTGGTCACATAATCGATACATGAAAGTTCTCACAGACACATGGGATAACACTCCATATGAAAACTTTCGGCGGTCAATTCGATGGACATGAGCAACTCATGCATCCATATGATACACAAAGCCTATGAGATCGGCTACCCCACTTAAGGGCGGATCATATCATCATGCAAGTCTCTCCGCTTTGTGAACACCCAGATTATTAACAAAACTATGACTAGGAACATTTAAGAGTAATGATTCTCATAAGGCGTGGAAGCTATCGTCTTATTACTCCAAGGGCTTTATTACAGTGTTGAAGATTCATATAAGTTATGTAAGACATGTATAATAAAGATTCCCAATTTATTAATTAATGAAATTATTACAAATACATATACATATAGCCCATCCACAAGTTGGGTATAGGGCATATCCCTAACAATCTCCCACTTGCACTATAGCCAACTAGTATTAATCGGGACACCATACTCTCGGGTGTGCCTATCATACTTTTGTTGATTCAGCCCTTTAGTTAAAGAATCTGCATGATTATCTTCTGTGGGTATTTTCTCTATAATAACTTCTTTTCTCTAAAAAATCTCTCTGATGAGATGAAATCGTCTGAGTACATAATTGGATTTTTAGTGGGATCTAGGTTCCTTTGATTGAGCAATGGCACTCGTGTTGTCACAGTGCATCGTGATGCCATTCTTTATCACGGGAAGCACTTCTAATTCCGTGATGAACTTCTTTATCCATACTGCTTTTAGTGTTCCTAGAACATGCCAAGGATCTAATAAGCATGAAAAGGTGTTCATACATTCAAAAATAAGTTACGAAATACTTACAATGAACGGATTTGAGCTTTAAAATTTTGAAAGGAAGATCTCCAAGATCATTCCTTTGTTGATGATTCCATCTCTTGAAGTGGTTTCCCTATCACCTTAGTTGATTTCTCCAAGTGCTAGCTTTGTTGATTTTGCCACAAAATCAAAGAGAGGGAGACACCATGTTCACGCCCAAGTTGAGAGGTTTTTAGGGTTTCCATTTTGTGTTTTGTGTGATGCATACACAAATGAGAGAGAGAGGAGAGTTTTAGGTAAAACCAATTTACCCTTTTACCTAAACAAGGTAGTTGGGTAAATGATTTCACCAAAACCATTCCACGGTAGTTGGATGGTGGGTGGCTTGGCATAAATGCCAACTACCCTCCCAACTACCATATGTGAAGTGGGCCCCACATTTGAATTCAAAATTCAAATTTCTCTACGAACATTTGTCGCGGCTCGATTCCGTTTAATCCGATGAAACGAACTTTCGCCGCTAAATAATTAAATCTAATTTAATTAAATAACGATGCCTCACAAATATATTACGAACGTCGTTTACGAATTAATAAATTAATTCGTTCGTTCGTATTAAAGTCTGACTTTAAATTCGTAATGAAATCTAATTCATATTAATATATCTGAAATATTAATTTTAGCCCAAACGAATAAATTAAATAGAAAAATCAAATTTAACTATTAAATTTATTCTACCGATTAATTCCAAATTAATCGCGTTCTCTCTCTTCCTAACACATTTAATCCCAGATTAAATAATAACTCAATTAATCCTAGATTAATTTTCTCTCTCTTAATTAATCCCAGATTAATTCTCTCTCTTAATTAATCCCAGATTAATTCTAATTAAATCAACTGTCATTGGTGAATCTTTGGGAAGCGACCCAAGAGATCCCGGATATTTTGGTAGTAAATACGGTCATCGGATTATCCGAATACGTGCGTACCTCGTACCACGTGCTTACCGATTTACAAGACATGGTTGGCTTCTAGCAAAGCACCGTGCCTACCCAATTCTCCAGAAATATTCTTACTTGAATAGATAATCTATGTCAGGCGTAGTATACATAGTATTGCGTATTGCGATCCAGTATCGGGTGTCACGTGCTAGGCCTGGGGTTGGAATTATGTCTGCCCCGTACGAAGCACATGTCGGATGTCTGGTAACTAGTCTCTTTAATCGGATATACATGACCTAGTCATAATATCCCGATGACTGCAGTACTTAAGAGCACCAGTACCGTATCCTACATGACATCATCTCCACTATGACTGGAGTGATACTTCCGTCTTGACATCACACCCAATACACTACGATTCTCAATATACACAGCAGAGGCATACAAAGAACCTGTTAAAGCCCTGGACGACCAAAACCAAAGCATATTGATTGTCGTAAGTATTATCGGTGCAAGTCTCAGGTTAAGACCAAATACACCTACCCTGATTTCGGACTTCCATAGACACGTAGTCATACTACCAATGGAATTCCAAGGGGTTTATCCAGAGCAAAGCTGTTTCCGTACCATCGGTAAACACAACCTCCTATTACAATTGCATGAGTATTCATACCCATATATATGAGAACTATGCTATTGTGCCCTCACAACTCGCACAAGTGGAATACTAGTCTATTCCGCATTATCGATGTCCAATCTCGATAATACTACGACTAGGAATATTAATGATTAATCCTTCGAGGACTGATACTGTCTCATATCATCTCAATCCAGGAACTAATCATAAGGACCTCCTATCATTTACATATCTAGGTGATCTAATCACAAATGATAAGAGTGCAATCTCATTGTCACATAGTCAATTTGTACAACAACACCATGATCTGTACAAACAATGACGCTATGGGTCATAATTGTCCAACAATCTCCCACTTGGCCTATAGCCAGTCACTCGAGTTTCACACACCCGAACTATGTACGGTTTGCTCAAACTGCTGAGGAAAGGCTTTCATCAGCGGATTTGCGTGATTATCGTCTGATGCGATTTATTCGATCATCATATCGTCACGATGTATAATCCGAACGAATCAGATGAATAGTTGAAGTATATATCTGGATCGTTGATGAGACCATTAATTCTTTAGCTTGTTCTGACGCCTAGCTCAGCTGCTAACATAACTATATTTAATCTAATTAGATATATTATCTACCCAAATGGCTTCTATTGCTGCCTCAGTCGCAGCAATAACCCGTATTTGTTGTTTATTCAGTAACAGTATCTTACTTGGAAGATTTCCAGCTCATTATTCCGTTATTCAAACTGTATAGTACCGTTGTTTTTATCGGTTAGGAAACTTGCAGCAGTGATCCCAGTCACTTCAAGTTCTCCTTCTCCATAGTTTAAGACATCATCCTTAGTTCTAAGATACTAACGGATGTTCTTAATATCAATCTAGTGACTATCACTTGGATTGACCTGTTTGTGACTCCATATGCTCAAAGACCATGAGACATCAGGTAACGTACATTTTTCAATGTACGATTTCTCAGAGAGTGTTAACAACTTTAAATCTATCCCAGTAGATCTTTATTCCTAGAATAAAGGTTGTTTCTCCTAAGAATTCAACGGAGAATTTTTATGAAAGCCAAGCTTTCACCGATTGTAATATGGGAATATCATTTCCAAGAAATGACATATTATCATTATTCAGGATAGTCACTTTCAGTGCGCTCCCACTAACCTCCTTATATACACAAGAATCATTTCTCGTTTTGAATTAAATCATAAACCATCATGATTACATCAAAACGATAATTCCAAGAACCTAATGCTTGCTTTAATCCAAACATTGATCGAATAACCTGCAAACTTTTTTTGCTAGTTTTGATACGATAAAATCCTCAGGATGTTGAAAACATCCTCCAAAAGGTTTCCTTTTCAGGAAAGCGATTTTTTTTGGTTCAGCTACCATATTTCATAAATGAAACATGCAGCACCAGCAAGCATTATCCAAATGGATTTAATGTGGCAACAGGTAAAAGATTTCATTGTAATCAACACAACGTTGACAACGATACCTTTCCGCTACAATCCTAGCTTAGTACGTTGGTATGCTGCCATCCACGTATGTCTTCCTTGAAGACTTATATAGTACCAATACGCACAATGCCTTGCGGTACAACAACTAGTGTCCAAACTTAGTTGATATACATGGAATCCATTTCGGATTCATGGCACTTTGCCATAATAGGGAGTCGATACCTTGCATCACTTCATCATACGTAGTCAGTTCGTATTCCTCAATAAGATTGACATATTTATGAGGTGAGATCAGAAACCCATACCTCAGGTTGTTTTCTTACTTTCTCTGATCTACTCGGTTCTTGTGTATTAGAAGATTACTGGTACAGTTTCATCCTTGATGAACTGTTTGTGTTCCATTTCGGACTTGGTGCCTTGAATAGTATTACTCCATTTTTCATCGAGTTTTACTATCCTCCCACTTACCACTGCATATCGGTATTCCTCTTAGGAAAACCGCATGGTGAGCAACAATTACATTGTTCTCAAGTGAGTTGTATAAGTACTATACTTTTGGTTTCCCTAGGATAACCTTCAATTGGCACTTATCCAATTTGGGTTCTAGTTTGGTATCATCCAAACGTATTCCCAGCATTCCCAAATCATCAGGAATGAGAAAACCCTGTTTCTTTCCTGTTCATATCTAATATGAAATCTGTCAAACAGACTTTCATGGAACCTTATTCAAAATAAGTATTGCACTGTTAATGCTTATCCCTTTGAAGGAAAATGGTAGCTCAGAGCGACTTATCATTAACCTTATCATGTCTAACAAAATTCAATTTCTCCGTTCAGACACATCGTCAAACTGACGTGTTCCAGGAGGAGTCCTCATTGAAAGAATACTATACCCTTTTAAGTAATTTGAGAAACTTATTGCTTAAGTTTTTTCATCATGGTCTAACTGTGATGGTATAAATACTTTAGCCGATCTGTTTGTCTATTTCTTGTCGAAACTCTTAAAAGTTTTCGATTTGTGTTTCAAAAGAAACACATAACCATAACACGATGCCATATCCGTAAAGGTCACGAAATATTCATATCCACCTCTAGCCTTGCTAGATATGGGCCCACTTACGTCACTATAAACAATGGCTAAAAGAATGATGGCACTTACACTTTTACCAAGTATATAGTGTTTCAGGTACATTTCCTAATAAACCAGATTCGTAGACATCATTTGAATAGAATCAAATTTGTCCCAGTACCCACTCTTCAAAAGTGCGGATATACGATTCTTGTTTAATTGTGTCCCAGACTGCAATGCCACAATTAAGTTTCTTCTGATCAAATCAGTTTAAGCTATTAGTTTTGTTGGTTTTAATCTAGGTCCCAAGATCATCAAACAAGCATGAAATATGTGAGAAAACAAATCGAAAAAGTTACGGAATACTCACATCGATCGGTTGAGACGAATTAATGACGAACAAAACCATTTTTCAGCCCTCTAAGGTGCGCCAGCAGTGTGCAGTCCACTGCTTGCAGTTTTCAGTTTTGTTCCATGAATTTGAGCTTCGAATCTTCAATGAACGATTCCCGGCTCATGGGTGAGTTTCCCTAACACCTTCGTATGTCTTGAGTGTGCTAGCACTTGGATTTTGCCACAAAACCCACAAAATAGCTCACCATTTTCGGCCAAACAGTGGCTGTTTCACAGCCCCTTGGGCGTGAGTTCCATGGAGAGATAAAGAGAGAAGATGATGAAGAGATGTTTTGGTAAGGTTATAAAACAATTTCCAAAATCATTTATATATTTTCCAACAAAAAAATATTAAAAATTTACCAAATAAATCATTTAAAAAAATAAATGGTAAATACTTTTAAACCACCAACACTATTCCACCAACACACATCAACTATTCATGTCACTTTATCAAAGTGACATGTTGTCAAGTTGTCTTTCAATCAATCAATCACATCAATAAATCAAATATCACATCACTCAAAGTGACGTTTGATTTGACGCTTGATGTGACGAATGATTTAACGTTTGATTTGATTTACGTGCCGCACTCAAATTCGAAATGCGAATGCGCTCACAAATAATCTCGGGCTCTGGTTCGTTAATTTCAAATTAAAGATTTATCCGTTGCATCGCAATTAAATCTAATTTAATTAAATAATCATGCCAAGCATAATTACTATTCACGTCGCTAAGGAATTAATTCTAAATTAATTCGTTCGCCCGAATTAAAATCTAATTTTAATTCCGCGTCGAAATCCAATTTCGTTTAATATATCAAATATATTAATTTACCGATTAATTCCAAATTAATCGTTATCTCTCTTTTATTGATATTTTATCCTAGATAAAATATGTCCGAAATTAATCCTATATTAATTTTCTCTCTCTCTAATTAATCCCAGATTAATTAAAGTGCGAGTCATACATCATCGGTGAATCATTGGGAAGCGACCCGTGAGATCCCCAGATATATTGGCAATAAATATGGTCATCGGACTATCCGAACACGTACGTACCAAGTACTACATTTTACCGATTCACAAGACAAGGTTGGCTTCTAGCAAAGCGCCATCCCTACCCAATTCTCCGGAAATATCCTTACAGGAATATGTGATCTATATCAGGAGTAGCATACATCGTATAGTGCATATCGGTCCAGTATCGGTTGGTCACGTGCTAGGCCTGGGGCTGGAGTTGTGTCTGCCCCGTACGAAGCACATGTCGGATGTCTGGTAACTAGTCTCTATTATCGGATATACATGACCTAGTCATAATATCCCGATGGCCGCGCAACACTTAAGCGCACTAATACCGTATCCTGTGTGACATCATCTCCACTATGACTAGAGTGATACTTCCATCTCGACATCACACCCAATAATCTACGATTCTCAATATACCCAGTATTGGTGTACACAGAACCGGTTAAAGCCCTGGACGACCGCAACCAAAGTATATTGATTGTCGTAAGTTTTAGCGGTGCAAGTCTCAGGTTAAGACCAAATACACCTACCTTGATGTCGGACTCCCATAGACACATAGTCAAACTACCCATGGGATTCCGAGGGGGTCTTTCCAGAGTGAAGATGTTTTCCGTACCATCGGTGAAACACAACCTCCTACCGCACTTGCATAAGTATCCAATACTTAAATATATGAGAACTATGACGTTGTGCCCTCACAATGCGCACAAGTGCGATACTAGTCTTTTACGTATTTATTGATGTCCAATCTCGATAATACTCTGACTATGGATATTTAATGATTTATCCTTCGTTGATTGATACTGTCTCATATCATTCTCAATCAAGGAACAAATCATAAGGACCTCTTATCATTTATATATCTAGGTGATCTAATCACAAATGATAAGAGTGCAATCTCCTATGTCACATAGTTAATTTGTACAACAACACCATGATCTGTACAAATAGTGACGCTATGGGTCATAACTGTCCAACAATCTCCCACTTGGCCTATAGCCAGTCACTCGAGTGCCTAACACCCGAACTATGTACGGTTGACTCAAATTGCTGAGAAAAGCTTTCGTAAGCGGATTTGTATGATTATCGTTTGATGCGATTTATACGATCATCACATCGCCACGACGTATGATCCGAACGAATCAGATGAATAGTCGAAGTATGTATCTGGATCATTGATGAGACCATTAATTCTTTAGCCTGTGTTGACGCCTAGCTCAGCTACTAACAGAACTATATCTAATCTAATTAGATTTATTATCGACCCAAATGGCTTCTATTGCTGCCTCAACTGCAGTAATAATCCGCATTTGTTGTTTATTCGGTAGCAGTATCTTGCTTGGAAGCTTTCAAGCTCACTGTACCGTTATTCAAACTGTACCGTTTTCGACTTTTAGTCGTTTTATCGGTTTAGAAACTTACAGTAGTGATCTCAGTCACTTCAAGTTCTCCTTCTCCACAGATTAAGACAGCATCCTTAGATCTCTAAGATTCTAACGGATGTTCTTAACATTAATCCAGTGACTATGACTTGGATTGGCCTGATTGTGAATCCATATGCTCAAAGCGTATGAAACACCAGGTCACGTACATTTTTCAATGTACGAGTTCTCGCAGAGTTTTAACAACTTAATCTATCCCAGCAGATCTTTATTCCTAGAATAATGGTTGTTACTCCCAAGAATTCTATGGAGAATTTTCTCGAAAGCCAAGCTTTCGCCGACTGTTTTATGGAAATATCATTTCCAAGAAATGACATATATGTTATCATTATTTTATGCACGACATTCATTGTCAGTGCACTCCCACTAACCTCCTTATATACACAAGAATCATTTTCGTTTTGAATTCAATCATACACTATTATGATTACATCAAAACGTTAGTTCCAAGAACCTAATGCTTGCTTCAATCTAAACATGGATCGAATAACCTACAAACCTTGTTTGCTGGTTTTAGTACGACAAAATTGTCAGGATGTTTTAAACATCCTCCAAAAGGTTTCCGTTTAAGGAAAGCGATTTTGATCTTTAACTGACACATTTCATAAATGAAACGTGCAGCTTTAGCAAGCATTATCCAAATGGATCTGCCGTGGCAACAAGTAAAAGGTTGAACCGTAATCAACAATGTTGACAACGATACCTTTCCGCTACAAGCCTAGCTTTGTACGTTGGTATATTACCATCCATATATGTCTTCCTTGAAGACGTTTACCGTACCAATAGGCATAATGCCTTGCGGTACAACAACTAGTGTCCAAACATAGTTGTCATACATGGAATCCATTTCGGACTCATGGCACTTTGCCATAAAAGGGAGTCGATACCTTGTATCACTTCCTCATACGTAGTCAGTTGGTATACCTTAACAAGATTAACATCTTTATGAGGTGAGATCAGAAACCCATACCCCAGGTTGTTTTCTGATTCTCTCCGATCTACGCTTTCTTGTGTATACGAAGATTAATGGTATAGTTTCATCCTTGATGAACTATTTGTGTTCCATTAAGGACTTCATGCCTGACAGTATTACTACGATTACTCCGATTTTCATCGAGTTATACCATCCTCCCACTTACCACTACATATTGGTAATCCTCTAAGGAAGACCGCATGGCGAGCAACAATCACAATTATTCTCTAGTGAGATGTATAAGTACTATACTTATGGTTTTCCCTAGGAAAACCTATATTTGGCACTTATCCGATTTGGGTTCTAGTTTGGTATCATCCAAACGTAAGCCCGGCATTCCCAAATCTTCCGGAGTGTGAAACCCTGTTTCCTTCCGGTTCATATCCAATATGAAGTCTGTCAAACAGAATTTACATGGAACCTTATTCAAAATAAGTTTTGCACTGTTTATGCTTATCTTTGAAGGAAAAGGTAGCTCAGAGCGACTCATGATTAACCTTATCAGGTCCAACAAAATTCGGTTTCTCCATACGGACACACCGTCAAACTGACGTGTTCCAGGAGGAGTCCTCAATGAAAGAATATTATACTCTTTCAAGTATTTATGAAACTTATTGCTTTAGTATTTTCCATTACGGTCCTACCGTGACGGTTTAACACTTTAGCAGATCTGTTTGTCTATTTCGTGTCGAAACTCTAAAAGTTTCCGATTTGTGTTCTTTAAAAGAAACACATAATCATAACGTAATGCCACATCCGTTAAGGTCACGAAACATTCATATCCACATCTAGCCTAGCTAGATATGGGCCCACTTACTTCACTATGAATAGGGCTAACAGATCGGTGGCACTTACACTATTACAAAGTAAATAGTGTTTTAGGTACTTTACCTAGATTCGTAGACTTTATTTGAATAATCAAATCAGTCCTAGTACCCACTCTTCAAAAGTGTGGATATACGACTCTTGTTTAATTGTGTCCCAGACAACAATGTCACAAATAAGTCTCTTTTTGATCAAATCAGTATGAGCTATTAGTTTGTCATATTATATGTTCGAGATTTTATTTATATTCAAAATATGAATACTGTTATTCACATCTAATGTGTTTATCTCAATGTCATCTTTATATAATGAAACACTTTAGTGTTCTAGAATATAACGGTTTATCCACAATGGATTAAACACTGATATAGAGATAATGTTTCTAGTCTAACTAGTTACATTATAACAGTTTCCTAATTTAAGTACATACCCGAAGGTAGTTCCTAAATTTAGGTATCTATGGTCGAAACAGCGACTTTCGTCCCGTTTCCGATTCGCAGATTAACCACAGCTTGAAGTTAGTATCCTGCTCACAGCAGATTCTGAACATCAATACATATATTTTATGTTCCATACTAAGTATTTTAAAATCCAATTTTAATACTAGTAATGGACATAATTTTGACAAACATCCTTAAAGCCAGAGCCTTGCCCTTTCTTTAATTCCTTCGTGTCTGCCATATCCAAACGACAGTCACTTTGGGATACTTCCTTTATCTACCCAGAAGATCATAATGATTTTGCCTTTACCCTATTTCAATATTTCAGAAGTCTTTGGCCAAGCCTTGGATTTCTAGAATATTGACGTAAAGTGCGTCTTGCGCTACTTATCTAATTGTAAAGTTTGACTTTATCTCCTTGAGATTAGTCATTAATTCTCCAAGAATTATTAATTGCAAATATAATACTTCTTAAATCTAAACATAGATTTATTACAAGTATATTAAATTAAGCACTAAAGTCATCATCACATAAATCTTCCAAAGATTATGCTATACTATTCACGTAATTCTGGGATAAGGCATAATAGGTTATTTTATCAAATAAAGTAACTTATTATTTATTTCCAGGACCATCCTGAAATTTCATTCCCAATTTGAAAATTTAAACCATTTAAATATTGTAATCCAAGATTATATTTAAATGTCCAATCTTTCAATGTTTCTTGATTTTAATAGTCCAACTATTTAATCAATTATTTCAGGTACTATTTATCATAATGATTAAAATAATACAATTATTTAATCAACTATAATTTTAATTCAATTATATTGATTACTATAATCCAATTATAAAATCAACTATTTATTGAATTTATTTGAATTTATTTGAATATAGTCTAACTATATTAATTAAAACAACATTAAATATTAGTCCAACTAATACTTTTAATTATTTGACGAGTGATATTTGTTTGAGCGCGTATGGCAAGTATTTGAACGAATATTGCAAATTCAATTCTTGCCTCCCACTATTTTTCGGCGAGCCTCTAACCCTCTGTCGAGCACTCGGGAAACCGTGTTTCCTAGTGGGCTAGGATCCCGTTAAATGTCACAATCTTGACTTTGGCCAACAAATTGTATGATAATTAACTAGGTAGATCTCTAAGATCAGTTGGATCCAATCCAACTCCTAGATCCGGTAGGTGGACATCCAAGTCCGAAACATATATCTTATATATGCATACATATCCAATATGTACCCTAACCTTTTTCAACTGAATCAACTAGGCCTTGGCTTTGGCACAACAAACCTAATGATCCCAGTCAAGCGCGACCCATTGATCATGGAAAGCTTCGTAATCAATGTCGAGTGACAAGAAGTGGTCTTGACTTTGGCCAACAAACCACAACTTGGACAAGACACCGATATATAACAAAACTCTTGTGATTCAAACACATCTTCGACGGACAAAGGGCTTGACTTTGGCCAACAACCCAATGCCCATCTCGGATCTTGAGTAAGAATCACTCAATGGAAGGAAAAACGCATGATATTTAATGAGGGTTTTTCGCGTGCAAATTGGCTACCAATTTATTATCTTTGTTAATATCTCATCATCATACACCCTTAAACATGCATTCTAAATACATAATAAAACGCATATGAAAATAAATAATAATGATATGCGGATGGATACTTAACACATTGATCCTAGATCAAATCTCTCATTTTCTCTCTCAAACTAGCACTTGTATTACTTCTACCCGTTATACACTACACTTCTAAAGAAACCTCATTTACATTAAGGGGAATAGATGGAGAGAATACAAAGAGAATAGAGGTGATAAGGCTGGACACGCAGGTCCAATTTAATAAATCGAATTTATTACAACAAATTCCAAAATTGTCTCACCCAACTAATATCCATCCGATATACATTATTCATTCATCACAACCATGTATTCACACAAGCATGTTATCAATCAATCTAATCAAATTAATTAATTTGATAATTAGTGATCATCCAATGTTCAAACAACGATTTGATTTTGTTCGAGTCAAACTCGTTTTGCGAATAAGTACTCAAAGTACGAATTCTCGAATTAAATTAAACTACGTCATTAAATCCAATTTAATATGTATTTAATACTAATTCATTATTTAATTCCAAATTAAATATTACATTTTAATAATAAACTTTTTATGACTTAAATTCCAAATTTAATCGTAACGCGTCTCAAAGACCGATTAACGTCCAACGTCAATTCAATTAAAGTCCAATGGGCTTTTAATTGATTTCTTAAGGCTTGGACTTTTGGTTAACTCGGGTCAAACCGAATAACCAAAATCCAATCCGAGATTTACCCTATAAGCCCATAAATCAATCTTGGCCCATTAGGCCCAATTAAACTTTAAAGGTTCATTAAGTCGCATTTGGGCTTAAGGAAGAGGTTTTGGGCCCAATTGGATCCAATCCAATTTGCCTAAACCCAACTTTGTACAACAAAGCCCAATAAGCCCATTTACAACTTCAAATGCCCAAATCCAATTTTAAGGTCCAATTAATTAAATTCATAAAATCCAATTTCATAATCTAATTAACCTAAAGTGCATATCATGATTAATCACCTAAATCAATATTTCCAAAACATCAAATTAGTCCAATTAATCATGTTTAACATCATCATCACATGTCCAACACATTAATGAAAAATCAAACCCAATTACATGCTTAAAGTGTCTCGGCCAAAGAGGGACTTTTTATCCGATTCGAATTCAATCCAATTAATTTCACAATCGATATTAAGTCCTCATCCCGAATGATTTCCACACACATCCAATGAATTAAAAAATCAAAATTCCAAGACATTCTAGGGCATTACCATTCGGCCAACATAAGAAATTGGGGATTTTGTTCAATTCAAAATTTAATCCAATTCAATCTCAAATAACATCATCCAACATCATTAAAACTCATCCAATGAATCAAAATGAAAAATTCCAAGAATTCCAAAAAACCCTAAGATTCGGCCAACACTTCAATTTAGGGGAATTTGTTCCAAACAAAATTTCATGAAATTGATCCAATCAAACTTCAATTAAACATCATTTAAACATGCTCAATCAAACAATTTAACTAAATCATGCTCAAAATCAATTTACCCAATTTTAAGCCTTAAAAGTTTCATGCTTGAACCTAGGCTCTTAATGCCATTGTTGTTTTAATCTAGGTCCCAAGATCATCAAACAAGCATGAAATATGTGTGAAAACAAATCGAAGAAGTTGCGGAATACTCACATCGATCGGTTGAGACGAATTGATGACGAACAAAACCATTTTTCAGCCTCCAAGGTGCGCCAACAGTGAGCAGTCCACTGCTTGCAGTTTTCAATTATGTTCCATGAATTTGAGCTTCGAATCTTCAATGAACGATTCCCGGCTCGTAGGTGAAGTTCCCTAACACCTTCATATGTCTCTCGGGAGTGTGTTAGCACTTGGATTTTGCCACAAAACCCACAAAATAGCTCACCATTTTCGGCCAAACAGTGGCTGTTTCACATCCCCTTGGGCGTGAGTTCCATGGAGAGATAAAGAGAGAAGATGATGAAGAAATGTGTTGGTAAGGTTATAAAACAATTTCCAAAATCATTTATATATTTTCCAACAAAAAAATATTAAAGATTTACCAAATAAATCATTTAAAAAAATAAATGGTAAATACTTTTCGACCACCAACACTATTCCACCAACACACATCAACTATTCATGTCACTTTATCAAAGTGACATGTTGTCAAGTTGTCTTTCAATCAATCAATCACATCAATCAATCAAATGTCACATCACTCAAAGTGACGTTTGATTTGACGCTTGATGTGACGAATGATTTAACGCTTGATTTAATTTATGTGTCGCACACAAATTCGAAATGCGAATGCGCTCGCAAATAATCTCGGGCTCGGGTTCGTTAATTCCAAATTAACGATTTATCTGTTGCATCGCAATTAAATCTAATTTAATTAAATAATCATGCCAAGCATAATTACTATTTACGTCGCTAAGGAATTAATTCTAAATTAATTCATTCGCCCGAATTAAAATCTAATTTTAATTCCGCATCAAAATCCAATTTCGTTTAATATATCAAATATATTAATTTACCGATTAATTTCAAATTAATCGTTATCTCTCTTTTATTGATATTTTATCCTAGATAAAATATGTCCGAAATTAATCCCAGATTATTTTCTCTCTCTTCTAATTAATCCCAGATTAATTAAAGTGCGAGTCATACATCATCGGTGAATCATTGGGAAACGACCCATGAGATCCCCAGATATGTTGGCAGTAAATACGGTCGTCGGACTATCCGAACACGTACGTACCAAGTGCTAGGTTTTACCGATTCACAAGACAAGGTTAGCTTCTAGCAAAGTGCCACGCCTAGCCAATTCTCCGGAAATATCCTTACAGGAATATGTGATCTATATCAGGCGTAGTATACATCGTATAGTGCATATCGGTCCAGTATCGGATGGTCACGTGCTAGGCCTGGGGCTGGAGTTGTGTCTGCCCCGTACGAAGCACATGTCGGATGTCTGGTAACTAGTCTCTATTATCGGATATACATGACCTAGTCATAATATCCCGATGGCTGCGCAGCACTTAAGAGCACTAATACCGTATCCTGCGTGACATCATCTCCACTATGACTAGAGTGATACTTCCGTCTCGACATCACACCCAATACTCTACGATTCTCAATATACCCAGTATTGGCGTACACAGAACCGGTTAAAGCCCTGGACGACCGCAACCAAAGTATATTATTTGTCGTAAGTATTAGCAGTGCAAGTCTCAGGTTAAGACCAAATACACCTACCCTGATGTCACCTACCCTGATGTCAGACTCCCATAGACACATAGTCAAACTACCAATGGGATTCCGAGGGGGTCTTTCCAGAGCGAAGCTGTTTTCCGTACCATCGGTGAAACACAACCTCCTACCGCACTTACATAAGTATCCAATACTTAAATATATGAGAACTATGCCGTTGTGCCCTCACAACACGCACAAGTGCGATACTAGTCTTTTACGTATTTATCGATGTCCAATCTCGATA
Source organism: Zanthoxylum bungeanum (assembly GCA_019454045.1). Taxonomy (NCBI): domain Eukaryota; kingdom Viridiplantae; phylum Streptophyta; class Magnoliopsida; order Sapindales; family Rutaceae; genus Zanthoxylum; species Zanthoxylum bungeanum. Next base: position 311,965 of record SKCR01030730.1, read on the forward strand.
ATACTCCGACTATGGATATTTAATGATTTATCCTTCGTTGATTGATACTGTCTCATATTATTCCCAATCAAGGAACAAATCTTAAGGACCTCTCATCATTTATATATCTAGGTGATCTAATCACAAATGATAAGAGTGCAATCTCCTATGTCACATAGTTAATTTGTACAACAACACAATGATCTGTATAAATAGTGACGCTATGGATCATAACTGTCCAACAAGTTTGTCATGTCATATGTTTGAGATTTATTTATATTCAAAATATAAATTCTGTTATTCACATCTAATGTGTTTATCTCAATATCATCTTTATATAATAAAACACTTTAGTGTTCTAGAATATAAAGGTATACTCGCAACGAGTTATACTCGATATAGAGATAATGTTTCTAGTCAAACTAGTTACATTATAACAGTTTCCTAATTTAAGTACATACCCAAAGGTAGTTAGGTATCTACAGTAGAACAGCGACTTTCGTCCCATTTCCAATTCGCAGATTAATCTCACTGAAGTCAGTATCCTGCTCATAGCAGATTCTGCACATCAATGCATTTTTTTTATGTACCACACCAACTATTTAAATCCAATTTTAATACTAGTAATGAACATGCTAATGACAAACATATTTAAAGTCAGAGCCTTGCCTTTTCTTTAATTCCTTCATGTCTTCCTTGTCCATACGGCAGTCACGCTTCAGTGACCCCGTTTGCCACAGTTTAGGCAGACATCTTGGGATATGTCCTTTATCTTCCTAGAAGATTATAATGATCTTGCCTTTGCCTTTTTCTACAACTCAGAAGACTTTGGCCAAGCCTTGGCCTTCTGGAATATTGAAGTAGGGTGCGCCTTGCGCTACTTGCCTCATTGCAAACTTTGGCTTTAGCTCCTTGAGCATAGCCATTAACTATCCAAGAGTTATTAATTGCAATTTAATACTTCTAAGATCTAAGAATAGATCTATGAAGATCCTTCAATTTCTTCATCATACTTTAAGGATCTAATCCTTAGTTCTGATTAGGAAATTAAGGAGTCCTATTGACAAGTATAATAGATTAAGCACTAAAGTTATCATCACATGAATCTTCCAAAGATCATGCTCTACTATTTACTTAACTCTGGGCTTAGGCCTAATATGTTATTTTATCAAATAAAGTAACTTATTAGTTTCAAGGACCATCCTGAAATTTTATTCCCAATTTGAAAATTAAAGTCGTTTAAACACATTTTCCTTTGGATTATGTTTTAAACACTGATCTTCCAAATTTAATCTTGATTCTAATAGTCCAACTATTTATCAACGATTTCAGGTACAATCTAATGTAATGATTACTATAGTCTAACTATATAAATAATTACAATTTTATTGGTTAAAATCAAATATATATTGATTACTATAATCCAATTATATAATCAACTATAAATGATCGGTAATATTCAAATATATTGATTACTATAATCCAATTATATAATCAACTATAAATGATGGGTAAAATTCAAATATATTGATTATTATAATCCAATTATATAATCAACTATAAATGAAGCAGTTTGAATATAGTCCAACTGTTTAATTAAAACAACATTAGTCCAATTAATACTTTAATTTATTTGACGAGATATTTGATATGAGCGCGTATAGCAAGTTATTAAACAAATATTACAAATTTAATTCTTGCCTCCCACTATTTTTCGACGAGTCTCTAACCCTCTGTCGAGTACTCGGGAAACCTAGTTTCCTAGTGGGCTAGGATCCTGTTAAATAACACACAATCTTGACTTTGGCCAACAAATTGTATGATACTTAACTAGGTAGATCTCTAAGATCAATTGGATCTAATCCAATTCCTAAATCCATTAGGTGGACATCCAAGTCCGAAACATATATCTTATATATGCCAATATATCCAATATATTTTCCTAACCTTTTTCCTCTGAATCAACTAAGCCTTGGCTTTTGCACAACAAGCTTAATGATTCTAGTTAAATGGGACTCATTGACATGGAAAGCTTCGTAATCAATGTCGATAGACAAGAAATGATCTTGACTTTGGCCAACAAATCACGACATGGACAAGACACCGATATGGAACAAAACTCTCATGATTCAAACACATCTGCAATTGACAAAGGTCTTGACTTTGGCCAACAAACCAATGCCAACTTTGGATCTTGAGTAAGAATGACTCAATGGAAGGAAAAACGCTTAAAATGTTTTTGAGGGTTTTTCGCATGAAAATTAGCAACCAATTTATTATCTTTGATTAGGTCTCATCATACACCCTTAAGCAATCATTCTAAAAGCTTAATAAGGCGCGATAAATAAATAAATTAATAATGATATGCGGATGGATATCTCACAAATTATTCCTATAACAAACCACTCCATTTCCTCTCCCCAGCTAGAACTATTCTAACTTCTACCTAATTAATTAATACAATAAAGAAACCTCATTTACATTGAGGGTAATTGGTGAGAAGAGAATTACAAAGAGTAAAGAGATAAAAGGCTGGACACGCAAGTCCAATTTAATAAATTCTAAATTTATTACAATTTCCAAAATTGCCCACGCCCTTCTAATATCCACCCGATATACATTATTCATACAACACATTCATGTATTCATACAAATCATGTTATTAAATCAATCTAATCCAATTAATTAATATTGAATTATTGACCATCCAATGTTCAAACAACGATTTGATTTGCATGAGTCAAACTCGTTTAAGAAAAATAATCAAAGTAAGTATTCTTGAATTAGATTGAACTACAACTTTAAATCCAATTTATTTGTATTCAATACTAATTATAATTTAATTCCAAATTAAATATAAACACTTACTTATAAGCCTTAAAGACTTGGATTCCAAATCCAATCTTAATGGGTCTCAAAGGCCCAATAACATCCAATGGCAATTTAATTAAAGTCCAATATGCTTTTAATTAATTCTTAAGGCATGGGCTTTGGCCATAATGGGTCAAACCCAAAATGCCAATGCCCAATAGGAATCACCCTATTGTCTACAAATTAATTTAGGCCCAATTAAATTCTTTAAAGGGCCAAGTGATGTATTTGGACTTTATAGAATTGGTTTTGGGCCCCATTAGATCCAATCCAAAAGTACAAAACCAAACTTAGTCAAACCAAGCCCTTTAAGCCCAAATACACACTTTTAGCCCAATTAATAATTAAAGGCTTATTAACATAATTATAATATTCCAAATATCACAATTATTTTAATTAAGTGTATTAGCCATGATTAATTAATTAAACTCAATATTTCCAAAATACCAATTAACTTAATTAATCATGCTTAATCCATCAATTCATGCACAATACAAATTGAAGCCAAAATACATCATTTCATGCTCAACACAAATTGAATCCAAAAATCATCATTTCATGCTCAACATTCTCTTTGATTTTAACATAAACATTATTGACTTTGATTTCAATCCAATCAAACCAACAATCAACATTTAAAAATGCATTTAAACACATCATTTCATGTTACAAAAATCAAAAAACTGTAGTCCAAGACAGTAGCATATTCGGCCAAGTGAAATTTTTTTAACTTTGGATTCATTTGATTTGTTTCAAATCTAATCATGCATAACTCTAAGTTAACATAATCTAAGCATGCTCAGAGCATCAATTTGAAGAATCATGCTCAAAACACAAAATCCCCAATTTTAGTCTCATGAACCCTAAAATTTTCATGCTTAAAATTGGCTCTGATACCATTGTTAGTGTTCCTAGAACATGCCAATGATCTAATAAGAATGAAAAGGTGTTCATAAATTCAAAAATAAGTTGCGGAATACTTACAATGAACGGATTTGAACTTTAAAATTTTGAGAGGAATATCTCCAAGATCCTTCCTTTGTTGATGATTCCATCTCTTGAAGTGGTTTCCCTATCACCTTAGTTGATTTCTCCAAGTGCTAGCTTTGTTGATTTTGCCACAAAATCAAAGAGAGGGAGACACCATGTTCACGCCCAAGTTGAGAGGATTTTAGGGTTTCTATTTTGTGTTTTGTGTGATGTATACACAAATGAGAGAGAGGGAAGAGTTTTAGGTAAAACCAATTTACCCTTTCACCTAAACAAGGTAGTTGGGTAAATGGTTTCACCAAAACCATTCCAAGGTAGTTGGATGGTGGGTGGTTTGGCATAAATGCCAACTACCCTCCCAACTACCACATGTGAAGTGGGCCCACATTGAATTCAAAATTCAAATGTCTCTATGAACATTTGCCGCGGCTCGGTTCCGTTTAATCTGATTAAATAAACTTTCATCGATAAATATTTAAATATAATTTAATTAAATAACGATACCTCACAAATATATTACGAATGTCGTTTACGAATTAATTCTAAATTAATTCGTTCGTTCGTATTAAATTCCGACTTTAATTTCGTAATGAAATCCAATTCATATTAATATATCTGATATATTAATTTTAGCCCATACGAATAAATTAAATAGAAAAATTAAATTTAACTATTAAATTTATTCTACCGATTAATTCCAAATTAATCGTGTTCTCTCTCTTCCGAACACATTTAATCCCAGATTGAATAATACCTCAATTAATCCTAGATTAATTTTCTCTCTCTTAATTAATCCCAGATTAATTCTCTCTCTTAATTAATCCCAGATTAATTCTAATTAAATCAACTGTCATTGGTGAATCTTTAGGAAGCGACCCAAGAGATCCATAGATATGTTGGCAGTAAATATGGTCATCAGATTATCTGAATACGTGCGTACCTCGTACCACGTGCTTACCGATTTACAAGACATGGTTGGCTTCTAGCAAAGCACCGTGCCTACCCAATTCTCTAGAAATATTCTTACTGGAATATATAATCTATGTCAGGCGTAGTATACATAGTATTGCGTATTGCGATCCAGTATCGGGTGTCACGTGCTAGGCTTGGGGCTGGAATTGTGTCTGCCTCGTACGAAGCACATGTCGGATGTCTGGTAACTAGTCTCTTTAATCGGATATACATGACCTAGTCATAGTATCCCGATGACTGCAGTACTTAAGAGCACTAGTACCGTATCCTACGTGACATCATCTCCACTATGACTGGAGTGATACTTCCATCTTGACATCATACCAAATACACTACGATTCTCAATGTAACCAGCAGAGGCGTACACAGAACATGTTAAAGCCCTAGACGACCAAAACCAAAGTATATTGATTATCACAAGTATTAGCGGTGCAAGTCTCAGGTTAAGACGAAATACACCTACCCTGATTTCGGACTTCCATAGACACGTAGTCATACTACCAATGGAATTCCGAGGGGTCTATCCAGAGCGAAGCTGTTTCCGTACCATCGGTAAACACAACCTCCTATTACACTTGCATGAGTATCCAATACCCATATATATGAGAACTATGCTATTATGCCCTCACAAATTGCACAAGTGTAATACTAGTCTATTCCGCATTATCGATGTCCAATCTCGATAAAACTATGACTATGGATATTTAATGATTAATCCTTCGAGTACTGATACTGTCTCATATCATCTCAATCCAGGAACTAATCATAAGGACCTCTTATCATTTATATATCTAGGTGATCTAATCACAAATGATAAGAGTGCAATCTCATTGTCACATAGTCAATTTGTACAACAACACCATGATCTGTACAAACAGTGACGCTATGGGTCATAATTGTCCAACAACTACTTCGTTAGCTGCCTCAGATGCTGCAATATACTGCTGTAGTTGACTGCTTTGAGCTTTTCCAACTGACAGCATCGCCATTCAAAGTAAACAGATATCATATTTGTGATCTACTGTCATCCCTATCGATCTGAAAGCTCGCATCATAATACCAATGACTTTCATCTCAGAACAGTCTCTGTATGTGAAAAACACATCCTTAGTTCTTTTTAGATACTTGAGGATTGTTTTGACAACTGCCCAATATTACTCACAAGGATTTTCCTGATACCTGCTCGTTATGCTAAGAGCATAAGAGACATCAGGTCTTGTACATAGCATGACGTACATGATCGATCCTATTGCTAAAGCATAAGGGATCCTACTCATACGCTCTCTATCTGAAGGAGTATGTGGACATTGTGTTAGATAATAATGAACTATAGCATCACTATTTGTACAGAACATGGTGTTGTTGTACAAATTAACTATGTGACAAAGGAAATTGCTCTTTTATCATTTGTGATTAGATCACCAAGATGTATAAATGATATAAGGTCCTTATAATAAGTTCCAGATTTAGATAATATGAGACAGTATCAATCCACAAAGGTTTAATCATCAAATATCCCTAGTCATAGTATTATCGAGATTGGACATCGATAATGCGGAATAGACTAGTATTACACTTGTGCGTATTGTGGGAGCATAACGGTATAGTTCTCATATATTTGGGTATTGGATACTCATGCAAGTGTAATAGGAGGCTGTGTTTTACCGATGGTACGGAAACAGCTTCGCTCTGGATAGACCCTATCAAAATTCCATTGGTAGTATAACTATGTGTCTATGGAAGTCCGAATCAGGGTAGGTGTATTTGGTCTTAACCAGAGACTTGCACCGCTAATACTTGTGAAAATCAATATACTTTGGTTTTGGTCGTCCAGGGCTTTAACAGGTTCTGTGTACGCCTCTTATGGGTATTTTGAGAATCAAAGTGTATTGGGTGTGATGTCAAGATGGAAGTATCACTTCGTTTATAGTGGAGATGATGATCACATAAGATACGAAACTAGTACTCTTAAGTACTACAGTCATCGGGATAATATGACTAGGTCATGTTTATCTGAATATAGAGACTAGTTACCAGACATCCGATATATGCTTCGTACGGGGCAAACATAATTCCTGCCCCAGGCCTTGCATGTGGCCATCCGATACTGGATCGAAACACGCAATACTACGTATACTACGCATGATATAGATCATATATTCCTATAAGAATATTTCTGGAGAATTAGGTAGGCATGGCGCTTTGCTAGAAGCCAACATTGTCTTGTAAATCGGTAAAAACGTAGTACTAGGTACGTACATATTCGGATAGTCTGATAACCGGATTTACTGCCAATATATCTGGGGATCTCATGGGTCGCTTCCCGAAGATTCACCGATGACGTATGACTCGCACTTTATTAATCTGGGATTAATTAGAGGAGAGAGAAAATTAATCTGGGATTAATTACGGAGATATTTTATCTGGGATAAAATACTATTTAAAGAGAGAGAACGATTATTTTGTAATTAATTGATAAAATAATATATTTGATATATTATACGAAATTGGATTTCAACGCGGAATTGAAATTAGATTTTAATTCGGGCAAACGAGTTAATTTAGAATTAATTCGTTAGCGACGTGAATAGTAATTTTGCCAGGCATAATTATTTAATTAAATTTGATTTAATTACGTCGCGACGGAAATTCATTGATTCAGAATTAGCGAACCCGAGCCCGAGAGTGCTTGCGGTCTCACTCATATTTTGAATCGAGTGGGGCCCACATGTCACATCAACCATCACATCACTTTTCAACTTTAGCCACTTTGATTGATGGAAGTAGATGGGAAATGATTCTTGAGTGTGAAACACTCTAAAGTGATGTGTGATAGACACTTACCATTTAATATTATGGTTTTTGACTTTTTCATTAAGTGTATTAGATACACTTTACACATAAATCATTTTTGATCTCTCTCTCGCTCTCTTCTTCACTCTCGCCCAAGGGGCATTTTCTTCTCCATTTTTTTGTTGTTTCACCGTGAGTTAAAGGAGAAGAATAGGAAGTTTTGGGGCAAAATTTCTAGAGTGCTAGCACGCTTTTAGAGTCTTGTGAAGGTGATAGGGAACCGCACCTGTGAGCATGGAATCATCATTTGAAAGCTTGGAGCTTGGAGATCCTTCCATGGCCGAAAATTGGAAAGCAAAAATAGCCCACTACCGTGAGCCATATGAGGGAAAAGCTTGAAGTTTTTGTTCATCGCAACGCTCAATCGATCATTGTAAGTATTCTGCAACTTCTTTGAGTATTCGCACATGTGTTTCATTGCTTAAATTGATCTTTGGGACTTTAGAGAAACCCAACAATGGTATCAGATCCTCTTGAGCATGAAACTTGAACTTAGGGTTAAAATTGGGCAAAATTGATTTGAGCATGTTTGAGTGACATTGGATGTTTGAGTACGCTTAAATTGTGATAAAATGGTGTTATGCATTGTAAATTAGATGAATTTTGAATTGGAAAATTTTTCCCTAAATCTATTGGCTTGGACGAATAGGATTATTATCCTAAGTCATGTTATTTTTTGTTTCTTTGATCATTCGATGACTTGAAATAATTGGGTAATGTTGATTTAAGATTCAATGGGATTGGATTTATAATTGGACATTAAACCCTAAAAACCGTGACATGTAGCATGTATAAATGATGTGATTTTTTTGATTAAAATGGGTTGGACATGTTTTGATGATAATGAACATAATTAATTAGGCTAATTGATGTTTTGGAAATGATAATTTGGGTAATTAATTATGGCTTACACTTTGGTTAATTAAGTTATAAAATTTGGAATTTGGTAATTTAATTAATTGTGCCTATTTTGGAAATTTGGGCTTGAAAAGTTGTAATTGGGCTAAATGGGCTTGGTTGTACCAAGATAGGTTTAGACTAAATTGGTTGGATCCAATTGGGCTCAAAACCATTTCCATAAAGTCCAATTATGACTAATGGACCTTAATATTATAATTGGGCCTAATGGGCCTAAATTGGTTTCTTGGCTTATAAGGGTGATTCCTTAAATGGGCTTTGGTATTTGGGTTTGACCCATATTGACCAAAGTCCATGCCTTAAGAAATTAATTAAAAGCCCATTGGACTTTAATTAAATTAACATTGGATGTTAATCGGGCTTTGAGACCCGTAACGATTAGATTTAGAATCTAAGTCATAAAGTTTCATTTAAAAAGTGTAATATTTAATTTGGAATTAAATAATGAATTAGTATTAAATACAAATTAAATTGGATTTAATGTTTTAGTTTAATTTAATTCAAGAATTCGTACTTTGAGTACTTATTCGCAAAATGAGTCGGACACGCGCGCAAAATCAAATCGTTGTTTGAACATTGGATTGTCATTAATATTCAGATTAATTAATTGGATTAGATTGATTGATAACATGCTTGTGTGAATAGATGAATGTGATGCATGAATAATGTATATTGGATGGATATTAGATGGGTGGGGCAATTTTGGAAATTATTGATAAATTTAGAATTTATTAATTAGACCTGCGTGCCCAGCCTATTACCTCTTGACTCTGTTTATTTCTCTTCTCACCTATTCCCCTCAATGTAAATGAGGTTTCTTTAGAGGTGTTATGTAATTGGGTAGAAGTAATACTTGTGCTAGCGGGAGAGAGGCAATGGAGAGATTTGTTCTAGGAACAATATGTTTTAAGTATCCATCCGCATATCATTATTATATTTACATACATGCCTTATTATGTATTTAGAATGTATGTTTAAGGGTGTATGATGATGAGACCTTAACAAATATAATTAATTGGTCGCCAATTACGCGAAAAACCCACACTACTTATTAAGCGTTTTTCCTTTCATTGAGTGATTCTCACTTAAGATCTAAGACTAGCACTGGTTTGTTGGCCAAAGTCAAGACCTTTGTCCGTCGGGGATGTGTTTGAATCAAGAAGGCTTTGTTCCATATTGGTGTCCTGTCCAGGTTGTGATTTGTTGGCCAAAGTCAAGATCACTTCTTGTCCATCGACATTGATTACGAAGCTTTCCAAAGTCAATGGGTTCCGCTTAACTGAGATCATTAAGCTTGTTTTGCCAAAGCCAAGGCTTAGTTGATTCAGAGGAAAAAGGTTAGGCAATATATTGGATATATTGGCATATATAAGATATATGTTTCGGACTTGGACGTCCACTTACTGGATCTAGGAATTGGATGGGATCCAATTGATCTTAGAGATCAAACAATTTGTTGGCCAAAGTCTAGATTATGTGTTATTTAACGGGACCCTAGCCCACTAGGAAACAAGGTTTCCCGGGTACTCAACAGAGGGATAGAGGCTCACCGAAAAATAGTGGAAGGCAAGTATTAGATTTGCAATTTCATTTAGATACTTTCCATACGCGCACATTTCATTTTTCGTCAAATAAATTAATATATTATTTGACTAATATTTAATGTTGTTTTAATTAAACAGTTGGACTGTATTCAAACTATTTCAATTTATAGTTGATTTTATAATTGGATTATAGTAATCAATATAATTGAATTTGACTAATTAAAAGTATGGTTGATTATATAGTTGGACTATAGTAATCATTATATACAAATGTACCTGAAATCGATTGATTAAATAGTTGGACTATTAGAATCAAGATAAACTGAAAGATTAACGTTTAGAACATAATCCTGGGTGAAAATGTGTTTAAGCGGCTTTAATTTTCAGATTGGGAATAATACCTTAGGATAGTCCTAAGTACCGAGAAGTTATTTTATTTGATAAAATGACATCTCAAGCCTAAACCTGGAGTTAAGCAAATAGTAGAGCATGATCTTTGGAAGATTCATGTGATGATAACTTTAGTGCTTAATCCATTATGCTTGCCTTAATGACTCCTTAATTTCGTCGTCATAATTAAGGATTAGATCTTTAAACCATGATGTTGAAATTGAAGGATCTCCATAGGTCTATACTTATATCTTAGAAGCATTAATTGCAATAGAAGACCCTTGGAGAGTTAATGGCTATGATCAAGGAGCCAAAGCCAAAGTTTGCAAAAGGGCCAGAAGCGCAAGACGCATCTTACTTCAATATCCCAGAAGGCCAAGGCTTGGCCAAAGACTTCTGAGGTGTAGAAAAGGGCGAAGGCAAAATCATCACAGTCTTCTAGGAAGAGAAAAGACATATCCCAAGATGTCTGCCTAAATTGTGGCAAACGGGGTCACTGAAGCGTGACTGCCGTATGGACAAGGTAGACATGAAGGAATTGAATACGGACAAGGCCCTGACTTCAATATGTTTGTCAAAAATATGTTCATTAAAAGTATTAAAATTGGATTTTAAATACTAAATATGGTACATAAATATGTACTGATGTGCAGAATCTGCTATGAGTAGGATACTTACTTCAGATGAGATTAATCTATGAATCGAAAACGGGACGACAGTCGATGTTTTAACCGTAGATACCTAAGTTTAGGAACTACCCTGTGGGTGTGTACTTAAATTAGGAAACTGTTATAATATAACTAGTTTGACTAGAAACATTATCTCTATATCGAGTATAACTCGTTGCTAGTATACCTTTATATTCTAAAACACTAAAGTGTTTTATTTTATAAAGATGATATTGAGATAAACAAATTAGATGTGAATAACATTATTTATATTTTGAATATAAATGAATCTCAAACATACAATATGACAAACAAGTAGCTTAAATCGATTTGATCAGATGGGACTTATTTATGGCAGTGTTGTCTAGGACACATTAAACAAGACTCGTATATCCACACTTTTGAAGAGTGGACACTAGGACGGATCTGATTCCATTGAATAAAGTCTACGAATCTAGTTTATTGGACAAAGTGCCTAAAATACATTTTACTTGGTAAAAGTGTAAGTGCCACCGATCTGTTAGCCCTCGTTCATAGTGACGTAAGTGGGCCCATATCTAGCTAGGCTAGAGGTGGATAATGAATGTTTCGTGACCTTCACGGATGTGGCATCGTGTTATGGTTATGTGTTTCTTAAGAAACACAAATCGGAAAATTTTAGAGTTTCGACACGAAGTAGACAAACAGATCGACTAAAGTATTATTTCGTCATGGTTAGACCATGATGAAAATACTTAAGCAATAAGTTTTCCGAATACTTGAAAGAGTATAGTATTCTTTCAATGAGGACTCCTCCTAGAACATGTCAATTTGACGGTATATCCGAACAGAGAAACCGAACCTTGTTGGACATAGTAAGATTAATCATGAGTCGCTATGAGCTACCATTTTCTTTCAAAGGGATAAGCATTTAACAGTGCAATACTTTTTTTGAATAAGGTTTAATAAAAATCTGTTAGAGAAACAAGGTTTTCTCATTCCTGAAGATTTGGGAATGCTAGGCATACGTTTGGATGACACCAAACTAAAACCCAAATTATATAAGTGCCTAATTATGGGTTAACCTAGGGTAACCAAAGTATAGTACTTATACATCTCACAAGAGAATAATTTAATTGTTGCTCGCCATGCGGTTTTCCTAAGAGGAATACCGATATGCAGTGGTAAGTGGGAGGAAAGTAAAACTCGATGAAAATCAGAGTAATACTGTTCCAGGCACTGATTCCTTAATGGAACACAAACAGTTCATCAAGGATGAAATTGTACCACAAACTTCGAATACACAAGAACCGTGTTAGTCAGAGAGAGTCAGAAGACAACCTGGGGCATGGGTTTCTGACCTCACCTCGTAAAGATGTCAATCTTATTTAGGAATACGAACTAACTACGTATGAGGAAGTGATATAAGGTATCGACTCCCTATTATGGCAAAGTGTCATGAAGTCCGAAATGGATTCCATGTTTACCAACTAAGTTTGGATACTAGTTGTTGTACCGCAAGACATTTGCCTATTGGTACTATATGAGTCTTCAAGGAAGACATACATGGATGGCAACAAACCAACGTACTAACCTAGGCTTGTAGTGAAAAGTTATCGTTATCACCATTGTGTCGACTATGACGAAACCTTTTACTCGTTGCCATGGTTAAATCCATTTGGATAATGCTTGTTGATGCTGCATGTTTCATTTATGAAATATGGCAGCTGAACATCAAAATCGCTTTCCTTAAAATGAAACCTTTTGAAGGATGTTTATAAACATCCTAACGGTTTTGTCATACCAAAACAAGCAAACAGGGTTTGCGAGTTAATTCGATCCATGTATGGATTGAAGCAAACATTGGGTTCTTGGAACTATCGCTTTCATGTAATCATAATGGTATATGATTTAATTCAAAACGAAAATAATTCTTGTGTATATAAGGAGGTTAGTGGGAGCGCACTGACAATGAATGTCCAATATAATGATGATATATCATTTCTTGGAAATGACATTCCCATAATACAATCGGTGAAAGCTTGGCTTTCATGAAAACTCTCCGTAGAATTCTTGGGAGAAGACAACTTTTATTGAAGGAATAAAGATCTATTGGGTTAGGTTTAAAAGTTGTTAACACTCTTCGAGAACTCATACATTGAAAAATATATGTGACCTGGTGTCTCATATGCTTTGAGCATATGGAGTCACAAACAGGCCAATCCAAGTGATAGTCACTGGATTGATGTTAAGAACATCCTTCAGTATCTTAGAAGAACTGAGGATGTTGTCTTAAACTATGGAGAAAGAGAACTTGAAGTGACTGGGATCACTGCTACAAGTTTCCAAACCGATATAAACGACTATAAGTCGTAATAAAGGTACTATAAAGTTTAAATAACGGAACAGTAAACTGGAAATCTTCTAAGCAAGATACTATCACCGAATGAACAACGAAAGCGGAACTTTTCTGCGACTGTCGCAGCAATAGTAGCATCTAGAATCTAAATAAATCTAATTAGATTAGATACAGTTTTGTTAGCAGCTGAGCTAGGCTTCAGCACAGGCTAAGGAATTAATGGTCTCATCAACGATCCGATATGTATTTTAAACTGTTTTCATATGATTCATCGGATCATACATCATGGCGATGTGATGATCGAATAAATCGCATCAGATGATAACCTTTTAAATCCACAGACGGAAGTTGTTTTCTCAGCAGAAATTTGAGCGACCCGTATATAGTTCAGGTGTAAGGCACCTGAGTGATTGGCTATAGGCCAAGTGGGAGATTGTTGGACAATTTTGACCCATAGCATCACTATTTGTACAGAACATGGTGTTGTTGTACAAATTAACTATGTGACAGAGAAAATTGCTCTTTGATCATTTGTGATTAGATCACCAAGATTATAAATGACAGAAGGTCCTTATGATTAGTTCCGAATTGAGATGATATGAGACAGTATCAATACACGAAGGTTTAATCATCAAATATCCATAGTCGTAGTATTATCGAGATTGGACATCGATAATACGGAATAGACTAGTATTACACTTGTGCGTGTTGTGGGAGCATAACTGCATAATTCTCATATATTTGGGCAATGGATACTCATGCAATTATAATATAAGGTTATATTTTACCGATGGTACGAAAAATAGCTTCACTCTGGATAGACCCCCTCGGAATTCCATTGGTAGTATAACTATGTGTCTATGGAAGTCCAAATCAAGGTAGGTGTATTCGGTCTTAACCTGAGACTTGCACCACTAATACTTGCGACAATCAATATACTTTAGTTTTGGTCGTCCAGGGCTTTAATAGGTTTTGTGTACACCTCTTCTAGGTATATTGAGAATCGTAGTGTATTGGGTGTGATGTCAAGATGGTAGTATCACTTCAGTTATAGTGGAGATGATGATCACGTGGGATACGGAACTAGTACTCTTAAGTACTTCAGTCATCGGGATAATATGACTAGGTCATGTTTATCCGATTATAGAGACTAGTTACTAGACATATGATATGTGCTTCGTACGGGGTAGACATAATTCCAGCCCCAGGCCTTGCACGTGATCATCCGATACTGGATCGAAATACGCAATACTATGTATACTATGCCTGATATAGATCATATATTCCTATAAGAATATTTATGGAGAATTAGGTAGGCATGGCGCTTTGCTAGAAGCCAATCTTGTCTTGTAAATCGGTAAAAACATAGTAATAGGTACTTACATATTCAGATAGTCCGATAACCGGATTTACTGTCAACATATCCGGGGATCTCATGGGTCGCTTCCCGAAGATTCACCAATGACGTATGACTCGCACTTTATTATCTGGGATTAATTAGAGGAGAGAGAAAATTAATCTGGGATTAATTACGGAGATATTTTATCTGGGATAAAATACTATTTAAAGAGAGAGAACGATTAATTTGGAATTAATCGATAAAATAATATATTCGATATATTATACGAAATTGGATTTCGACGCGGAATTGAAATTAGATTTTAATTTAGGCAAACGAGTTAATTTAGGATTAATTCGTTATTGACGTGAGTAGTAATTTTGACAGGCATTATTATTTAATTAAATTTGATTTAATTACGTTGTGATGGAAATTCATTAATTCGGAATTAGCGAACCCGAGCCCGAGTGTGTTTGCGAGCCCACTCGCATTTTGAATCGAGTGGGGCCCATATGTCACATCAACCATCACATCGCTTGTTAACTTTAGTCACTTTGATTGATGGAAGGAGATGTGAAATTATGCTTGAGTGTGAAACCCTCTAAAGTGATGTGTGATAGACATTTACCATTTAATATTATGGTATTTGAATTTTCCATTAAGTGTATTTGATACACTTTACACATAAATCATTTTTGATCTCTCTCTCACTCTCTTCTTCACTCTCGCCTAATAGGCATTTTCTTCTCCATTTTTTCTAGTTTCACCGTGAGTTAAAGGAGAAGAATAGGAAATTTTAAGGCAAAATTTCTGGAGTGCTAGCACGCTTTTGGAGTCTTGCGAATGCGATAGTGAACCGCACTTGTGAGCATGGAATCATCATTCGAAAGCTTGGAGCTTGGAGATCCTTCGATGGGCAAAAATTGGAGAGCAAAAACAGCCCACTCACGTGAGCATCTATAAGCATGGAATCATCTTGCGAAGTCGATAGTTTTTGTTCATCGCATCGCTCAACCGATCATTGTATGTATTCCGCAACTTCTTTGAGTATTCGCACATGTGTTTCATTGCTTAAATTGATCCTTGGGACCTTAGAGAAACCCAACACATTGCTCTTTAGATAATTTGATTCCATGACAAGTAGGTAAATTACCTCTTTTGGACTCTTCCATTTTGAATCTTTTCAAAACTTTATCTATGTACGTAGATTGAGAAAGTCCTAACAACCTCTTAGATCTATCTTGGTAGATCTTAATGTCGAGGATATAGGCTGTTTCTTCCAAATCTTTCATGGAGAAATTCTGAGATAACCATTGCATCATGGGAATATCATTCCCGATGATTAATATGTCATCGACTTATAATACAAGAAATACAACAGCACTCCCACTACTTTTCCTATAAACACAAGGCTCGTCTACATTTTTGATGAAGTCAAATTCTTTGATTGTCTCATCAAATCGTATATTCCAACTTCATGAGGGTTGCTTGAGTCCATAAATGGATCGTTTAAGCTAGCATAGTTTATTATGATCATCCTTAGATGCAAACCCCTCAGGTTGTGTCATATAGACTTCCTCTATGAGGTTCCCATTAAGGAAAGTTGTTTTGACATCCATCTGCCAAATCTCATAATCAAAGTGTGCAGCTAGTGCTAGTAAAATTCCAATGGGCTTTATCATTGTAACAAATGAGAAGGTTTCCTCATAGTCAATTCCTTGGATTTGTTTATAACCTTTCGCCACCAACCTAGCCTTATAGGTTTGGATGTTGCCTTTTGCATCAGTTTTACCCTTGTAAATCCACTTGCAGCCTATGGGTTTTATCCCTTCAGGTGCATCTACCAAGTCCCAGACCTAATTCTAATACATAGAGTCTATTTTGGATTTCATGGCCTCAAGCCATTTGACTGAATCAATGTCACGCATTGCTTCGTCGTAACTAGTGGGATCGTCATTATCAATAACCTGATCATGTTCCTCATCAATACGGAAACCATATCTTTCAGGCTCATGTTTTTCCCTACCAGACCCTCTGAGTTCATAACATTATGGTTTTTCCGTTGCTGTCCTTTTGAGGGGTATGAGGTTTAGTTCTTTGTTAGTTTGTTCTTCTCGTACCTCATTGAGGTCAAGTCTACTCCCACTATATTTCTTGAGCAGGAATTCATTCTCTAGAAATTTAACATTTCATGAGACAAATATTCTTTGTTCATTTGGAACGTAGAACATGTATGATCTCGAGTTTGTGTGAGCTTCTTGAGAAGGCATAGCCTACAAACTTACATTTAACTGCCCCATAATCTAATTTTTTATTTTGTATGAGCTTGACATATGCGTCGTATCCCCAAACTCTTAGATAACTAAGACTATGACGTTTCACAAACCATAACTAATATGGTGTTTGACTAACAGTCTTGGAAAGAACTTGATTTACTAGTAGTGTTGCAGTTTCAAAAGCAAGACCCCAAAAAGAAAGAGGTAGATCCATGTCTGGCATCATTGATCGGACTGTTAGATAATTATGACCCATAGCGTCACTATTTGTAAAAGATATTGTGGTTTTTGTACAAATTAACTGTGTGACAATGAAAATTGTATTTTATCATTTTGTAATTTGATTACTTTAATATATAAATAATAAAAGTCCTTATGATTAGTTACGGATTACAAGATATGAGACAATATCAATCCATAACGGTTTAATCATTAAATATCCCTAGTCGTAGTATTATCGAGATTGGACATCGATAATACGGAATAGACTAGTATTGCGTGTTATGGAAGCGTAACGACATAGTTCTCATATATTTAAGTATTGAATACTTATGCAAGTGTTATAGGAGTTTGTTTTACCGATGGTATGGAAACAGCTTCGCT
This sequence comes from Zanthoxylum bungeanum, assembly GCA_019454045.1. Lineage (NCBI taxonomy): Eukaryota > Viridiplantae > Streptophyta > Magnoliopsida > Sapindales > Rutaceae > Zanthoxylum > Zanthoxylum bungeanum. Next base: position 329,706 of record SKCR01030730.1, read on the forward strand.
CTAGATAGACCCATCGGAATCCCATTGGTATTATGACTATGTGTCTATGGGAATTCGAATCAGGGTAGGTGTATTTGGTCTTAACCTGAGACTTACATCTCTAGTACTTATGACAATCAATATGCTTTGGTTTCGGTCGTCCGGGACTTTAACAGGTTCCGTGTACACCTCTTCTGGGTTTACTGAGAATCGTAGTGTATTGGATGTAATGTCAAGACGGAAGTATCACTTCAGTCATATGAAAAGGATGATCACACAGGGATACAGAACTTTTGCTCTAATATGTTGCAACCATCAGGATAATATGACAAGGTCATGATTATCCAATTAAAAAAGACTAGTTGCTAGTAATCTGAAATATGCTTCGTACGGGGCAGACACTATTCCAGCCCCAAGCCTTGCATGTGACATCAGGTACTGGATCAATATACGCAGTACTACATATACTACGCCTGACAAAGATTATATATTCCATTAAGAATATTTCTGGAGAATTAGGTAGGCACGGTGCTTTGCTAGAAGCCAACCATGTCTCATAAATCGGTAAAATTGTAGTACGAGGTACGTACGTGTTCAGATAGTCTGACGACCGGATTTACTGCCAACATATCCAGGGATCTCTTGGGTCGCTTCCCGAAGATTCACCGGTAACGTATGATTCGAATTTAATTAATCTAGGATTAATTACATAATATCTAGGATAAAATACTATTTGAAGAGAGAGAATGGTTAATTTGGAATTAATCGAATAAATAATATATTCGATATATTAAACGAAATAAGATTTCGATGCAAAATTAAAATTGGATTTTAATTCGGGCAAACGAATTAATTTGGAATTAATTCACGAGCGATGTGAATAGTAATTTCGCTAGGCATAATTATTTAATTAAATTTGATTTAATTACGTCGTAACGGTAAATTCGTTAATTCGGAATTAGCGAACCCGAGCGCGGGATGTGTTGCGGGCACACTCGGATTTTGAATCAAGTGGGGGCCACAGTCACATCACAACTTACATCACCTAGTCACTTTATGTTAATGGGTTTTGATGGGTTGGTGATAACTTGTCCAAGACACAAAATTTCTGTAAATGTGATTTGTTGTTGACATATACCAACTTTGGTATATCATTATTTTAATTTTTGAAATTGAAATACAAGTCAACAAAATCAATTCATTTTGTCTCATCAATATTCACGCCCATTTGCCAAAAATTACTCTCTCCATTTTTCTTTCTTCTTGGCTGAAACAATGAGGAAGAATAAGAAGTTTTTGTTGCAAAAATTTGTAAGTGCTAGCATACACAAGGAATCATCCAAGGTGATAGGGAGACCATCCCAAAAGGTTGGAATCAAAGATCATGGCTTGGAGCTAGGAGATCAACATTCAAAAAGAAGCTTGGAGACTTCTAAAGGAAAAAAGTTTTGTGTTCAACAGCTCCAAAATCCGATCTTTGTGAATTTAATTCCACTATTCTTCTTTGAGTATTCACTTGCTTTTATGCTTAAATTGATCTTGGGACATCTTAGAAACCTAACAATGGTATCATGGAGCCTAATTTCAGCATGAAATGATTATGGTTAATATACTAAAATTTGGGTAAATTTGATTTGAGCAAATTTGATTTGAGCATTATTTGACCAAATTGTTTGTTTAAGTATGCTTGTATGTTGATAACTTGGAGTTATGCATGATCAATTTGATGAAAATTGAATTGGATTAATTTTCCCCAATTACTTTGGCTTGGCCAAATAGATGATATGCCCTAATGTCATGGTATTTTTTGTTTTAAGACCATTGGATGTGTTTAAAGACTTGGAAAATATTTACTTAAGATTCAATCGGATTGAAATCAGAATCGGATGAAAATCCCTACAAATGCCGTGAGCATCAAAGCATGAAAATGAGATGATTTTTTGTTTCAATAATGTTGGACATGTGTTGGTGATGATAAGCATGATTAATTGATTAGATTAGTATTTTGAAAATGTTAATTTAAACGGTTAATCATGGCTAAGCACTTTAATTAATTAAATTATGAAATTTGGAATTTTAAAATTTAAAATTTAATTGGTTGGGCTTAATTTAGAATTGGGCTTTAAATACTGTATTTGGGCCTAAACCATTCCATTAAGTCCACAATAAACTAATAAGCCTTTTAATATTTAATTGGGCCTAATGAGCCTAAATTGGTTTCTTGGAAAATATGGTGATTCCTTAATTGGGCTTTGGTATTTGGGTTTGACCATATTGACCAAAGTTCATGCCTTAAGAAATTAATTAAGAGCCCATTGGACTTTAATTAAACGACATTGGATGTTAATTGGGCTTTGAGACCCATTAAGATTAGATTTGGAATCTAAGTTGAAAAGGCGCATTAAAAGTGTAGTTATTTAATTTGGATTTAAATAAAGAATTAGTATTGAATATGAATTAAATTAGATTTAAATTATAGTTTGATATAATTCAAGAATTCTTACTTTGAGTACTTATTGTCAAACGAGTTGGACTCTCGCAAATCAAATCGTTGTTTGAATATTGGATGACCACTTAATTCAAAGATTAATTAATTGGATTAGATTGATTTAATAACATGCTTTATGTGAATACATGGATGCGTTGAATGAATAATATATATCAAATGGATATTAGAAGGGAAAGGGCATTTTTGGAAATTGTTATAAATTTAGAATTTATTAATTGATCCTGCGTGTCCAGCCTTATCTTTCGATTCTTTGTAATTCTCTTCTCACCTAATTCCCCTCAATGTTAATGAGGTTTCTTTAATTGTATTATGTTATTGGGTAGAAGATAGAATAGTGCTAGCTGGGGAGAGGAAATGGAGTGATTTTTTCTAGGAACAATTTGTGAGATATCAATCCGCATATCTTTATTAATTTATTTTCGCGCCTTATTATGCTTTTAGAATGTATTCTTAAGGGTGTATGATGAGATCTAACAAAGATAATAAATTGGTTGACAATATACGCGAAAAACCCTCTATAAATATTAAGTGTTTTTCATCCATTGAGTGGTTCTTACTCAAGAACCAAGATTGGCACTGGTTTGTTGGCCAAAGTCAAGACCTTTGTCCATCGTGGATGTGTTTGAATCATGAAGGCTTTGTTGCATATCGTGTGTCTTGTCCAAGTTGTGATTTGTTGGCCAAAGTCAAGATCACTTCTTGTCCATCGACATCAATTACGAAGCTTTCTAAGGCCAATGGGTCCCGCTTAACTGGAATCATTAAGCTTGTTGTGCCAAAGCCAAGGCTTAGTTGATTCAGAGGAAAAAGGTTGGAAAATATATTGGATATATTGGCGTATATATTGTTAATATGTTTCGGACTTGGAGGTCAACCTACCGGGTCTAGGAATTGGATGAGATCCAATTAATCTTAGAGATCTACCTAGTTAAATATCATACAGCTTGTTGGCCAAAGTCAAGGTTGTGTGTTATTTAACGAGATCCTAGCCCACTAGGAAAGTGGGTTTCCCGAGTACTCGATAGAGGGTTAGAGGCTCGCCGAAAAATAGTGGGAGGCTAGTATTGAATTTGTAATTTCGTTCAAATACTTAGCTTTACGCGCTTTCAAATTATTTCGTCAATTATTCCTATTAGTTGGACTAATATTATATTATTTTTCTTGTAACAGTTAGACTGTACCCATACATTGTTAATTGGATAGTTTGACTATCACAATTAAGATGACGGGAAAGAACAGTGTCAGAGACATTATCATGGGCGAGAATGTCTGTAATGGCCCAAACGTTTCTGACTAGAAAATGAATCTCAGAATTATCTTGTGATCCGAAAAGTTGCTCTATACTATAGAGAGACATCTTGGGCCTAAGCCCGGACCTGATCAGTTGCTTGAGCTAGATCTTTGGTAGACTCATAACGATGACAACTCTACTACTCAGTCCATTATGCTTGCTGCTATGACTCAAAAATTCTATTGACAGAACAAGGGATTGGATCCCTATAACTTGTTGGCGAAGTTGCATGATATTTACCGATCTAATCTTAGATCACAAGATATTAATTACAGAAGAAGCTCTTCCGTGCTCACATGTCAGAGGGTACGTCTGTTGAACACCATGTGTCACAGATGATTGCTGACATTGAACAGCTGGGACAGATGGGCATCATCTTAGGGGCTGAGACTTCTATAGATTTGATCTTACAATCTCATCCCGATACTTGGAGTGGGTCATCATAAACTATAATATGATGAACCAAGATGATACTCTTGGAAGTTACTGTCCATGCTGAAAGAAGCTGAAAAAGAGCTTCTAAAGGGCAAGAAGCGCGGGGCGCACTTGGCTTCAACATCTCAGACTCCGAGGGCTTGGCCCAAGGCGACTAGAGGTGTAAAGAAGAAGAAGCATAAGAAAAATGGCAAGGCCAAATCATCAAAGGGCTCTGGGAAGCCTAAGGACAAATCCCAAGATTTATATCTGTAGTGCGGGAAGCGGGGTCACTAGAAGCATGAATGCCGCGAGTACAAGGTGCACATGAAGGAAATCTAAATAGGCAAGGCACCGGCTTCAGGTATGTTGTTATAGAAATAAACATGTCTACTACTAGTTTTAAAAATGGATTTTTGATTCTGGTTATGGTAGTCATATATGTACTGATGTGCAGGATCTGCATATTAGCAAGATACTGGCCTCAGGAGAGATTGACCTCCGCATTGGAAATGGGACACGAGTTTCTGTTTTGGCCGTTGGCACTAATGTTTTGGAACTACCCTCGGGGCATGTACTTGTACTTACAAACTGTTATTTTGTATCTAGTTTGACTAGGAATATTATTTATGTATCTATGTTAACCCAATGTTGGTATACTTTTGTATTTAGAAACACTGGGTGTTTTATGTATAAAAATGATGTGGAAATTTGCACTGCTGATGCAAATAATGGTCTTTATATTTTGAATATGAATCAATCTCAAACATATAATGTAACAAACAAAAGGCTTAAAGTTAGTAACAAAGATGAAACTTACATTTGGCATTATCGTCTAAGACACATAAACAAGACACGTATATCCACACTATCGAAGAGTGGGTACTTGGACGAATTTGATCCAAAATCATATGACATCTGCGAATTTTGTTTATTAGGGAAAATACCTAAAACACCTTTTAACGGAAAGGGTGTACGTGCCACCGAAATGTTAGCCCTTATTCATAGTGATATTTTTGGGCCCATGTCTAGCCAGGCTAGAGGTGGATATTAATACTTTGTAACCTTTACGAATGATGCATTGCGTTATAGTTATGTGTATCTTATGAGACACAATTCGGAAACCTTTGAGAATTCAAAGAGTTTCGACACGAAGTTGAAAAATAGACCGACAAAAGTGTTAATACATTACGGTCAGACCATGGTGGAAAATATTTAAGCAATGAGTTTCTTGATTACCTGAAAGAATATGGAAAGAATATGGTATTCTTTCACTGTGGACTCCTCCCGGAACACTGCAATCAAACGGTGTGTCCGAACGACGAAACCGAACTTTGTTAGACATGGTAAGGTCTATGATGAGTCGCACAGAGCTATCTATTTCTTTTTGGGGATATGCATTGAACAATGCAATACTTATTTAGAATAAGTTTCCATCAAAGTCTGTTCAACAGACTCCATATGAGATATGGACAAGAAAGAAACCGGGTTTCTCATTCCTGAAGATTTGGGGTTGCTGGGCATACCTCAAACGTTTGGAAGGTACCAAACTTGAACCCAAATCAGATAAATGCCTATTTTTAGGATATCATAGGGAAACCAAAGGATATTACTTCAATCACCCACAAGAGAACAAAGTATTTGTTGCTCTATATATGGTTTTCCTTGAGAATGAATTCTTAAATGATGTGGTTAGTGTGAGGAAAGTATAACTCAATGAAAGTCAGAGTGATACTATTTCTGGCACAGAATCCTTAACGAAACATGAACAGTCCATCAGGGATGAGACTGTACCACAATCTTCTAATACACAAGAACCACTAAGGCCGGAGAGAGTCAGAAAACAACTTGAGAGGTATGGTATGAGGAAGCGATACAAGATATCAATTTCGCTTTATAGAAAGAAGCCATGAGGTCCGAAATGGATTCCATGTACACCAACCAAGTATGTGTTGGAGTTTCTACGGTCCCAAGTCCCGATTAACAATCATAAAACACATGTGAATACATCGAAGAAAGTTGCGGAATACTTACATCGATCGGTTGAGCGATGCGGTGGACAACAAAAACTTTTTAAGCCTTTTAAACCCTCCTAGAGTGCTCGGCAATCCACTGTTTTTCTTCCTCAAAATCGGTCCAAGCTCCAAGCTTTTGGGTGGTTATTCCAAGCCCACGGGTTGGTTTCCCTATCACCTTTGTATGCCTCCAAATGGTATGCTAGCACTTGGTGGTTGTTGTGAGCACTTGGTGATTTTTGAAACAAAACCACCTATTTCTTCCTCTCCATTCTCGGCATTTTGGGCAAAAAACAGAAGAGAGAAACATCCCACTTTGGGCCTGAGAGAGGAAAGAAGAAGTGAGGAGAGAATAGTCTTGGTAGGGTGTAAAAAGGTGTATCTAATACACTTTTTTTGTTTTTCAAAAAATCAAATAAAATGATTTACCAAAAGTCAAGCGAATCAAAGCTTTCCCAACTACCACCATCAATCAACTATTCACATCATTCAATCAAGTTGTCAAGTCACATCACTCAAAGTGACAAGTGATTTGACATTTGAAGTGACTAGTGATTTGACGCTTGATGTGAGTAATGATTTGACGCTTAATGTGACTTGCGTTCCATACTCGAATTCGAAATGCGAATGCGCTCGCAAACACTCCCGGGCTCGGGTTCGTTAATTTTGAATTAACGAATTTTCCGTTGCGTCGTAATTAAATCTAATTTAATTAAATAATCATACCTAGCATAATTACTTTTCACGTCGCTAACGGATTAATTCTAAATTAATCTGTTCGCCAGAATTAAAATCCAATTTTAATTCCGCATCGAAATCCAATTACGTTTAATATATCGAATATATTAATTTATCGATTAATTCCAAATTAATCGTTTTCTCTCTTTAAATGATATTTTATCCTAGATAAAATATCTCCGTAATTAATCCCAGATTAATTTTCTCTCGCATCTAATTAATCCCAGATTAACAAAAGTGCGAGTCATATGTCATCGATGAATCTTCGGGAAGTGACCCATGAGATCCCCGGATATGTTGGCAGTAAATTCGGTCGTTAGACTATCCGAACACGTACGTACCTACTACTATTTTTTACCGATTTACAAAACAAGGTTGGCTTCTAGCAAAGCGCCATGCCTACCCAATTCTCCAGAAATATGCTTACAGGAATAAGTGATCTATATCAGGCGTAGTATACGTAGTATTGTGTATGTCGATCCAGTATTAGATGCCACGTGCTATGCCTGGGGCTGGAATCGTGTCTGCCCCGTACGAAGCACATGTCGGATGTCTGGTAACTAGTCTCTATAATCGGATATACAAGACCTAGTCATAATATCCCGCTGACTGCAGTACTTAAGAGTACTAGTACCGTATCCTACGTGACATCATCTCCACTATAACTGGAGTGATACTTCCATCTTGACATCATACCCAATACACTACGATTCACAATATACCTAGAAGAGGCGTACACAGAACCGGTTAAAGTCCTGGACGACCAAAACCAAAGAATATTGATTGTCGTAAGTATTAGCGGTGCAAGTCTTAGTTTAAGACCAAATACACCTACCCTGATTTCGGACATCCATAGACACATAGTCATACTACCAATGGAATTTCGAGGTACTATCGGTAAAACACAACCTCCTATTAGACTTGCATGAGTATCCAATACCCATGTTAGTGTTCCTAGAACATTAAAAGGATCTAATAAGCATGCATAACAATAGATATGATCATTATAAGGTGCGGAATAGACTTACAATGAGTGATAGAGCTTTTAAAATTTTGAGATCCAAGATCTCCAAGATCCAATCTTTATGATGATTCCAAGCTTTCGGATGATTCCAAGCTTTTGAGTAGTTTCCCTATCACCTTTGTTCACTTCCAAAGTGCTAGATTTTGTTGATTTGAAAAACAAATCAAAGAGAAGAGAGGGAGAGGAAATTCGACCAAGCCTTGCTCTCCTAGGGTTTCTTGTGTTTTTGATTTGTGTTAAGTGTTCACTAAAGTTGAAATACCTTTTTGTTATTTACCAAAAGGTGAAACCATTTCACCTTTTACCTAAAACAAGGTGGAGATTGGTAAATGGTATTCATTAAGGCAAAACAAGGTGGTTGTGTGGTGGGACACCTACCACACTTTTGGCTCCAAATATTTGAATCCGAAATTCAAATATCTCTACGGGCATTTGCCGCTGTTCGGTTCCGTTTAATCCGATTAAACGATCCTTCGTCGCTAAATAATTAAATCTAATTTAATTAAATAAAAATGCCTCGCAAATATATTACGAACGTCGTTCACGAACTAATTCTAAATTAATTCGTTCGTTCGCATTAAAGTCCGACTTTAATCTCGTAATGAAATCCAATCCATTTTAATATATCCGATATATTAATTTTAGCCCATTTGAATAAATTAAATAGAAAAATAAAATTTAACTATTAAATTTATTTTACCGATTAATTCCAAATTAATCGCGTTCTTTCTCTACTGAACACTTTTAATCCCAGATTAAATAAAGCCCATATTAATCCCAGATTAATTTTCTCTCTCTTAATTAACCCCAGATTAATTCTAATTTAAGTCAACTATCATCGGTGAATCCTTGGGAAGCGACCCAAGAGATCTCTGGATATGTTGGCAGTAAATCCGGTTATCGGACTATCCGATAAAGCGAGTACCTCGTACTACGTGCTTACCGATTTACAAGACATGGTTGGTTTCTAGCAAAGCATCGTGCCTACCCAATTCTCCAGAAATATTCTTACTGGAATATATAATCTATGTCAGACGTAGAATACCTAGTATCTCGTATTGCGATCCAATATCAGATGTCACGTGCTAGGCCTGGGACTGGAATAGTGTCTGCCCCGTACGAAGCACATATCGGATATCAAACAACTAGTCTTTTTGAATCGGATAATCATGACCTTGTCACATTATCCCGATGGTTGCAACACAATAGAGAACGAGTTATGAATCCATGCGTGATCATCATCTCCATATGTCTGGAGTGATACTTCTGTCTTGACATCACATCAAATACACTACGATTCTCGATAAACCCAATAGAGGCGTACACAGAACCTGTTAAAGCCCTGGACGACCAAAACCAAAGTTTACCGATTGTCGCAAGTATTAGCGATGTAAGTCTCAGGTTAAGACCAAATACATCTACCCTGACGCGTACTCCCATAGACACATATACATACTACCAATGGGATTCTGCGGGGTCTATCTAGAGCGAAGCTGCTTTCCGTACCATCGGTAAAACACAACCTCCTATCGCACTTGCATAAGTATCCTATACTTAAACATATGAGAACTATGCTGTTATGCCCTCACAACGCGCACAAGTGCAATACTAGTCTATTCCACATTATCGATGTCCAGACTCGATAATACTATGACTAGGGATATTTAATGATTAAAGATTTATGGATTGATACTGTCTCATATCATCTCAATCCGGAACTAATCATATGGACTTTTACCATTTATATATCATAGTAAATAAATTACGAAATGATAAAAGGCAATTTCAATATTACATAGTCAATTTTTCACAAAAACACAATGTCTTTTACAAACAGTGACGCTATGGGTCACAATTGTCTAACAACCCAAATATATGAGAACTATGCTATTGTGCCCTCACAACTCACACAAGTGTAATACTAGTCTTTTACGCATTTATCGATGTCCAATCTTGATAATACTCTGACTAGGGATATTTAATGATATACCTTCGTGGATTGATATTGTCTCATATGATCTCAATCCAGGAACTAATCATAAGGACCTCTTATTATTTATACATCTAGGTGATCTAATCACAAATGATTAGAGAGAAATCTTTTTTGTCACATAGTTAATTTGTAAAACAACACCATGATCTGTACAAATAGTGACGCTATGGGTCATAATTGTCCAACAATCTCCCACTTAGCCTATAACCAGTCACTCGAGTGTCAACCACCCGAACTATGTACGATTCGCTCAAACTGCTGAGGAAAGGCTTTCATCAGCAGATTTGCATGATTATCATCTGATGCGATGTATTCGATCATCACATCGCCACAATGTATTATCCGAACGAATCAGAAGAATAGTCGAAGTATGTATCTGGATCGTTGATGAGACCATTAATACTTTAGTCTGCGCTGTAGCCTAGCTCAGCTGCTAACAGAACTATATCTAATCTAATTAGATTTGTTATTGACCCAGATGGCTTATATTGCTGCCTCAGCTGCAGCAATAACCCGCATTTGTTGTTTATTCGGTAACATTATCTTGCTTGGAAGATTTCCAGCTCACTGTTCCGTTATTCAAACTGTATAGTACCATTATTTTTATTGGTTAGGAAACTTGCAGCAGCGATCCCAGTCACTTCAAGTTCTCATTCTCCATAGTTTAAGACATCATCATTAGTTCTCTAAGATACTAATGAATGTTCTTAACATCAATCCAGTGACTATCACTTGGATTGGCCTGTTTTTGACTCCATATGTTCAAAGCGTATAAGACACCATGTCACATATATTTTTCAATGTACGAGTTCTTGAAGAGTCTTAACAACTTTAAATCTATCCTAGTAGATCTTTATTCCTAGAATAAAGGTTGTTTCTCCCAAGAATTCTACGGAGAATTTTCTAGAAAGCCAAGCTTTCACTGATTACTTTATGGGAATATCATTTCCAAGAAATGACATATCATCATTATTATTAGGACGTTCACTATCAGTGCGCTCCCACTAACCTCCTTATATACACAGGAATCAATTTCGTTTTGAATCAAATCATACACCATTATGATTACATCAAAACGATTGTTCCAAGAACCCAATGCTTACTTCAATCCCTCTATGGATCGAATAACCTGCAAATCTTGTTTGCTAGTTTTGGTACGACAAAACCGCCAGGATGTTGTAAACATCCTCCTAAAGGTTTCCTTTTAAGGAAAGCAATTTTGACGTTCAGCAGCCATATTTCATAAATGAAACATGCAACATTATCAAGCATTATCCAAATGGATTTACCATGACAACAGGTAAAAGGTTTCACCATAATCGACACAATGTTGATAACGATACCTTTTAGCTACAAGCCTAGCTTAGTACGATGGTATGTTGTCATCCATGTATGTCTTCCTTGAAGACTCATTAGTACCAACAGACACAATGTCTTACGGTACAACAACTAGTATCCAAACATAGTTGATTTACATGGAATCCATTTCGGACATTATGACACTTTGCCATAATAGGGAGTCGATACCTTGTATCACTTCTTCATACGTAGTCGGTTGGTATTCCCAAAAATATTGACATCTTTATGAGGTGAGATCAGAAACCCATACCCCAGGTTGTTTTCTGACTCTCTCCAATCTACGCGGTTCTTATGTATTCGAAGATTTATTGGTACAGTTTCATCCTTGATGAACTGTTTGTGTTCCATTAAGGACTCGGTGCCTTGAACAGTATTACTCCGATTTTCATCGAGTTTTACTATCCTCCCACTTACCACTGTATATCGGTATTCCTCTTAGGAAAACCGCATGGCGAGTAATAATAACATTGTTCTCTTAGTGAGTTGTATAAGTACTATACTTTGGTTTCCCTAAGATAACCAATTACATTAGGCACTTATCCGATTTGGGTTCTAGTTTGGTATCATCCAAACGTATGCCTAGCATTCCCAAATCTTTAGGAGTAAGAAAGCCCAGTTTCTTTCCTGTTCATATCTAATATGAAGTCTGTCAAACAGATTTTCATGAAACCTTATTCAAAATAAGTATTACACTGTTAAATGCTTATCCATTGAAGGAAAAATGATATCTAAGAGCGACTCATGATTAACTTTATCTTGTCCAACAAAATTCGGTTTCTCCGTTTGGACACACCGTTAAACTGACGTGTTCCGGGAGGAGTCCTCATTGAAAGAATACTATACTCTTTCAAGTATTTGAGAAACTTACTGCTTAAGTATTTTCATCATGGTCTAACTGTGATGGTTTTAATACTTTAGCCGATCTGTTTGTCTACTTCGTGTCGAAACTCTAAAAGTTTTCGATTCGTGTTTCAAAAGAAACACATAACCATAACGTGATGCCACATCCGTAATGGTCACAAAATATTCATATCCACATCTAGCCTAGCTAGACATGGACCCACTTATGTCACTATGAATAAGGGCTAACAGATCGATGTCACTAATTCTTTTACCAAGTAAAAGGTATTTTAGGTACTTTACCTAATAAACTAGATTCGTAGACATCATTTGAATAGGATAAAATTTGTCCTAGTATCCACTCTTCAAAAGTGTGGATATACGAGTCTTGTTTAATGTGTCTCATACAACACTGCATCAAATAAGTCTCATCTGATTAAATCTGTTTGAGCTATTTATTTGTCATGTTATATGTTTGAGATTTATTTATATTCAAAATATAAATACTGTTATTCACATCTAATGTGTTTTATCTCAATATCATCTTTATATAATAAAACACTTTAGCGTTCTAGAATATAAAGGTACACTCGTAACGAGTTATACTCGATATAGAGATAATGTTTCTAGTCAAACTAGTTACATTATAGTAGTTTCATACTTTAAGTACACACCCAAAAGGTAGTTACGAAATGGTCTCTGTCATTAAACCATGGCCATTCATGGGATATGCGATAGATTTGATAGGAAAAATCTATCGTACATCTAGCAAGAGACACACCTTCATTATCGTCACTATAGATTTCTTTACCAAATGGGTTGAAGAAATCCTGGTAGTGGAGATCTCTCAAAAGTAAATTATCAAGTTCATAAAGGAGCATATCATTCACCGATTCGGTATACCATAAATAATAATGGTGGATCATGGTACTTCATTAAATGGCGAGATAGTAAAAATCTTCCTGGCCGAATACGGGATCCTACTAGTAAACACTACTCCATATTACCCCCAGTTAAATAGTTAGGCAGAATCGTCTAATAAAACCCTTAAAGGATTGATTCGAAAAATGGTAACGGACAATGCCAGGCAATGGGACAAATATTTGAGTCAGTCTCTATGGGCATATAGGACGTCACCACAAACTAGTACCTCGGTCACCCCGTTTCAATTAGTATATGTTCAAGAGGTTGTATTACCAGTGGAAGTTAATATTGAATCCAATATGGTGATGTTGCAAAAGGAATTGACAAATGAAGACTACAGCGAAGCAATGATCCAAAATTTATTGGAATTGGGCGATATTAATTGCGATGTCATAAATCGTTTGGTAGCGTAAAAGAAAAATGGCCAAGGGATATAATCAAAGAGTCATGGCTAAATCATTCAGAAAAGGCAAATTAGTGTGGAAAACTATATTGCCACTTGGTGCCAAAGATCTGGCATATGAAAAATGGTCGCCTAATTGGGAAGGCTCATTCGAGGTAAAAAGCGTATTGCCAAACGGGGCCTATCATTTAAAAAATTTTGAATGAAAAAGTGCATGTTAGGGTGATAAATGGTAAATACTTGAAAAAATATGTGCCCTCATTATGGGAGCATGAAAACGTAATGTCTTTGTAATAAAGACAAAGCTAAGAAATATAAGAATGTATTTTCATTAATAAAGGATGAAAACGTCCTCAAAAGTACAACATCTAGATGATGAAACGTCCTATATTATTACATAATTATTGGTCGGTCGTAGATCACTAAAGCTCGTCAGTTGAATCCTTCAGAAGCAAGAACTTCTCCCCCAGGTTCCGCCACTCTCTCAGCATTTTAGCATCGACCTTCACTAGATCAGCCAAGCCCTTCTCAAAATCAACTTAGGCCAGATCCCTGAACTCAACCATAGTAGTATTGGCCTCAGCTACTAGAGAGGCAAGCCCTCTCTTATTGGAATCTCTCCTCATGCTGCTTTCCTCTATCTGGCGTTGGATATCCTGTAATTGTCGTTCTAGATCCAGCAGTAAAGACTCATCGATAACCATTTCGTCCGTAGACTCTCTTATGGCTTACCGAAGGTTACCAATGGCATCTCGAAGCCTGTCTTTCTTAACTATTGATGCACGAAGCCCAGCCTTCTTGCTATGTATGGTCCGATAACGAAGAATAAGGGCAGGGACCTTGCTTTGCAAGTCTTGAAGTGAAAGACGACCTTCCGTTGATATGGGCAAGACAGGAAGACCCAGCAGTCGGTCTAGCTCAGAAGAGGATTTTTCTATTTTTAGCATGTTCTCGGGCAGGGTAGCTTGAGCGATGTCAGTTGTCATGAGTAATGTGTACTAGCCGAGAACATCCTGAATGGCCTCCAAGTCTGTTGTGGCCTAGGTCGAAGATAGAGGAGGCAAAGATGAAGGAGATGCTAATTGGTCCAGATCACTCAAAATATCCTGGACGGATTGCAAGAATTGATCTAACGCCTGAATAAAAAAACCAAAGTTAGTAAATCAAACCAGAATGGATAAAGAATACATAAGAAATAAACCACTTGCAATTTCGGGCTAGCTAGCAGAACCGGACGGCTCAACAACAGATGGTATAGGGGCTTCCAATGGCAACACTAGTTCTTCCCTAGGAGATTGGACTGGGAGAATGGGAGATGACGCCCGAATAGGAGAGGAAATAGGGGCCGGAGACGACAGCCATTCAGAAGTAGCTGTTTGGTTGATTAAAGAATCAAGAGAAGTAGGCTGAAGAGGCATGGGCGATGGAGCCAAGGATGACGGTTGTATGGGGGATGAAGTCTGCATTGGGGTATCCGAAGATGCTACCAGTGGCGATGATTGTTGCGGTGCATTTGTAGGCTGAGCATCCGCAGGAGAATCAGAATCAGAAATATAAACAACCTCCCCATCTTCGTAAATGCGACGAAGTACATCATCTTTGTACATAGACCGAGCCTCTTCTAATAACTCCAATTCAGCAAAACTAAAAAGGTCGTCAACATCCCTATAACTCCCCCTAAGCCCTATCGCCGCCATTTTACGTACCAAGGGGTAAAGCCGTTTGAGATGACGCCAAAGAGTCCCGTCATCCAACCAAATAGGTTCTGGCACATCAGGATCGTCCAAAAAGGGACATTAAAATAACAGATGGTCTCTTGGAATTTCCTCAACACTTGTACATGAACGGCTGAATTCTATACGTGGTTCTATACCTTGGGGGTCGGCGCTAGACGAAGCACTGGTAGCAGCTGTTTCGCCCTCTTCTGGTGGTTGTTCTGTGATTGGAGCCCTGGCTGCTTCGTCATTGTCCGATGGAAGTTGAACGATCGGTATTATGGTGGGTTCAACCTTCTCAGGTGGACCTTCAACTATGGGAGCTTTGGGCCCCATAATTTGGGTTGTTTCAGACACGGCATAAGGTGGTTCCGTCCTAAGCACCTACACAAGATACAAAAACTTATAAATTTTCGGGTTGGATCTCAAACTGATGTACAAAAAGAGACGAAAGTTTCATACCGTACCTTAGCCCGACGTACGATGGGCATGTCTGAATTAGAGTTGTGAGTTGGGGAAGGCTGTTTCCGTTTGGCATGTTTAGTCTTCTTCGGCTTGGTTGCCTCGACCGGTTTCTTCGACCCCATCGACTCCGAGGATTTGGAAGAAAAATGCATGGTAGAAAATACTCGAATAGAGGGCCAAGAAAAGAGTCTTTCCCGGCTAGACGGCCAAAAACGGTCGAAGAAAGAATGGACCGAAGTGTACGGAGAAAAGGAAACTAAAACAAAAAAAGATAACAAAGAATGGGTCTCTGACAGGCATTGATCTATTTCTGAAAGCGAAAGAACTTTAAAATGGTTCGATGAAGCGGAGCGTGTATAGAAGAAAGGAAGAGGCCATCCTTGAACGAGACAGAATTGGCGGGCAGTGAAGTTAGGCGAATAGACCTCCACTCCGACCTTACCATTGGCCCCGGTCAAGATGTCATGAATCAAATCGTGGCTGCATAAAAACTTGCGCCATATGAGATGAGTTGATTCATCCTCTTCTAACTTCGGGACTTTATGGACGAAAAAAGGGATGTCGACCAGGGAGAATAGAAAGAAAGAAGGAACCCGAGAAAATGGTATAGAAATATTCAAAAGCAGCGGGAGAGATGAGAGATGTTGGCAGTAGTTGGGCAAACAAAAGACCGACATAAGGATAAGAATGATTTGACTCAATTGAGCTGAAAATTGGGAAGTAAGCTCTAAGCCAAAACTGGACGACCCATAGAGGGCCAGAGGTGATTGGCGAAACCCCTTACCGAAGTTGTTTTTGAAGAACGGCCAACCCACGATAAATGGCGGCCAACAAAAAGGATGTCAGGTTCAAACGACGACTGTTGGCAAGGTCTGAATAGATGGAGAGGTAACCCGCCACAGGTTTCTGGCTTGGCGCGCAAATGATGTACTTGTAAAGTTAATAGTGAAAAATGGAGGTTAGAGGTGCAAGGAAACAATTGAGCCAACGGGGCCGTAGCAATGGCATTGTCATCGATGAAAATGGGGCCTAGAGTGCATTGGCCATAGTTCTCATTGAGGACATGGACACCAAAGGCACTCATGGAGGAGTCACCTAAGGCCATCTGGTAATCGCCAAAAGTAGAAGAACTCCTTTTGGGAGTGGAGGTTGAAGACACCATTAATGCTGAAGGTTGAGAGTAAAAATAAAGGGCTTCTTACAAAGAGAATGGAAAGTAAAGTGAAAACTAGAGCAGGCTAACCCCTTATATACAAAAACGAAAAGCTCATCCTGGGATAGATGTTGCAACCGCAATCGTCGAAGGAAGAAAGAGCGGGAGAATGAGAAAGAAATTGTAAAGTCGCCCTAGACATGTGTTGTAATGCGATTCGATGTACGGGGATAAAAATGACGTGTGATGTAGGGGACAATGAAGTGACGTGAAATACGGCTCATTAATATGCATCATGATGAAGCGTGTTGGGAAAGGTCACGCATTTATTGAAGAAGTGATGGACTCGCATGGAGAACGTAAAGGACGACCCGACAAAACAATTGAACAAGGGTTTGTAGGCCGACGTCTACCGCCCTGAATTCTATCTACATCAAGAAATTCACCTCGTTTTCACTTCCAACTCAATCAAAGTGAATTTGGGGGACAATTATTGACAAAATAAAATCGCCCTAGAACGACAAGGACGAAAGCAAGCGGGAATGACAAATATCACTACACAGGACGATTCGAACCTAGGACGAGGATGAAAAGGGCAATCATGAAGGTCGCCCAACAACTAGGACGACTCAGAGAGTCAGGACGACTGAACACATCCTGCGGTTGATCTCACGATTTCAACGGTTGAGACAATATCACACACGACTTGTTAGTTCATTGCGAAAAATTTGGCAGTCCCCCCCCCCCCCCATGATCAGGCAGCGGTTGAAAACGTGATCAGCGTTTGCAGAGAAGTTATTAACTAAAACCGTCCGAGCAGTTAACAAGTTTCACTATAAAGGCTCGCTCATGCGAAGATTTGAGCCCCCGATCAAATGAAGACTCAAACAAGCATCTTATTTTTTATTTCGTAGTTTTAGAATCTTTAATTTGTGTGCTTGTGCCCCTTGAAGGCTTATTCACTTAATCAAACACCCATTACTGAGACTTTTTCTCAAGAGGTTTGAACCTTATACGGTTTTCATGCATAAAATTACGCAAACACACATATAGAATAACAAGTTCAAATCTTAAGTTTTTATTAGTAGAGACAAAATAAATTTTTTTAATCATGAAAACTCTTCTCTAAATGTAACACCAACGACGACGACGACGACGAAAAAAAAAAGGAAGGAAGGAGGGAGGTAAGGCCAAGAAATTTGGAAAAAAAGTTTAATTTGAGATTAAATAAGTTTTGTTGAGTCTTGGATAATATATGTACGGACCCGTTGTTTTTTAAAAAATGAAATAAAAGAACCAAAGTTTGTCTAATTCGTAATAATGCCTGAAGTTGGTCCTTTGTCGGCTTTTGAGTTTTCTCTTGTCATTCAAGAATCAAGTCACTCACTGAACAAACTTGGAGATTACGGGAAAATGATTCTGGCGCGTTCGCTAACCGTTAGTTCATTACATCCTCTATCCACTAAATTTGGCGGCGATTTTAACAATCCAGTGTCTCCTCTATTACTATCTCGAAACAATTCTCTGTGTTCCTCCACATTCAACTCCAATTTTAGCTTCAAAGCTTCTCGCAAGTGTTGTTCCCTCAAAAATGACATTACAGCAAAACCCATTGAGGTATGTTCTTTTTCACTGCTACATTTATTTTAGAGGTTTCTTGGGTACTTGGGTTCCAATTTAGTGAGATTAACCCAAGTTTAGATTTTTTGAGAGTTAGTTTATATGAATGTAAGCGGACAATTGGGACTTCATTAGTTAGGATGAAGATTATATCTAATTGGATTTTATCTATTTTCCATCATTTGTGCCTTTTCTTTTATTTAAAAATTGCAGAAAACTGATTCGCTATCAATAGCTACAGAGGGTTTTTCAGTGTTGCTTTCAGATATTCCATGGGAGAATGGGAGTTTTTGGAGCACTATGGCCTTCTATATGTTCAATTTGCACATTCCTTTGGGTTATGGAGGCTTGTCTATTGTTGCCTATATATTGCATCAACCTGTTCTTGATCCACAGACTCAAGTGCGTGAAGTTTCTAGACTTTATTATGGCATTTTATCATCCATGTTTAATTTTTAATATTAGTGCTGAAATATAGGAAGAGTATATCCCGATAGAGAACCTTGTACTCATTGAAAGAGGGGTTGCCATTTGTATCCTGAATCTGTGATCCAGAAATTTTATAAAAGTATGAATGAGTTTTCCAAGTAAAACATAATGTTATCACGGACTCAACTCTCTGAAGGGAGATAAGTTCTTAATTTGGTCATCTTGTTTTTGGGAATCTTGTCTTATGCTTTGGTATTCGTGATTACAATTTTTATATGTTTAATCCTTCTCTATCATTTGAATCTTAAAACTATGTTCTCAGAGAGATTGCTTAATGGATGTGATGTGCATCGAATTTCTCTATGATAATATGAGCGTTGTTTGACTGTTCATTGTCCAAGTGTTGTGCCAATCTAAGCTCGAAAGTCTTAATGGTACCCTTAACAATTGAACATCAAGTTCTAATTTTCTATTATAGCTGAGTAAGGTTGACAATCAAATTTATTATCAGTTCCCACTGATGCTTGATCTTATCTGCAGTGCAGGCATTTTCCCTGCTTGTTCTCCAGATATTAGAACTCAGTGGAACCCTATTTCTACTAAACAGGGCCACAAAACCTGAATATGACCTTGTAAATTGCTGCAAACCTAACAAGTCACCAGAAGAGAGGAACTGGTTGCTGGCATCTGCTCTAGGATTCGGGGTTCTTACATCATTGGTTTTCCTTACATCACTTGTTGCTGAAAAACTATTCGGGGCTCAGGTTGGTTGTATGAAATAACACCCCCCCCCCCCCCCCCCCCCCTACTTTTAGTATGCTTTTACAAGTTCTGCTGTTTTCCTAAACATTAATGTGAGGATGAGGCTTGGTTGTGCCTTCTTATGCTGGGTTAGTTTCACACTGATGATTTCTTATTTTCTCTCTTTTTCGGCCTTTGATATTTTGGGGGTGATGTTCTAGAAACTGCATGATATTTTGGCAGTCTAAATTATTTGGATAGATTGTGAAATTTCCTTATAGCACATACATACTTGTTATATTATATACTCTAGTGGTAGTTACTTATAGGCAGTTTCCTTTAAATTCCTAAACGATTTCCATAATTTAGTTTTCTCCTAATACGTGGCGAAGGTCTCTAAGTGAGTACCTAATTCTCAGCTTTCTAGATATATTTCTGTTTGCTTCTTCAAGATTTCATTGAAGAATATGATGTAAATTAGTTTCTTGAACAAAGTATATATAAAAGAATTAAAGAAAACTTACGGATGGTTTCTTCAACTAAGTATATATAAAAGAATTAAAGAATATTTTGAGATGGCTTTAAAATTGGTTAGGAGTTGGTGGAAAATTAAAGAAAAGAGTATTGTTCAACAAGCATGAGCATTTTTCTTAAGGACTTGACCAACCTGTTGATGACTTGCAAGAGTGAATTACTATAAAAACATTAGTTAGTAATTTCAGATGGGCTTTAGTTATTGCAGATGAGCATTAAAACTTTTTTTCAAATTTTAGTAGCTCTTCCAAATTATGGATTAAATCATTTTTTTCATGCTAAAAACCCATTTACGAGTTTATAATCAATTTAGAGTTTGAACAAGTTTGTTTTGGCTATGAATTCAAATAGTTGGTTGTTACCATTTCTCTGCCACAAAATTGAACCATGCTAGTAACCATATGAGTTGTTGAAAGTTAATCCATACTTGAGGAACATCTATCAATCTGGAGCAGAGTGTTTTTGCAGTAGATATGTGTGAATTGGCCACCATTGACTGAGATATTGGTTCATGACAAAAGAGGAACAAATTGATAGCACAACAACTACATAATGCTATTAAATCATCTACCTAGGTGCATGAGGGGTTTTAAGGAAATCTGAGTGAATTTCCCATCTTTCGCTTGGCATCTGAAACAACTCAAAATGTTTTCCATGGAGTTCAAAATGACTCCACCTGTTACTTGCATGTGAGAAGAGAACCCTCAAGGGAATAAAAGTTTATTGGAATATCTACACCAATCTGTGTGAATGAATGGGGAAGTGATCAATCTGTTATTTACTCTAATTATTTGCATCAAAGAAATTATCTTCATCATATTCATGTAACACAATTGAACTTTTTATTGCATTTTAGATTTGTTCATTATTCAAAGCCTGATTTCGCTCAACTAAGGTTTCCCGGAGTTCTGGGACTGATTTTATCTTTATCTTTTATGATTATTTTTTTAGGCTGTGAATAATCCCACAGTGAAGGAGATCTTTCTGAGCAGCGACATATCAAAAACTGCTATTATCCTTGTTAATTGCATCATCGCTCCCCTACTGGAAGAAACTGTTTACAGAGGGTATTTATTAACATCTATCGCTTCCACGATGAACTGGCAACATGCAGTTGTCATCAGCTCAGCGATCTTCAGTGCAGCTCATTTTTCTGTCTACAATTTTCCGCAGTTATTTGTTATCGGGTGTGTGCTTGGATGCTCATATTGTTGGTCAGGCAACCTAAGTTCTTCCATTCTCATACACTCCCTATACAATGCCCTGATACTAGTGATTACATTTTTGTCTTGAATTTTTTTAAGCCATTGCATTGAAGTATGTTGTTATCACATAATTTAAATTCACAAAATGCTCTTATCACTCACATTGGATTGGACCTCTTGTGTCAATTGATCGTGAAATTTCCTGATGGGGCCATGGCTATATTTATAGGAGACAATTACTTGTAAGGAATCACTTTCTATTATTGCTCTTGTTCCTGGCATTGGCCCCAGGTGATCAAATTCATTCTCTCTGACACCAACCTGCAATGTAGTTTAAAAAAGTTAGCCATAACCAGAAAGTATTGACATTGGTGTTTTGTTATATAGTTTTTTCCTTCTGTTTTAGGGTAGTTTTTAGTGGAATGGTATGAGGCAAGCAGTTTTACTACGTCCTGAAGGGATGTGACTTGATGGTTTAGTATTTAGGATCTCAGCTTGAGGTCGTAGGTTCGAATTCAGGGAGTTTCATGTAATAACTTGGGACAGTCGGAGGTTTTATCTGCTACATTTAAGCTCGAAATGAGTGATATGGCGGTGGAGTTTCCAATTAGTACCGTGTTTCTTTTTCAATTAAGAGTATCGTGTTTCTTTTCCAATTAAGAATTAATACTCAGGGGTTCTAAGTTGAGATGGATTATAAAATTAAGAAAAATAATATTCATATAAAATGGTGGTAAAAGAGTAATATTATTAAAAATATGTTGTCTTGAGTGTCCAGATTAAATTAATTATAAAATCTTAAACTTTTTGACTGGTTTCGATAATTGGTTCACTATCGATACCACCTTTATAATAATATGCTTGAATGGTTCCTGCGTTACAGGGGTGAAATAGTAATTCAAAATTTAAATTTTAAATTTTAATCCACCTAAGCACCTTTGTCATCTTAATTATTTGATAATATAAATATGGAGGATATTATTTAATAAACGCCATTAAATACACCGGCCCACATGACAAGAGGCCACCGTGGACCCAATTGCACAACAGTGGTCCACGTGGTCCCACGACAATTCACTCTTATCTTTTCTTCTTCTTACTAACACCTCATGCTTATCTTTTGCGCAATCAACGTGTAACCAACTCACCCGCTTGATGTCGACCACGTGGCAAGTGATGCGTCGGATCCCACGAAGCATTCGTTGTTTTAGACCGACAGAAAGACACTTCTAGAGGTTTCATAAGTTTTGAATCCTTAAAAACCCCTTCCTGTTAATTTTTCTCTCGTTTTTCTTTTTGTTTTGTTTTTTGGGTTCTGTGAAGAGGTGTTAACCAATGGCTGGTTTCGAGCAGCAAGTGAAGGCAAGAGCAAGAGATCTCAAGGTTTTGTTCAAGAAAGGTGTCAAGATTGTGGGAGACTCGTGCAAAAAAGGTTGGCACAAAGTGAAGAAGATGAGAAAATAGAGGCCAATCAATGAAACCCTAGTCTTATTTCTTGATTTTCTTATGTCTTGTTTCAATTTTGATCCTGATGTAAAGATCTGAATCTGTGTTTTCGTTTGATATTTTTATGGATTGAACTTTGATATTGGTTTTCATATCTTGTTGATTTTGAGATATTAATTATGTTGTCTTATTTTCATTCTTTTGTACTGTAGAATTTTTCCATCGATTGGGAATTCTCGAAAGTGAAATTATTATTATTTTTTATGCTGAAAATATTGGAGCTAGAAAAATGATTGTGTAAAACAGGGCTTTTTCTTAAGACTCGCATAGAGAATTTAAGCTCCACTTTGAACCAGCTTAGATCCTCTTGAATTTTACAGGGTTTAGATGAGTTTTAAAGTAGGAACTTGAAAGATTAAAAAAATGTTTGATTGAGCATAAGCAACACACCAAGTGACATGAATCCAACCACTCAAAGAAGGTTAGATGTCACAGCCAGCCAGTGTCAACAGGGACAATCACAGGCAAAGAGTTAAGAAGATCAGAGACGCGGTGGTGGGGCTAGCACAATACCATAGTCGAATGTGACAGACAATTTCATGACATATTAGCATCACATGAGGACTTCTATGAAATGGGTCCAAAGCTATTATATTTGACCTAAGTCATACCAAAACTGTCTATCCTTCCTATCATCATTTCCATCAAACCTCTTATTAGGCCTCATATCATGTCCTGACTAATATCTCTCATCCATATCATTGAGATCATCAGAATCATCACTCATTTTCAACTTCTCTTTCATCTGGTGGAACATACTGCGATGGTACAAGTAAAGGTGGCACATTCTGAGGTGGTACATTTTGAGGTGGTGGTATATGCTGGGGTGGTGGTTTTCTGGGACCATTGCCAGTTTGAACGCTATCTACACTCTTGGACAACCTCTTCAAAACGATATTCATGTTCTCAATCATATATGTAAACTTTCTATCTAAAGCTTCAAGCTTATCTTCAATGGTTAGACTTGGATTTGCCATCTCAACATTGAACAAACAAATTAGAAATAACAAGAAAGTAAAACAAATATCTAAATCTTCACAATCTCACGTGTTCACACTCGAATGATACCACTCAACTCTTGTTTGTACTCTATTGGCTTTTACCTGATACTGTACTCAGAACCACTGCCTTTTACTACTCTTGAGTTCTTCCTCATTGCAAATGCAAATCAAACTCAATCCAAGAGTACACAATCACGTGTAGTCCTCGAGCCAACATGAAATACAAAGATTCAATAATGCATATAGGGCAGATGGAAAATGCGATTAAGAATAGTAATGATGAACACTCAATCAATGATACTTAAGCCAGAGTATTTGGAATAAGGAAATAATAAATTAGCACGATGAGAATAAAATAAGCATACAAATTCATGGTAATATGCAATTTCGGGAGAAAAATTGGTGCCTCAATAGAAATTTTGATGAATTACTCTCCACGAACACCCTAATAACAATATTGAACCAACGAAAATTGATTGAAATTTTGAACATTTTTACTCTTTTTTTCTTCAAATGATCACTATCACTCAAGTCTGAAAAAATGCTAAGTATTAAATCATTGATTTGCAAGTCTTTTTTGAAACGAAATTCAAAGTATAAATCCTTAAGTGTCTCATGTTGATGTTCTTCAAGATGAATCGGACCTAGCTTCATTTCTTTTTCTTTTTCATTTCTTTTTTTTTTCAAATGATTCACTAGGGTTTTAGAATTAAATCACACAGCCGCTTAAGAACATGCTTATTCCATTAACATAGGCTAAAAAACAGAATATCAAGAATGAACTAATATCCCAAATCTAGAAATTAGTAACATAGACGAACTGATATGAAAAAAGAAAAGCAACCCAGATTTGACATAAAAATTTCAGAACAGAATATTAACACATAAACAACAAAACGAAATAGAAATAAGATCCAACAACAACAGAAACAAGGACAACCAGGAAACAATAATTAAAATAGAATCAACAACAAATAAAGATAGGAAATAAGACCTTGGAACCCTGAGCTCTGATACCAAATGACAATAAACTCACTAGGATTCGAAACCAAGCAAATCCCAAATATTTTTCTTTAAGCCCTAAGAACCTTAATCAATGATTTTGTAAGAACAAAATCCATCCAAGATCGGCCCTAAACCACCATGAAACATTACCCATGAAAACTCGAAACATGAAATTAGTGTGTTTTGCTAACAATGGAGATGTCACAAAGTTTGCTAAACTTAGATAAGTCGATTGAAACTTGAAAAGGGGAATCCCTCTAAGAATTCAGTCATAGCCAAAAGCATAAAAGCTTCAATGTTTTCTCTCAAAATCATCAATAATCCTTAACAAAAAAGAAAAGAAAGTTTAAATATGTTACAAAGAGAAACCCTAAATGCGTGAATGGACAAAAATGTCTTTAAGGGGCGAATATTTAAAAAGCCCAAAAACTATCATAACATAAAATGCATAGGTTTGTGAAACTTCATTCAGAACAGATTTGGGCCAAGTGAAGTAGCTTAGGGCCCTCACCATTGAAGCCCACATACATTTATACTATGCCTCTGATTTCTTTGTTGCATTCGGTCATAAAACTTTGAACTAATCTCGTCCTTACATCTCTGATTCTTTTGGCATTTTGTCTCGTGATTCGCCCTTCTAGTACTTGCAATGTCTCCATTATGTTACTGGCCATGTCCATTGATGTTTCAGGTGTGGCCTGGATCATGTCAGAGTGGGTCCAAAGCTATTCTACTTGATACAAGTCATACCATATTAACATACCTGCAATCTTAAGGTCAAGTTCATTTTGATGGATAAAACCAATTCAAGCCTGACATCAAGTATTCAAGTGACACAAGGCATAATGGATTTAAGACACAATATTTGGGAATTGTCACATGAAGCCCGTGAGAAATTTAAGGATTTTATGTCAATGAGACAATTCAACTATGGTTTGAAAAACTTGCCACCTTTGTTGGATTTTTGTGATTTTGTTATCTTTTTTTTATTGAATTTTTGGCAAAGTTATTGATGACTTTAGCCACCTTGTTTGACATTTTTATTATGTGTCTAGATTATTAAATGACTATTAAGGGCATAGCCTTTAATTAGCCATTACTTAGACTTTAAAGGTGTTTTGGTCATTTTATGTCCATTAGTTTTTTTTGTACTATATATTGTAACTTATATTCATTAATTAAGAACAATCTCCACATTTGAAATTTCTTCTAAAATAAAGGCTAAGGCCAAAATTAAGCTTAATGGAGGGATTCCCTTTTGTTTCAGCTTCGACTTATCTAAGGTGTGGCAACCGTAATGGCGTCACCGTGCTAGCAGAATACTACAATGAATCATCTTAAGGGTTCTCAAAAACAAGTTCTTTGTGGTTTTTTTTTTTCTGGCCTTGGAAGGATTTTGTTCCTACAAAATCAAATTCGCGGTGCTTGATGTTCTATCCGTTGCGAGGGGTTTGCTTGGCCTTAAACATCCAAGTGAGTTCTGTGTCATCTGGTATCAAAGCTTAGGGTTCCAAGGTCTGATTTTTCTATCTTTACTTTGTGTTTTTGATTTAGTCTTTATTGTGTTTATTGGTCATCAAGATACTTGTTCATCTTGATTCTTATTTTTTGTGTTTCTTAAGGTTTTTGCATTTCTGATCTGTCGATAAGCGGCATACTTGTACATCCCGGATTTTTAGAATTGTTCCAGGAGATTCCCGGACGACTGTTTTAGTCTCGGATCATAAGGATGAGGAAGAATAAGAGTTAAAGTGAGGTAATATGAGTTGGAATATCATTTTATGAATTTTCGTCGCGTTGGAAAACACGTGGGATCAAAAGCCAGTTACGCGATTTTCGTTAAATGCGTAAAGTTTATGGTTTTGGACACGAACTGAGCAAACGAACTCCGAATGAGCTGATTTTTGGACTATTGGACTCGCTTTTCCGATACGAACAACTTTCGTGTTGAACACTTTTCGAAAATCGCATCAAAAGGGCTCCGAAACTGTGAATTTCTAAAGAGTTCTAGAACAGGGATTGATTTGTAATTTTCGCGAGGCCAAAGTGATATTTTCCAGATAGTTAAATAGCCTCATATTTTCATTTAATTGCAAAATCAGTAAAATAACCCATAACCCAAAATCGCCCCCCCACGCAAGTTGGACTCCCTTTCAGTTTTCGATCGCGCCGGCTCCTTGCCGGCCACCGCCGGCCGACGCGACCGTCCAGACTTGATCCTCCGGCCACCGTGCGTCCAATGGTGGCGGCAACGATGACTTGGCGACGTGGATCGGCAGTTGGAAGAGGATGAAGGTGCGGTGGTGGGTATGGCGAATCCGGCTTGTCGGGCCGTCTCACGAGCCGTGCCACCTACCAAATCGAAGCCCTCGACGAGTACTACGAGTGTGTGGAGTCGGTTTTGCCGAACAACGGCCGGTGGCTCGCGAATCCAGGAGAAAAGCGTCAGATGAATAGTAGACCCATGTGAACAGTAGCTCCGATCGGAATTCCGATCACACCAGCGCGTTCGTATGGCCGAGGGGAGTCCGATTATGGTCTCGGAATTTCGGTACGACTTTCCGATCAAAATCTCATATTTTAAAGTAAATCGATTATATATTCGGATGTTTCTGGTAGTTTCATAAATTAGCGAATTGCATGTTTATGAATTGAATATGATTATATATGTTAAAACGATAAATGTGGTAGAATCCGGGGGGGGTGAATCGGATGAGTTATGGTCGATCCGGTAGTAATAGCGAGATTCCGGTAAAACGGCGTTTCTCGCGAGTGAGTGAGCGTAGATGGTCGTAAAAATATGGTTATGATGTAATTATGGTATTTCGAGGGTATTTGGATAATTTTGAATTTATTCGGAGGTTCGAGACCCTTCCGTAGCGTTTGCGGAAACTTTTCCGCACGTTTTGCCGTAAAAGCGTAAAACGAGAATTTGACCTATCTAGTTGGTTTAGAATAGCAAAGTGAGCATGTGTTAGAGTAATGAAACTTAAACCGTAGAGTCGGTGAGGATTTGAGGATTTCGAGAAAAACCCGTAGTTTATAGTCGATGATTAGAAAGTTCCGCAAATAGCGGTTCTGACAGTTGTTGTGATTTGTTTTGGCAGATCGGACCCGGATCGCGGGCACTCGCCTAGTCAGGTAAGTAACTCGTGCCTTGAATACTTAAGGAATCTAGCGTTGCTCGGAATCTTTAATATAACAAAGTGGTATATAGTTATAAGTAGGAAACCTATATATATTGTGTACTTATATAATGATGAATGTAGAGGAAATAAACAAATGTATTTACATACATATACATATCCAGATAAGAATAAGTAATTATAGCAGATGCATGAGTTAGAGAAAGGCATAAGTATTTAGAAATGTAAGGATGCACATATAGGTATAATTGGTATTTATACTTGGATAAGAGTATGTGAATAATATCATGAATGAAATTTAGTGAAACCTGGGTATGGGGGGTTTGTAGAAAAACTACACCCTAGGGAATGAGACTAAAGCTATCAATGAGACTTACGGGTCAACTAGGTTATGTGAAAAGTCTATAATGCTGGAAATAGCTAGAGAGTTTATACAATAGGTATAATCATAATGAGTATGTGATCGCACTAGTACCATAGTATACATGTAACGGGTGTCGTAGCTAGGAATGATAGTGTCAAAGGATAAGTATAATCTGGTAAGTATGTGAGTTGAGGCATTTGTGCATGAAAGAGGGTAAGTGTAGAACTTCACACAATAATATACATATGTAGGTGTACTCAGGAATACGAGTATTAAAGTATGCACGTGAGTTAAAACAGTATGTATATTGCCGAAGGGTGTAAGTAAGTTCGTTCGATAGGGTAAGTACATGTTTGCATGATAGTATCTTAATAAATGTTTAGATAAACATAGAGAGTTCATGTTTGTAATAATTTGTAAATAAGTTTATGAATTGCGAATTTAATGTTTGCATATATGCGGTGTTTGTTGTGTTAGAATAAATTCGATAATGTGGACATGTACAATTATGGAAATGATGACCTTAGATTTATGTGTGATTAGCGAATGTATATGGACATGCATACGTACATGTATAATATCATAAGAAAGTATAGCTAGTATAGAAAGAAAGAGTATAGAGATGCATATGCATTCATATACATGAGAATGTGTTCAAGAATTCAAAATATTTAAATAAACGTTTTCAAGGATTCAATGCATTTTAAATAAATGTTTTCAAGAGCTTTTAAAGAACCGTGTTATGGAAAGATATTTCTTCTAGTTTCGAGGTTTTGTCAAGTATGAGTTTTCTGATTTACGGGGCATGAGGGAAAAACTCACCCCAGTATGTAACTTCAGATACAGCTGGAACATGTGCACATGTTGAGGACTGAGGGGACGCTCTCAGATCCTCCAGATGGGCTAGGCGGACGGAGAGATATCACGCCCCTAGACCCCCAGATTATGAGACAGTTGTGGCATGCTCTGGGGGACGGTGAGACGTAACGCCCCAAAGTCATGGTTTTGCACTTCTGCCTCCAGATAGGCGTATGGGGGGACGGCGAGACGTAACGCCTCCATGCGTCAGTTTTCCACAGATACCCAGATACTAGTTTTCAAAAAGAAGTTTTGAAAACATCAGATTTTTTTCAGAAAACGATTTTCTGAGATATGAAACCCAGAAAAGAGTTTCAATTATGGTTTTCAAATATGGATTATAGTTTTGAGATATTGTTCAGTTTCAAATACGGATTTCAGATTCAAATACATAATTCATAGAAAGTTTACTTTTCAGTTTCAAACACAGATTACTGTTCAGATTCAGTTCATTGTTTCACAATAAAATTTTCAGTTTTCAAACTCAGTTTTCAGATTTGGAGCTTTTGGATTTCAGATTTTGTACTAATGATTGATTTTCAGTGTTAGTCTTCGAATATCAGATTATAGTTTACAGTTTTCAGAAAACAGATTTTAGAAACGACTTCTAGAGACGGAAGATTTGAGGGAGGTTTTCAGTAAATTCGATTTTAATATATGTTTGCAGAAAAAGGATTTTCAAAAGTATTTTCTAAATTGTACCAACATGATAGAATTTGATAACAAATCACATGTCATGCATTTAGATTGCATATGCTAGTCATCATTGGGAGGCATATAGTTGTGTGTTAATACATGTGACAGACCTGATTTATTGTACATAACACGTTCAAGCTGATAAGGTTTTTTACAATTTAGCATATGATCATGTGTTCTAGAAGTTCCTCAGAGAGGCTTGCAGTGACGTTGGTACATGACAACATGATCACATTCATGTAAGCGTGTTACAGATATTCGTATGTGTTGTATGCCGTCATCCTATGAGTTTTTATTTGAGTATTGAGGTAAGGCTACTTAACTCTGTATATGTATGGGTACGTGATTGATAGTAGTTGTGATGAAAATGAAAATGTTTATTACCGATTGATGATATTCAAGATACTGAAAGAAAGAGAGAAAGTTATTATAAGTGTCTCCATCAGGTTAGTAGAGAGTACCAAGGAATGTCAAGAAAAGAATCCTTGTAGTATCGAATAAGAGTAATGGACTTCAGTTGCTAGTAGTAAAGTAAAATATGATGAGCTATAAGGAATGTAGAAATCAAGTTAGTTTGTGAATGTGTGTTCAAATCAGAGTCCAGTAACTGGAAATATAGTATCTAAATGGATAAAAGAATCATACTGTTATATCTGTTTGTAAATTTTTGCATGATTGCTTACTGAGTCATTGTGACTCACATCTTTCAGTTGCAATTTTGCAGGATAGTAGTTGTAGTTCTGTGAAGACCTTGAAGACGGTGGATCGCCCCATTTGCAGTCAATGGAGTCCTGGGTCGAGCATGGGTCCTCACGACCTCTTTGTCTAGTTATCGTATTTGCATTCTTAATTGTACAAATCATGTAATTGTATAGTTTCATTTAAGTTCTGGCCGGAGGCCATATAGTTTATATTTCGTTCTTTGAGTTCAGGTCTGAGGCCTTGCCATTGTGTTCCAGCCTGAGGCCATGATTGTTGTATTTCTTGTTGTTTGTGGGTGCTGGCTACAGGCCAGGTTGCATGATGTTACGAATACATCATGCCGAAATTTCGTTAGAATTAGAGGCTTATGGAGATGGGTTCTCCTGTCTCCTACCGGTAGCATCCTGGCCTAGGCGGGATGTTACAATACTGGTCCCATAACAGCCTTCATACCGGTCTAACTAGTTTGTGATTTCTATATTGCAATTATTCTAGCTGTAGGTTTTATTTGAATTGAGTCTATGTATTTGCTAATTCTTACTCGCGTTACTTTGTTTGCCTTTATTGATTTCTTGTTGTTTATGCTGACTTGAAGATTACACTTTGTTGTGAACTTTTTTGGTAATTCATTTTCACATTATATTGAGTGCAAACAAGAATGGAATGGAGTGATACGTATTTGAGTGTAAACACGTGAGCGTGTGAGATTGTGAGTTTATATAATTTTATTCACATATTTATTACTTCTAATCTGTTTGTTGAAGATTTGAGATGGCAGATACTAGTTTGATAGTGGATGAGAAGCTTGATGCTTTAGAGAGGAAGTTTATTGATATGATGGAGAACATGAATGTTGCTTTCGATAGGTTGTCCAAGAGTGTAGAGAGTAATCAAACAGACACTGTTCCCGGAGCACCACCACCACAGATTGTGCCACCGTAAAAAGTTTCACCACCTCGACTACCACTAGTGGAGGATGAGGCTAAGAATGTTCCTAATGGTCTTAAAGGCAGTGAAAGGTGTGTTTACATTAAAAAAAAATGATAAATAAAAACTGACCAAGCTTTTACTTAGTAACTGGGAGTATTTCCTGGCCAGCAGTGACTGTTCGCGTCAAATGGTATGACTTGAGTTAGTTAGATAATAATAAACTTCCATTTAGTAACCGGACATCTTGCCTCAGTAAGTAGTGATCGTTCGCGTTAAACGATAGAGCTTAACTAGTTTAAAAATAAAGCAATTATTCAGTAACCAGACATCTTGTTATTGTTCTGAGTCAAATGGTAGAGCTTGGAAAAAAATATTTATTGTTTATATATAAACTTTCATTGCAAAAAGGTGTTAACTCTAACATAACTTTAGTACAAAGATATTACTGTCTATCAACTATACTTATGAATATTGTGGGCACAATGAACTGATTAATACCTTGTTAATTGTGTATATGGAGAATGGTAAAAAAACAGAGGAGAATTTACTTATTTGGTAATTTAGAAAGAAAGAAAACAACTACTAACTTGGATAACCATTTCACTTGTTAGTTACTAACTTGTTTGTTTCTTTTCTTTTCTTTTTATTTTTGTGCAATTATCTTTGCTTGACGTTTGTGGGTATCGTCACTATAACCCTCATGAGACTATAACTGGTCCACTAGGGACACTTAAGGATTTAAATGCTTGTTGTAAACGCTAAATACTACTCTCATCCCTACGAAAGTAACTTAGGTTAATTTAGTCTTAGTTGTTTATTTCATTTTGTTTTGTTTGTTTTGCTCGAGTACTAGCAAGATATTAGGTTTGAAGGTGTGATGAGTGGAAAATATATCAATATTTACCGCCATCTTGATATTTTGTATAGTTTCTTGAATTTTGTGAACGTTTTGATGTGTTTTCATTTTTTTTTTGCAGATAAATAAATTTTTGGGACTCAATGGAATCAACTCGGGACTAAAACGATAAAAAAACGGACAAAAAATGAAAAAAAAATAGAATTTTAGCTGTTATTCATCACGACACGTAGGACCGCTGTGTCACGACGTATCACTATCCGACACATGCCTTCAACTATTCATAGAGTCGGGATGCGCAATTCTTCACATGTCATGACGCTAGATGAAACCGCGTAAAACACATTGCCAGCTTTACGCGTCGCGATGCACAAGCCTTCACGCGTAGCGACGCAGACCTGAAATTTTGTCAATAAATACAAGCTTTCTCATTTGTAAATTTTAATACTTTCCTTGAGGTTTTTATTAAGGAACTTAAGGATTGTATCTTGTTTGTATTTATTTTTAGTATTTTTATTATGTATTTTTAATTTTAGTAATAATAGTTTGTGTGTTTTTACTTTCTTTTATGTTTAGTAATTAATTTCCGCTGGGGGAAGGATCAAGCTTTTAATATGATAATTTAGATTAATCTCCCTTATTTTATAATATATAAATTATTTTTAACCTGACATAATTGGATACCACTTATATGGTCGGTTAGATTTAATACAATTAATTATATATTACTGATCGGTGTAAACACACACGTAATAACACAAGCGCACGTATCGTTCAAGTAGTATAAAAATATCGATCCCACGAGGACTTAATTCCTACTGTTGTTATTAATCGTTGATACTATTTATTTACAAATATCTAATTGAGGGAGAAATGAATGATTGCTTGAATGATTTGATTTGTAGATTGCTAAATAAATAAATAAATAAAAAGACAAAAGAAAATACTAAGGAAAATAAAAGACTCAAAGATCTAGGGTTGTGAATCTTTCTAATATCTTTAAAAAGATGAAGTGATTATTTTATGCTTGTGTAATAAATCAGTTTACTAACCTGGAACACGAATTTATGCGAAAGCCTCTGTCGATAGTCAAACGCAAATACCCAGTTTAATCCAATTGAATCATATGTCTATGTCAATTAAATCACCCTGATTCATTAAGTATAAGTTCCAATTAAGGCTACCCTCGCCCGACAGGTATATGTATATCCTGTAAGGAAATCTATTAAAGGGTTATCTATCCTCAAAGAAGATCGTGGGCTATTAAGTCAAAGGTTAAAACCTAAAATCCATATGTCTAGTTCATTTTAGATTTACCACATCAGTCTTATTGGTGATCAAACAACAAGAAGCATTAAAGACTTAATAAGTAAACCTTTAAATTACTCAAATTATAAAATAATCTCTTATAAATCAGTGATATTAGATTTCATCATAACCTACAAAACTAACTTAGTTATAACACATAGTTATGACAAGTAAAAAAAAAAAGAAACATAAAAATTACTAAAAAGTAAATGCAGAAAAATAAATAAAATGCTAAGGTAAAAGGAATTAACTTCTACTATTTACTATTTAGATATCTCCCAATAATATAATATATAATCTTGTGATATTTTAAACCAACCGTCCAGAATGGCGGTATCCTGATTAAGTCAAATTCAAATATACCAGCCATAAGGCGGAACAGAAATATAAACTTAAACCAACCGTCCAGTATGGCGGTATCCTCATTAAGTCAGGTTAACCGGATTAAATTGAATAACCAACCGTCCGGAAATGGCGGTATCCTTTATTAATTCAGATTTTAAATAGTTTATATATTATATTTTAAGGGAGATTAATCTAAATAGCAAAAGTATAAGAATTACCTTATTACCTCAGCATGAAGAAGTTACCCACTCATGGATCAATAGAACTACTACTATAAACGTAAATAAAACTGAATAAAAGAAACTAAAGAAGAGAACTCTCAATTTATTTATAAGGATTTCATAGAAAAAGTACATGAAACTAAGAAATTCAAAATCTATTTATAGGAAAAAAAAATCCAATTTTTTATTATTATTTTTCTGATTTTTTATTATTTTATTATTTTATTATTTTATTATTATTTTTTGGATCGTTGAATTTTCGACACGTGGCATGGTGGCTAAAAAAAATGGCTCGTTGAATTTTTGACACGTGGCATGCGGTGCAATTACACAAAAATACCCTCGATGTCTGGATGCCCAAAATTACCAAAATATCTTTTTTGCCAAATTTCACAATTTTGCTCCAAATCACCTCTAGAATATCCTGAAATTTTATTTTGGTGTCGGGATGCCCAAAATTACCAAAATACCCTTTGTGTTGGGACGCCCAAAATTACCAAAATACCATTTTTGCCAAATTTCACAAAATTTCACAGTTTTGCTCCAAATCACCTCCACAATGTCCTGAAACTTTATTTATCTACAAAATATCACAAAACACATCAAAATATTCACAAAACTCAAGAAACTATACAAAATTTTAAGTTAAATGAGTGGGAAATAGTGATAGTTTTACCACTCATCAATTACAATAACGGAGATTTCTAGATTTGAAATATTAAAGGTGGATCCCCCATCCCCAATATTTTATATTAAATTTAGGGAAGTGATGAAATACAATATTCACGAGTTTAATAATTTGTTTTCTTTTATTTTGTGTTGTAGATTGGTTTGTTTATTGAATCCTAACCTTAGTGCTTCTTGTTGTCTGATCACCAATTAGATTGATGTGGTAAACCTAAAATGAACTTGGAAAATAGATTTTAGGTTTCAGCCTTAGATTCAATAGCTCACGATCTCACCTTAGAGATTTCCTTCCAGGATAGGAATATACCTATCGGGCGTGGGTAGCCATAATTGGAACTAGACCTTAATGAATTCAGGTAACTTAGTTACCATAGGAATATTGTTAATTATGTTACTTTGGGTGTCGTATTCGACAATCGGAAGAGGCTTATACATATCTTCTTGTTCCATGTTAACAACTAATATATTACACATGTATAGGAGAACTAATTCATCATTAGAATAATATTGGGCGGATACACTGTAGGAAACGCTTTCCTCGAGCAGCGGAAGCGGCTTAGGCACACGGATCGGACTTGAATATTTTTTCTGCTTTTCCCTTCCTTTAGCTGAATGCAACCAGCTGGTATACTAAAATTTTACTTCTATTTCGGATAAGATTTCAGGCCCGGAATGCCCCTGAAACAGTCCCCGAACAGCCCCCAAACTGTAGTGAAATAATAAACTGTTTTGGACCTGTTAAGCACACGAACTACACCCAAATCTGTCCCTGATTTTCGTGACCAGTGAGGATATTTCAGATCTGATTTTTCACTCAAAAATCAGTCCCAACACAGCCCCAAAATGTCCCCAAGTGTTTTCCAAATTTCAAATTAAAATAAAAAACAAACGGAACCCCAAAACCCCTTTGAAGCAAGATGCGACAGTGAAGAAAATTACCCTCACTGCTGTGAATCAAAGAAGAATGGAGTAGATGAATTTTTTTTTCATTCGACACCAAAAGATCTTCTGTATTATTTCTCACAACCAACGAAAAGTTGTTGGACAGACCTATAGCGTCACTATTTGTACAGATCATGGTGTTGTTGTACAAATTAACTATGTGACAAAGAAGATTGCACTCTTATCATTTGGATTAGATCACCTAGATATATAAATGATGAAGGGTCCTTATGATTTGTTCTATGATTGAGAATGATATCCCTAGTCAGAGTATTATCGAGATTGGACATCGGTAATGCGTAAAACACTAGTATTGCACTTTGCATGTTGTGAGGCATAACGGGCATAGTTCTCATATATTTAAGTATTGGATACTTATGCAAGTGCGTAGGAGGTTGTTTTTTAACCGATGGTACGGAAAACAGCTTCGCTCTGGAATAGACCCCCTCGGAATCCCATTGGTAGTTTTACTATGTGTCTATGGGAATCCGACATCAGGGAGGGTGTATTTGGCTTAACCTGAGACTTGCCAACCGCTAATGCTTATGACAATCAATATACTTTTGGTTGAGGTCGTCCAGGGCTTTAACTGTTCTGTGTACGCCAATACTGGGATATTGAGAATCATAGAGTATTGTGGTGATGTCAAGACTGAAGTATCACTCAGTCATCGTGAGATGATGTCCACATG
This sequence comes from Zanthoxylum bungeanum, assembly GCA_019454045.1. Lineage (NCBI taxonomy): Eukaryota > Viridiplantae > Streptophyta > Magnoliopsida > Sapindales > Rutaceae > Zanthoxylum > Zanthoxylum bungeanum. The sequence continues at coordinate 366,315 of SKCR01030730.1, forward strand.
ATACGGTATTTTAAAAAAGTTTTGCTCTTATACTACAAACTGCCATCGGATCTTATTGTTGGATAATATGACCCATAGCGTCACTATTTGCACAGAAATTGTGTTGTTGTAGCAAATTAACTATGTAATAAGGAAATTGCACTCTCATCATTTGTGATTAGATCACCATAGATATATAAATGAAGAGAGGTCCCTATGATTAGTTCCTGGATTGAGATGATATGAGACAGTATCAGTCCACGAAGGATTAATCATTAAATATCCCTAGCCGTAGTATTATCGAGACTGGACATCGATAATGCGGAATAGGCTAGTATTGCACTTGTGTGCGTTGTGAGGGCACAACGGCATAGTTCTCATATATATAAGTATTGGATACTTATGCAAGTGCGATAGGAGGTCGTGTTTCACACCGATGGTACGGGAAACAGCTTCGCTCTGGATAGACCCTTCGGAATCCCATTGGTATTATGACTATGTGTCTATGGGAGGCCGAAATCAAGGTAGGTGTGTATAGTCTTAACCTGAGACTTGCATCGCTAATACTTACGATAATCGATAAACTTTGGTTTTGGTGGTAGGGGGCTTTGACCGGTTCTGTGTACACCACTTCTGGGTTTATCAGAGAGTCGTAGAGTATTGGGTGTGATGTCAAGACGGAAGTGTCACTTCAGTCATATTGGAGATGATGTCACGCAGGATACGGTACTAGTGCTCTTGAGTGTTGCGCAACCAATCGGGATATTGTGACCAGGTCATGTATATCCGATTATAGAGACTATGTTACCAGACATCCGATATGTGCTTCGGACGGGGTAGACACTTATCCAGCCCCAGCCCTAGCACGTGATTATCCGATACTGGGCCGATACGCACAATACTACGGTATACTACGCTTGATATAGATCCTTATTCCTGTAAGGATGTTTCCGGAGAATTGGATAGACATGGTGCTTTGCTAGAAGCCAACATTGTCTTGTAAATCGGTAAAACGTAGTACGAGGTACTTACGTGTTCGGATAGTCCGACGACCGATTTGACTACCAACATATCCGGGGATCTCATGGGTCGCTTCCCAAAGATTCACCGATGACGTATGACTCGCACTTATATTAATCTGGGATTAATTAGATGAGAGAGAAAATTAATCTGGGATTAATTGCGGAGATATTTTATCTAGGATAAAATACGATTAAAGAGAGAGAAACATTAATTTGGAATTAATCGAGGAATTAATATATTTGATATATTAATCGAAATTGGATTTCGACGCGGAATTAAAATTAGATTTTAATTCGGGCGAACGAATTAATTTAGAATTAATTCGTTAGCGACGTGAATAGTGATTTCGCTTGGCGTAATCGTTTAATTACGACGCAACGGAAAATTCGTTAATTTGGAATTAACGAACCCGAGCCCGAGATTTTTACGAGCGCATTCGTATTTAGAATTCGAGTGCGGCACGTCAAATCAAGCGTCAAATCGCTAGTCGCATCTAGCGTCACATCAAGCGTCAAATCATGTCACTTTGAGTGATGTGACAATTGATTGGATTGATTGATGTTTGAAAAGTGATGTGATGTGACTTGATGTGACAAAAGGTGATGTGTGTGGTTGGGATTTAACCAAATGTGTTTGAAATGAATTAATTAATTTCATTGCATTTGATATATAATTAAGACCAAAACCGAATACCAACACTGGAATCACTTTCCCTCCTCTCTCTCCTCTTCTTCTCCTCTCTTCTCCTCTCGGTTTTGTTTGTTTCTCTTAAGGCAGTGGACTGCCGAATTTCAACCAACAAAATCAAGGGAAGCAAGTGTGTTTTGTGGCAAAACAAGAGTGCTAGCACACTCCGGGTTCAATGCGAAGGTGATAGGGAAGTTACCCATGAGCCGGGAAGCCATTCGGTGAAGCTTGGAGCTTCAAAACTTGAAGAAGGGGCGCACATCACTGTTCACAGCAGCCCACTGCAGCCCAAACAGTGAAGAAATCAGAATTTTGTTGCCCAAATCGTCGCTCAACCGCTCGATGTAAGTATTCCGCACTTCCGTCGTTGTATTCACTTGATATTCATGCTTGAGTTTTGATCTTGGGACCTTGAAAAAACTCCAACAATGGCATCATGAGCTTAGGTTAAAAGCATGAAAAGTTAGGGATAAAATTTGGGCAAACTTGATTGTGAGCATGATAAATGAAATTGGATGGATTTGTATGCTTAATTGTGTTTGTATTGAATATTGATTAGGTCAATTTGAAGAAATTTGATTGGATCAATTTTTCCCAAACTTTCCTCTTGGCCGAAAATGATATATGTTTTAAATGTCTTGGGATTTTTGATTTTTGACAATTGGAAGTGTTGGAAATCATTCGGGATGATGATTTAACGTCGATTGCGGAATCAATTGGATTGAATTCGATTTGGACGAAAATCCCCAAATTGCCAAGTATGTCATGAAACTTTAAATTGGGAAAAATGAAATTGAGCATGCAATTATGAAATTGGATGATTAAGTATGCTTAATACATGTTTAATTGATGATTGGTTTGATCAATTTGATTAAATATTGTTTAGAACAAATTTCCCCAATTTTGAAAGTATGTCATGAAACTTGAAATTGGGTAAAATGAAATTGAGCATGCAATTATGAAATTGGATGATTAAGTATGCTTAATACATGTTTAATTGATGATTGGTTTGATCAATTTGATTAAATATTGTTTAGAACAAATTTCCCCAATTTTGAAAGTATGTCATGAAACTTGAAATCGGGTAAAATGAAATTGAGCATGCAATTATGAAATTGGATGATTAAGTATGCTTAATACATGTTTAATTGATGATTGGTTGGATCAATTTGATTAAATTTTGTTTAGAACAAATTTCCCCAATTTTGATGTGTTGGCCGAATAGGAATATGCCCTAAATCTTGGTAATTTTGTTTCGTTGATCATTGGATGACTTGAAACGATTGAGGTATGTTGATTTGATGTCGAATTGGTTTTAATTGGATTGAAACAAATCGGACATGTAATTAACCTTATTGCCAAGAATAAAGTAAAGCATGTAATGAGTTTGATTTTAATCTTGACGTGTTGGACATGTGATGATGAAATTGAGCATGATTAATTAGCCTAATTTGTGTTTTGGAAATAATAGTTTAGGTGATTAATCATGATATACACTTTAGGTAATTAAATTGCGAGATTGGATTTGTGTAATTTAATTAATAGGCTAATTTTGGAAATTGAGCTTGAATTGTTGTAAATGGGCTTATTGGGCTTTGTTGTACAAAGTTTGGTTTAGGCAAAATTGGTTGGATCCAATTAGGCCCAAACCGCTACCATAAAGCCCAAATGCGACTTATGGACCTTTAAAGTTTAATTGGGCCTAATGGGCCAAGATTGATTTCTAGGCTTATGGGGTAACTCCCGGATTGGATTTTGGTTATTCGGTTTGACACGAATTGACCAAAAGTCCACGCCTTAAGAAATTAATTAAAAGCCCATTAGACTTTAATTAAATTAATATTGGATATTCATCGGGCTTTGAGACCCGAAACGATTAAATTTGGAATTTAAGTCGTAAGGTTCGTAAATAAAGTGTAAGATTTAATTTGGAATTAAATAATTGGATTAGTATTAAATACATATTAAATTAGATTTAATTATGTAGTTTAATTTAATTCGAGAATTCGTACTTTAAGTACTTATTCGCAAAAACGAGTTTGACTCGAACAAAATCAAATCGTTGTTTGAACATTGGATGATCACTAATTATCAGATTAATTAATTGGATTAGATTGATTGATAACATGCTTGAGTGAATACATGGTTGCGATGCATGAATAATGTATATCGGATGGATATTAGTCGGGTGGGACAATTTTGGAAATTGTAATAAATTTGATTTATAAATTGGACCTGCGTGTCCAGCCTTATCACCTTTATACTCTTTGTATTCTCTTCTCACCTATTCCCCTCAATGTAAATGAGGTTTCTTTAGAAGTGTAGTGTAACGGGTAGAAGTAAATACAAGTGCTAGCTTTGGAGAGAGAAAATGAGAGATTTGATCTAGGATCAATGTAAAGTATCCATCCGCATATCATTATTATTTTATTTCATATCGCTTTATTATGTTTTAGAATGCATGTTTAAGGGTGTATGATGATGAGACCTTAACAAAGATAATAAATTGGTAGCCAATTTGCACGCGAAAATCCCTCAATCTATATTAAGCGATTATCCTTCCATTGAATGATTCTTGTTCAAGATCCAATTGGCATTGGTTTGTTGGCCAAAGTCAAGACCTTGTCAATTGGATGTACTTGAATCATGAGGGTTTTGTTCCACATCGGTGTCTTGTCCAAGTTGTGATTTGTTGGCCAAAGTCAAGATCACTTCTTGTCCAACGACATTGATTACGAAACTTTCCTTGTCAATGGGTCCCGCTTAACTGGAATCATTAGGTTTGTTGTGCCAAAGCCAAGGCCTAGATGATTCGGAGGATAAGGTTAGGAAAATGTATTAGATACATTGGCATAAGTAATATGTTTAGGACTTGGATGTCCACCTAACCGGATCTGGGAATTGGATTGGATCCAATTGATCTGTGAGATCTACCTGGTTAAATAGCATACAGCTTGTTGGCCAAAGTCAAGGTTGTATGTTATTTAACAGGATCCTAGCCCACTAGGAAACACGGTTTCCCGAGTACTCTCCACAGAGGGTTAGAGGCTCGACGAAAAATAGTGGGAGGCAAGTATTGAATTTGCAACATTCGTTCAATTACTCGCTAAACACGCTCATTTATATTTTTTTCGTCACATTTTAAATGTTAGTTGGACTAATATTTAAATTGTTGTTTTAATAAACAGTTGGACTGTATTATAGTTGATTATATATAATTGGATTATATTAATCAATATATTTGAATTAATTAATTTCAGTTTACAGTTGATTTTATAATTGGATTATAGTAATCAATGTAATTGAGGTTAATTAATTTGGATTATATTTGATTATATAGTTGGACTATTATAATCATTATAATAAATAGTACCACTAATCGTTGATTAAATAGTTGGACTATTGTAATCAAGATAAAATTGAAAAGTTGGATATTTAAAATATAATCTTGGATTAAAATATTTTAAATGATTTAATTTTCAAATTGGGAATAATTTCAAGATGGTCTTGGAAATTAATAAGTTATTTTATTTGATAAAATAATGATTATGCCTAAAGCCCGGAGTTAAGCGAATAAGTGGAATATGAAATTTGGAATATTCATATAATGATAACTTTAGCGCTTAATCCATTATGCTTGTCGAAGTAGACTCCCTAATTTCTGAATCAGAATTAAGGATTAGGTCTTCTAGGAATAATAGGACAAATCCTAAGAAGGAATTGAAGACGAGCAAGGCTCTTACTTCAAATATGTTTGTCATAATTATGTTCACAACTAGTATTGAAATTGGATTTTAAATACTTAGTGTGATACATAAATATGTACTGTTGTGCAGAATCTGCTTTAAGCAGGATACTGACTTCAGATGAGATTACTCTGCGAATTGAAAACGGGACGATAGTCGCTGTTTTAAACCGTAGATACCTAACTTTAGGAATTACCCTGGGTATGTACTTAAATTAGGGAACTGTTAAAATGTAACTAGTTTGACTAGAAACATTATCTTTATATCAGTGTATAACCCGCTGCGGGTGTACCTTTATATTCTAGAACACTAAAGTGTTTTATTATATAAAGATGATATTGAGATAAACACATTAGATGTGAATAACAGAATTTATATTTTGAATATAAATAATATCTCAAATACATAACATGACAAATAAATAGCTCAAACTGATTTGATCAATTAAGAAACTTAATTGTGGCATAGTTGTCAGGGACACTACTAACAAGAATCGTATATCCGCACTTTTGAAGAGCGGGTACTAGGACTGATTTGATTCTATTCAAATAAGTCTACGAATCTAGTTTATTAAGCAAAATGCTTAAAACACCTTTACTCGGTAAAAGTGAAAATGCCACCGATCTGTTAGCCCTAGTTCATAGTGAAGCAAGTGGGCCCGTGTCTAGCTAGGCTAGAGGTGGATATGAATATTACGTGACCTATACGGATGTGGCATCGCGTAATGGTTGTGTGTTTCTTTTGAAGAACACAAATCGAAAACTTTTATAGTTTCGACACGGAATAGACAAACAGATCGGTTATAGTATTACACCATCACGGTAAGACCGTAATGAAAATACTTAAGCAGTAAGTTTCTCGTATACTTGAAAGAGTATAGTATTCTTTCAATGAGGACTCCTCTCGGAACACGTCATTTTGACGGTGTGTCCGAACAGGATTAACCGAATTTTGTTAGACATAATAAGGTTAATCACGAGTCGCTTTGAGCTACCATTTCCTTCAACGGATAAGCTTTAAACAGTGCAAGAACTTATTTTGAATAAGGTTCCATAATAATCTGTTTGACAGATATCATATTAGATATGAACGGGAAAGAAACCGGGTTTCTCATTCCTGACTATTTGGGTATGCTTGGCATATGTTTGGATGATACCAAACTAAAACCAAATATGATAAGTGCCAATTGTAGGTCATCCTAGGGATACCATAAGTATTGTACTTATACACCTCACAGAGAACAATTAGATTGTTGCTCACCATGCGGTTTTCCTAAGAGGAATACCGATATGCAGTGGTAAGTGGGAGGATAGTATAACTCGATGAAAATCGGAGTAATACTGTTCTAGGCACTGAATCTTAATGGAACATATATAGTTCATCAAGGATGAAACTATACCATTAATCTTCGAATACACGAGAACAAAGGAAGTGATACGAGGTATCGACTCCCTATTATGACAAAGTGTCATGAGTCCGAAATGGATTCCATGTATATCAACCAGTTTGGAGACTAGTTGATGTACCACATGGCATTGTGCCTATTGGTACTATAAGTCTTCAAGGAAGACGTACATGGATGGCAATATACCAACGTATAAAGCTAGGCTTTTAACGGAAAGGTATCGTTATCGACATTGTGTTGATTACGATTCAACCTTTTACCTATTGCCACGGTAGATCCATTTGGATGATGCTTGCTGACGCGAGCATAAGTTCTTGGAATTATCATTTTGATGTAATCATAATGGTGTATGATTTAATTCAAAATGAAAATAATTCTTTTGTATATAAGAGGGTTAGTGGAGCGCACTGACAGTGGCTGTCCTATAAAATAATGATAATACGTCATTTCTTGGAAATGATATTCCCATAAAATAAATGTCGGGGAAAGCTTGGCTTTCGAAATACTCTCCGTGGAACCGTACATTGAAAAATGTACAAGACCTGGTGTATCATACGCTTTGAGCATATGGATTCACAAACAGGCTAATCCGAGTGATAGTCACTGGATTGATGTTAGGAACATCCGTTAGTATCTTAGAGAACTAAGGATGCTGTCTTAGTCTATGGAGAAGGAGAACTTGAAGTGACTGGGATCACTGTAGCAAGTTTCCTATAACCGATAAAGACGACTAAAAGTCGCAAACGGTACTATACAGTTTGAATAACGGTGCAGTAAGCTGGAAATCTTCCAAGCAAGATACTGTTACCGCATAAACAACAAATGCGGGTTAATTGCAGCAGCTGAGGCAGCAATAGAAGTCATTTGGGTCGATACATATCTAATTAGATTAGATATAGTTCTGTTAGCAGCTGAGCTAGGCATCAGCACAGGCTAAAGAATTAATGGTCTCATCAACGATCCAGATATATACTTCTATATCATCTGATTCGTTCGGATCATACATCGTGGCGATGTGATGATCGTATAAATCGCGTTAAATGATAATCAAACAAATCCGCTGACGAAAACCTTTCCTCAGCAATTTGAGCGAACCGTACATAGTTCGGTGTAGGACACTTGAGTGACTCGCTACGTGCCAAGTGGGAGATTGTTGGATAATATGACCCATAGCGTCACTATTTGCACAGAACATTGTGTTGTTGTAGCAAATTAACTATGTAATAAGGAAATTGCACTCTCATCATTTGTGATTAGATCACCATAGATATATAAATGAAGAGAGGTCCCTATGATTAGTTCCTGGATTGAGATGATATGAGACAGTATCAGTCCACGAAGGATTAATCATTAAATATCCCTAGCCGTAGTATTATCGAGACTGGACATCGATAATGCGGAATAGGCTAGTATTGCACTTGTGTGCGTTGTGAGGGCACAACGGCATAGTTCTCATATATATAAGTATTGGATACTTATGCAAGTGCGATAGGAGGTCGTGTTTCACACCGATGGTACGGGAAACAGCTTCGCTCTGGATAGACCCTTCGGAATCCCATTGGTATTATGACTATGTGTCTATGGGAGGCCGAAATCAAGGTAGGTGTGTATAGTCTTAACCTGAGACTTGCATCGCTAATACTTACGATAATCGATAAACTTTGGTTTTGGTGGTAGGGGGCTTTGACCGGTTCTGTGTACACCACTTCTGGGTTTATCAGAGAGTCGTAGAGTATTGGGTGTGATGTCAAGACGGAAGTGTCACTTCAGTCATATTGGAGATGATGTCACGCAGGATACGGTACTAGTGCTCTTGAGTGTTGCGCAACCAATCGGGATATTGTGACCAGGTCATGTATATCCGATTATAGAGACTATGTTACCAGACATCCGATATGTGCTTCGGACGGGGTAGACACTTATCCAGCCCCAGCCCTAGCACGTGATTATCCGATACTGGGCCGATACGCACAATACTACGGTATACTACGCTTGATATAGATCCTTATTCCTGTAAGGATGTTTCCGGAGAATTGGATAGACATGGTGCTTTGCTAGAAGCCAACATTGTCTTGTAAATCGGTAAAACGTAGTACGAGGTACTTACGTGTTCGGATAGTCCGACGACCGATTTGACTACCAACATATCCGGGGATCTCATGGGTCGCTTCCCAAAGATTCACCGATGACGTATGACTCGCACTTATATTAATCTGGGATTAATTAGATGAGAGAGAAAATTAATCTGGGATTAATTGCGGAGATATTTTATCTAGGATAAAATAACGATTAAAGAGAGAGAAACATTAATTTGGAATTAATCGAGGAATTAATATATTTGATATATTAATCGAAATTGGATTTCGACGCGGAATTAAAATTAGATTTTAATTCGGGCGAACGAATTAATTTAGAATTAATTCGTTAGCGACGTGAATAGTGATTTCGCTTGGCGTAATCGTTTAATTACGACGCAACGGAAAATTCGTTAATTGGAATTAACGAACCCGAGCCCGAGATTTTTACGAGCGCATTCGTATTTAGAATTCGAGTGCGGCACGTCAAATCAAGCGTCAAATCGCTAGTCGCATCTAGCGTCACATCAAGCGTCAAATCATGTCACTTTGAGTGATGTGACAATTGATTGGATTGATTGATGTTTGAAAAGTGAAGTGATGTGACTTGATTTGACAAAAGGTGATGTGTGTGGTTGACATTTAACCAAATTGCTTTGAAATGAATTAAATTTAATTTCAAGTGCATTTGATATTATTTAAGACCAAAACCGAATACCACACTGGAATCACTTTCCCTCCTCTCTCTCCTCTTCTTCTCCTCTCTTTCACTCTCGTTTTGTGTTCTCACAAGGCAGTGGACTGCCGAATTTCAACCAACAAAATCAAGGGAAGCAAGTGTGTTTTGTGGCAAAACAAGAGTGCTAGCACACTCCGGGTTCAATGCGAAGGTGATAGGGAAGTTTACCCATGAGCCGGGAAGCCATTCGGTGAAGCTTGGAGCTTCAAAACTTGAAGACAAGGGGCGCACACACTGTTCACAGCAGCCCACTGCACGCCCAAACAGTGAAGAAAATCAAATTTTTTTGCCCAAATCGTCGCTCAACCGCTCGATGTAAGTATTCCGCACTTCCGTCGTTGTATTCACTTGATATTCATGCTTGAGTTTTGATCTTGGGACCTTGAAAAAACTCCAACAATTATGACTAGGTAATGTTATCCGATTATGAGCCTATTACCAGACATCCGACAAGTGCTTCGTACGGGGCAGACACAATTCCAGCCTCAGGCTTATCACGTGATCATCAATACTGGACATAAATAGCAATATACTTATACTACGTCTGATACAGTCCTTTATTCTGTAAGGATATTTCCGGAGAATTGGGTAGGCATGGCGCTTTGCTAGAGGCCAACCTTGTCTTGTAATCGGTAAGACGTAGTACGAGGTATTTATGTGTTCGGATAGTCCGACGACCGCATTCACTACCAACATATCCGGGGATCTCATGGGTCGCTTCCCAATTTCACCGATGATGTATGACTCGCACTTCTAATTAATCTGGGATTAATTAGAAGAGAGAGAAAATTAATCTGGGATTAATTTCAGACATATTTTATCTAGGATAAAATATCAATAAAGAGAGATAACGATTAATTTGGAATTAATCGGTAAATTAATATATTTGATATATTAAACGAAATTGGATTTCGACACGGAATTAAAATTATATTTTAATTCGGGTGAACAAATTAATTTAGAATTAATTCGTTAGCGACGTGAATAGTAATTATGCTTGGCATGATTATTTAATTAAATTAGATTTAATTACGACGCAATGAAAAAATCGTTAATTTGGAATTATCGAATCCGAGCCCGAGATTATTTACTAGCGCATTCGCATTTCGAATTCGAGTGCGGCACGAAATTCAATTCAAGCGTCAAATCTTTAGTCGCATCAAGCGTCAAATCACTTGTCACTTTGAGTGATGTGATTTGACATCATGTCACTTTATTAAAGTTGATGTGACTTGATGGATATTGATGTTGGAGTGTGGAACACTCAAGTTGATTAAAGTTAATTTATTTGACTTTTGAAAGTTAAAATAAATGGTAAATCATTTTATTATTTTTGGAAAATATATAAAGTGAAATGCTTTATACTTTAACCCAACCCTAACACATCTATCATCTCTCTCTTCTCCCTCAAGTTCACTCCCAATAAGGCAGTGGACTGCCTTGTTTGGCCGAAAATGGTGTGCCATTTTGAGTGGTTTTTGTTGCAAAATACTTGAGAGCTAGTACTCCAAGAGTTATACGAAGGTGTTAGGGAACCCACCCACGAGCCGAGAATCGTTTGATGAAGATTCGAGCTCAAAATATTCAAGCAAAATCTGAAATGGTGGAGCAGTGGACTGCACTGTAAATGGCGCCACTTTGAAGGGGAAAATCTTTTTGTTCTTCTTCAAATCGTCTCAACCGATCGATATGAGTATTCCGCTATCTCCTTTGATGTATTCACACTTGTTTTTCATGCTTGTTATGATCTTGGGACCTAGATTTAAACCAACAAAAGTATTGTGGGCTTCACTAACAAAATAAATCCCTAATCATTTTTTGAGATTTGATCACACTTAATTTTCTTTTTCTTATTTTTCTTTTCTCAACTATTGAGAGACAGTGAAGAAGAAGATGGAGGGTTGGTTTTTTCAAGAATCAGAGAGAGCAAAAAGAAAATCAAATTTTCTTTATATACTTAGGTCAAATTGATTCCAAAACAAAACAACCATTCCCCTCCCCTTTAGGTGAAAATCGGCCAAGCCTATCAAATTGATTTAATTTTGTAACATCTAATTTTAATTGTCATAATGAAAAGATGTTATAATAATTAAATATGTCATTAAATTTCAAAATGGTGTAACACTGAAATAAGAGATTTAATTTGCCAAAACAAATAAAACTCTTCCCTTTTCTTTTCCTCCAAAAATCGTCAATGGCATATTTTTCTTTATTAATTTTGTAACTTGTGATATTAACTTTCCATAAAGTCAAAGATGTTACAAAATCAAAAAGATTAATGCCATTATAGATTTGTAACTTCCAAAATTAAATTAAGGGTTTCCAAAACCCATAATTTAGACATTACAATCTTAGCCTTATTAAATTATATCATATATATAATTTAATATTTAGTATTTAATAATTATCATATAATTATTAACACCATACATTAACTTTTAATATATAGTTTCAAGTGTGACAAATAATATTATGAATCATATTAATAATATTTATACATATTTGAGTATAAAATTAGAGTACCAATTATACTGTAACATCCCAGATTTTCGGGACTGTTCTAGAAGATTCTCGGACTGATGTTATAGTCTCGGGAATAGAATGATAAAGAAGAATAAGAGTTCGAGCAATGTCATATGGGTCGGACTAATATAAAGTGAAGAGTTGTCGCATCAAAAGAAGCGTCGTCTCAAGGAATCAGTTACGCGATAATTATTATACGCGTAAAGTTTACAATTTTGGTCATGAAATTAGCAAAAGAACTCCGATTGAATTGGTTCTTGAACCATCAGACTCTTTTTTCAGAGACGAACAACTTTCGTGTTGAACAAATTTCGAGAATCATGCCAAAAGGGCTTCAAAAGTGAAGATTTCCGAAATTACCCTTATAGGTGGGGGCATTTTGGTAAATATAGATATAAGGTATTTGTAATATTATTATTATTATTATATTATTATTTATTATTAGTAGTAAGCAAATACTGAAAATTTAAAAAAAAATGGGGGGGGGGGGGAATGGCGTGAGGAGAGAAAGAGGGAAGGAGTGGTGCCGGCGGTGACCTGGCCGGAGATGCAGTGGCGCACCGATGGGGATCTGATCACTCAGCGATGGGGAGCAAGTCGGTGGCCGGCGATCGTCTAACGGAGCCAGCGGCAGTGAGAAAACGGTGAAGGCCAGTGAAGCGAATGGGTTTGGCGGATCCGGCTCATCGGCTCGTTTCACGACCCGAGCCACCTACCGAATCGAATCCCTCGATGAGTACTACAAGTTAGCGGTGACAGATTTTCTGTTCCGTGCATGATTGCACGCGAAACAAGGAGAGAAGCGTCAAATGAATAGTGACCCACGACGAACAATAGCTCCGATCAGAATTTCGATGACACCAGCGCGTTCGTATGGCCGATGGGAGTCCGAATATGGCCTCAGAATTTTGGTACGACTCTCCGTTTAGAATTTTTTATTTCAAAGTGCATCGATTTATATTCGGATATTTTCGGTAGTTCCGTAGTTTAGCAAATTAGTATGGAATGAATTGGATATGTTTTAATATGTTAAAACGATTAATGTGGTAGAATCCGGGAAGAGAAACAGAATAGATTAGATCAATCCGATAGAATTACCGAGTTTCCGATAAAACGGAGTTTCTCCCGTGACTGAACGTAGATGACCGTAATCATGAAGACGATATAATTATGGTATTGCGAGTGTAATTGAGTAATTCTGGATTAGTTCGGAGTGTTCAAGACCCTTCCGTAGCATTTGCGGAAACTTTTCCGTAAGTTTTACCGCAAATGCGAAAAATGAGAATCTGAACCATCTAGCTAGTTTAGAATAGTATATGTGCATATATTAGGGTAATGAAGTTTGAACGGTAGAATCAGAGAGGATTCGTGTATTCCGGGAAAGTCCGGAAGTTTAGTATATATGAATTGAGAGTTCCGCAAATAGCGGTTCTGACCAAGTTTTGTTACTTATTTTGATAGATCGGACCCAGGTTAGGAGTGTCTGCAAAACCAGGTAAGTAACTCATGTTGTGAGTGCTTGATAGATTTACCAATGTTCGAAATTAGTAATAGAATGAAATTGTATATAGTTATATGCATAGAACCCGTACATATATTCGTATCATTATACATATAAAGATGAATGTAGGAGAAAGAGGCATGTGTATTTATATAAACAAATAGATAAGAGTAAGCAAAAGATAAGCATGAGCATAAAGAAGTAAAGAGATATATATGTAGGTATAACCAACATGTATATATGGATAGAACACATGAATAATGTCATGTTTATGTTAGACAGAAATGTTATTATGTATAAGTATATAGAAGCATCAGATATATGTGTAAACATAAAACAAGAGAGTATATATATATTTGAGACTTGGGTTTGGGGGTTGTAGAAACTACACCCTAGGGAATGAGATTAAATTTTAAAGAATGATGATTTGTAAGAAAGTAACTATATGTGAGTAGTATACTTTGTTATATAGTAGAGAAAAGTGACGTAAGGATTATGAAAAGCATGTTTATATGGGTAAAAGCGTAAATAGTTTATAGATACTATAAGCCTAGAGATCAATTATATGATTTGAAAGAATATAAGATATTATATGTGTGTAGTTAGAATTGCATATGAAAATAAATATATGTTTATGATTTAGAATTCTGGTTTTATGTGTGTGAATGTCTATACTTTGAGGATTTAATACGATAAAGAAGATGAAGAATTTGTAAATTGAGTGTATGTGCAAAAAGTGATGTAACATCTGAGTTTTGAATGTGTATACTGTTGGGGTTGGAGCTCACAGCGCCAATTCTCGGTTGTATTTCCTTGTAAATACTTCTGTAAAATAGTATTATTATGAATAATATATGCAGTTTCTTTAATATAATGAATCTTATAATATGGTAAAGACGTAATGACCCTAGAATGATTAGTCATGATACAGTTGCAAAAACGTCGCAACGGTCATTGACAAGTGTCATGATGACCGGCGTAAACACACACGTATAACTCAAGCACACGTATCGTTCAAGTAGTATAAAAATATCGATCCACGAGGACTTAATTCCTACTGTTGTTATTAATCGTTGATACTATTTATTTACAGATATCTAATTATAGGGAGAAGAGAATTGATTGCTTGAATGATTTGATTTGTAGTTTTGCTAAATAAATAAATAAATAAAAAGACAACAGAAAATACTAAGGAAAATAAAAGACTCAAAGATCTAGGGTTGTGAATCTTTTTAATATCTTTAAAAAGATGAAGTGATTATTTTATGTTGGTGTAATAAATCAGTTTACTAACCTGGAACACAAATTTATGCGAAAGCATCTGTCGATGGTCAGACACAAATACCCAGTTTAATCCAATTGAATCATATATCTATGTCAATTAAATTACCCGAATTCATTAAGTTTAAGTTCCAATTATGGCTACCCTCGCCCGACAGGTATATTCCTATCCTGTAAGGAAATCTATTAAAGGGTTATCTATCCTTAAGGAAGATCGTGGGCTATTAAGTCTAAGGCTGAAACCTAAAATCCCTATGTCTAGTTCATTTTAGATTTACCACAATCAATCTTATTGGTGATCAAACAACAAGAAGTATTAAGCTTAAGACTTAATAAATAAACTTTTAAATTTCCCAAACTATAAAATAACCTCTTATAAACCGTGATATTAGATTTCATCACAACCCTAGAAAACTAACTTAGTTACAACACATAGTTATGACAAATAAAAAAAGACATAAAAAATTACTAAAAAGTAAATGCGGAAAAATAAATAAAATGCTAAGGTAAAAGGAATTAACTTCTACTTTTTACTATTTAGATATCTCCCAATAATATAATATATAATCTTGTGATATTTTAAACCAACCGTCCGGAATGGCGGTATCCTGATTAAGTCAAATTCAAATATACCAGCCATAAGGCGGAACAGAAATATAAACTTAAACCAACAGTCCAGTATGGCGGTATCCTCATTAAGTCAGGTTAACCAGATTAAATTGAATAACCAACCGTCCGAAAATGGCGGTATCCTTTATTAAATTAGATTTTAAATAGTTTATATATTATATTTTAAGGGAGATTAATCTAAATATAAAAAGTAAAAGTATTACCTTATTACCTCAGCATAGAGAAGTTACCCCCTTATAAATGGATAGAATTACTACTACAAAGCGTAAATAAAACTGAATATAAGAAAAAAATAAGTAGAACTCTCTTTTATTTATAAGGATTTCAGAGGAAAAGTACATTGAAACTAAGAAATTCAAAATCTATTTATAGGAAAAAAATCTAATTTTTTATTATTATTTTTCTGATATTTTATTATTTTTTTATTTTATTAATATTTTTTTGGATCGCTGAATTTTCGTCACGTGGCATGGTGGCTAACAAAGACGGCTCGTTGAATTTTTGACATGTGGCATGGTGGTGCAATTACCAAAATACCATCGGTGTCGAGACGCCTAAAATTACCAAAATATCCTTTTTGTCAAATTTCACAGTTTTGCTCCAAATCACCTCTAGAATGTCCTGAAATTTTATTTCGGTGTCGGGATGCCCAAAATTACCAAAATACCCTTTGTCTCGGGACGCCCAAAATTACCAAAATATCTTTTTTGCCAAATTTCACCAAATTTCACAGTTTTGCTTCAAATCACCTCCAGAATGTCCTGAAACTTCATTTATCTACAAAATAACACAAAACACATCAAAATATTCACAAAACTCAAGAAACTATACAAAATATTAAGTTAAATGAGTGGGAAATAGTGATAGTTTTACCACTGATCACACCCCAAAACCTAACATTTTGCTAGTCCTCGAGTAAAAAAAAATATCATAATAAAATTTAACTAAGCCATTTTCGTATGGATCACGATTGCATTTAGCATATGCAACAAGCCTTTAAACCCCTAGGTGTCCCTAGTGGACGAGTTATAGTCTCGTGAAGGTTTACAGCAATGATACCCACAAATATTTTATAAAAGTAAAAAGGTAGTGAAACCAATGCACACAAAAGCAAAAAGACAAGAGAAAAGAGAATAAAGAAGTTAGTGACTAATTAGGTGAAACTTCTACTCCAAGTTTACTAATTGTTTTGTTTCATTCTAAATTACTGAATAAGTAAATTCTCTGATTATTTTTACTATTTCTTCATATACACAGCTAACAAAGTATTATTCAACTCATTTTTGCCCACAATAGTCATAAGTGCAGTTGATAAGAGAGTAATATTTTTGTCCTAAAGTTTTATTAGAATTCACATCTTTTGTAGTAATGGAATAAATTTTCTGATTTTTCTGATTTTTTCTTTGATTTTTTTTTTGACTTTTTATTTATATACAATACCTTCCGTCTATGTAGCGAGCTTTGGGTCGGTGGCTCCCAAACCAGTTGGCTTTAGGGCACCAGGTGTTAAAACACCCCTACGGACTTAATTACCCAGACTTCAGATATATATATTTTTGTTTTTCATCATTTTTGATCCATGTAGCGAGCTTTGGGCCAATGACTCCCAAACCAGTTGGTTTTAGGGCACTAGGTGTTAAAACACCCTTACAGACTTAATAACTTGGATCTCAGATGTAAATTTTTTTTTTATCCCATCACTTTTTGAGATGCTTCCTCCAATTAAACTATAGCACTGAATATTACAATCTTTTCAATTTTAGCTCATGTCAGTATATTACCATGTATGTTGATAATACCTGCCAACTAAGCATATGAAGATCTATTTAAATCAGTTTTATGGAGAATTTAAAAATTAAATAATTCAAAAGGAAATAAACAAAAATTAACTTGTTTCGAAAAAATGGGTTTGAAATACGTCTCAGGAGTGGAAATTCCTTACACAGCTATTTCTTACCAATTCCATCTTTTTAATCAACATAAAAACAAAACATAAACATAAAGAAATAACTACTACTGGTCATGGTGTGTGACTAACTGTCGAATGGAATTCCCGTTGTAGATTCCCCAGAGGGAGGGTGGAGCGAGTCTCTCTTAAATACCCAAGCCTCTTAGGCTCTTATCGCTTGGTGACAGGAATAAACAACGAGTCCTCCAAACTAGTCTATCACAATAAGCTATGGGTGAATGATTATTTAAGTGCCTTCACAGCTTTTCCTTATAGAGAGGTAGTGAGTGAAAGAAGACACCAAACCATCACATAGCTTTAAATATGCCTTTTTTTGAAAATTTTTAATTAATTTTTTTAATTTTTTTTTTGTATTTTTCGAAAAAATTTGGACTAAAAATAAAAATACAATAAAAACAAGATACTATTAACTATTCCTCACCCCCAAACCTAAATGAGACATTGTCCCCAATGTCTTAAACAGTAGAAGAAGAGTTTAGAAGATAGTACCTGGTTAGCTGAATATAAAAATAGAAATTATAACAAATTGCATGGGTTGCCTCCCTGCTAGTGCTAAATTTTTCGTCTTCAGCCAGACGTGACTGAAATCCATTTGTCAAGGAGGTTTCAGCGTCGTTTTGGATGTCCGATTAAAGACATTCCCATGTGCGTTGCTTTTGAAGGGTCTCTTCCAAAGGTAAGGTGGTAAAAAGAATTTTGTCTCATTCAGTGCTTGTGCCACCTTTTTAACTTTTGTTGCTCCATTGATTCCTGAAAAGAAAGAAAGAAAATCAGGAGGTCTTGTATGGTGCTTGACTTGGAATGGGATTTCCATTCTGTCAAGCGTCTGAGTAATATCTCTAAATTGTACTCCCCAAAACAGTGATGTTTCGCCTGAATTCATTGTATCTTTAATTTTGTCTGATAATTGCTCCTCTATTTGCTATGCTTCTTGCTCCACCGTTTATTCACAGATGAATTTTAGGATCTCAGCATTCAGTTCTTCATCTATCATCTGTGAAATGTATGCTCCCGAAGTATTAATGTGAGAATGTAAAGAAATGTCAGATTTTAGGTCTTCATCCTCTGATCTGAGTGAACTGATTGGCTTAGGTAGATCGTCTTCAAACATTAGTGCAAAGCATTCTCCAAGATCTGCATTCTGAGGATGGAAAGTTTCATCCTTCCTTGTTGGTGCAGTTGGTACAAGTAGCTCAGTTTCTTCATCCTCGTCAGAGTCAGAATAATAAAAATCAAATCGAGACTTTGTCAGTTCGGGCTCCTGAACTGATACCTCTGGTTTTTGATATTGCTCAGCCTCCTCCTCTGTCAAGGTGTTATCATGAAATGCTTGGTACTCAAAGGCTTCGTCAGTGTCATTTGCAAATGGTTCTTGAGGTATGTAGCTCTGGTTTTCTGTTAATTGTCTTATTTGATCTATCATCCTCTGTATGGATTCTTCGTTACTCTGAATTTGTGCATCAAATTGAGCTTCCATTTCTTTGAACCTATCTTTGAGCATGTCATTCAACTGATCTTCCTCTGATGGATCTGGTTCTTGATGAAGATCGTAGATGGATGGTGGAAAATGTGATGATTCTTCATACCTTGAATGATTTCAATAATTCTGCCACTCTGAAAGGTATATACATTGATAGCTCGGGTGGTTACCATCACATATTACACATATCCCCATTTCATTCTGATGAGAAAATGTAGTGCTGCTTGGTTCTGGCATCCAGTGATAGTTGTTGGGCTGTACAACAGGCCTCAGAAAACTAGACTGTTGCTCCCGGATTTGGGGTGTATCTTTTTCTAGTAAAGCTCGTAATTTTTCAAAATATTCCATTTTTTCAATCACCTGAAAATAAAAGAAAGAAATAAAAATTCCAGATAAAAAAAATAAAGAAAATTAGATACAAGTAAATTAGATAGCTTCAAAATTAATAACTCAAGAAAAATAAGTCCCCGGCAACGGCGCCAAAAACTTGACCGGTGTAAACACACATGTATAACGCAAGCGCACGTATCGTTCAAGTAGTATAAAAAATATCGATCCCATGAGGACTTAATTCCTACTGTTGTTATTAATCGTTGATACTATTTATTTACAGATATCTAATTATAGGGAGAAGAGAATTGATTGCTTGAATGATTTGATTTGTAGTTTTACTAAATAAATAAATAAATAAAAAGACAACAGAAAATACTAAGGAAAATAAAAGACTCAAAGATCTAGGGTTGTGAATCTTTTTAATATCTTTAAAAAGATGAAGTGATTATTTTATGTTTGTGTAATAAATCAGTTTACTAACCTGGAACACAAATTTATGCGAAAGCATCTGTCGATGGTCAGACACAAATACCCAGTTTAATCCAATTGAATCATATGTCTATGTCAATTAAATTACCCGAATTCATTAAGTTTAAGTTCCAATTATGGCTACCCTCGCTCGACAGGTATATTCATATCCTGTAAGGAAATCTATTAAAGGGTTATCTATCCTTAAGGAAGATCGTGGGCTATTAAGTCTAAGGCTGAAACCTAAAATCCCTATGTCTAGTTCATTTTAGATTTACCACAATCAATCTTATTGGTGATCAAACAACAAGAAGCATTAAGCTTAAGACTTAATAAATAAACTTTTAAATTTCCTAAACTATAAAATAACCTCTTATAAACCGGTGATATTAGATTTCATCACAACCCTAGAAAACTAACTTAGTTACAACACATAGTTATGACAAATAAAAAAAAGACATAAAAAATTACTAAAAAGTAAATGCGGAAAAATAAATAAAATGCTAAGGTAAAAGGAATTAACTTCTACTTTTTACTATTTAGATATCTCCCAATAATATAATATATAATCTTGTGATATTTTAAACCAACCGTCCGGAATGGCGGTATCCTGATTAAGTCAAATTCAAATATACCAGCCATAAGGCGGAACAGAAATATAAACTTAAACCAACAGTCCAGTATGGCGGTATCCTCATTAAGTCAGGTTAACCAGATTAAATTGAATAACCAACCGTCCGAAAATGGCGGTATCCTTTATTAATTAGATTTTAAATAGTTTATATATTATATTTTAAGGGAGATTAATCTAAATATAAAAAGTAAAAGTATTACCTTATTACCTCAGCATAGAGAAGTTACCCCCTTATAAATGGATAGAATTACTACTACAAAGCGTAAATAAAACTGAATATAAGAAAAAAATAAGTAGAACTCTCTTTTATTTATAAGGATTTCAGAGGAAAAGTACATTGAAACTAAGAAATTCAAAATCTATTTATAGGAAAAAAATCTAATTTTTTATTATTATTTTTCTGATATTTTATTATTTTTTTATTTTATTAATATTTTTTTGGATCGCTGAATTTTCGTCACGTGGCATGGTGGCTAACAAAGACGGCTCGTTGAATTTTTGACATGTGGCATGGTGGTGCAATTACCAAAATACCATCGGTGTCGAGACGCCTAAAATTACCAAAATATCATTTTTGTCAAATTTCACAGTTTTGCTCCAAATCACCTCTAGAATGTCCTGAAATTTTATTTCGGTGTCGGGATGCCCAAAATTACCAAAATACCCTTTGTCTCGGGACGCCCAAAATTACCAAAATACCTTTTTTTGCCAAATTTCACCAAATTTCACAGTTTTGCTTCAAATCACCTCCAGAATGTCCTGAAACTTCATTTATCTACAAAATAACACAAAACACATCAAAATATTCACAAAACTCAAGAAACTATACAAAATATTAAGTTAAATTAGTGGGAAATAGTGATAGTTTTACCACTGATCACATGACGTTGTCATTCTCAGACAGTTCCTGGTCAAGGTTTACACTGCTTGGTCAGTATAGTAAACCCGTTGAGACCGGTACAAGTCGTATACTGGAATATATGATTCCAATGGTTTCTCAATGAACCATAAGTCTTGGAGACTGGTATAGACCTGTAGGTGTTTATAGCAGATAAACATTGAACGACTCACCGAAGATTCTTAATGGATGGTACACCAACGTCAATAAGAATCTTCTTGGGTTGAGTAGCACTTGTGATTCTTAGACTTGAGATGCCATTGTGGACACATGAGACATCCTCTACACTTAGATGGCAGTCACGTCACCGATCTATTTAGATCAGACCTCCGACTGTTCGTTGGGTGTAGATAGATCCTCAGTGTGTCCTATGTGTGTCAAGATAGGATCCGTCAGTTTTGTGTAACAGAGCATAGGTAGTCCATACAATTAGCAATCAGATAAAACCATGGGCCCGTGGTAAAGTTTAGAAGCTAGTTCTAAACATTCTTGTGAGATTGCTAATAGAATAGTCGACTGGATAATCCCCATAGAGATTTGACGTTTACATCTATATCTCTGGGATAAATCCGGATACCTGTGACGGAGGAATTAAACATTTGCCATGACCTCGACCTGTATGATTCAGCCAGTTTATCCGTGATCGTCATAATTTATGGGTGGATAAATTATGGACACGAAATTTGATTTCGTGACGGATACGCCTGAATCTAGAGAGTCTCAATAATGAAATAAACTCGTAGAGCACTAGAGCAACATTAATAAACAATATTGATTGTTTATAAAGTCGTTTAAAGGTTAAATGCAAAATACATGTGTAGGGACCCGATAGTCATTTACTAGATTATTGTGTATTTATATTTAATACTTGATTATTTTAAATACACATTAATTAAATGTCAAATTGAGATATTTGACTTAAATCATAAATGAATATATGTATTTAATATTTAATGTAAATATAATACATATATTTGAGATATTTGTATTTAATTAATTAATTAATTATTTAATTGTTAAATGATTAATATAATTAAAATATAAATATCTTATATTTAGATATTTGTTTAGTAATGATTAAAGTTACATTTATTAAAGTAGATAAATATCTTTAAAGTAAGTTTAGATATTTAATTTACTTTAACCAAATGTAAACCAAATGAAATTGAAATGAAAATTTGTGTATATGCTTGTTGTTGATTTCGGCCAAGGCCTTCTTTCACAAGTATATATTGTTTTCATTTGCTTTTAATTTAGATTAACCTAATACATTTTTACAAAAAGAGAGACACCATTGAAGAAGCCAAAAGAAAGCTTGAGAAAGAAAGAAAACATCAAAAGCTTGGATTTTTAGTAAGTTTCTTGAACTTGCTATTAGTAAGGAATTTATTCCTTAGGTTCTAGGCTTTAATATATGATATTCTTAGGATGTTTCTTTCTTTGTTCCTTGTGGTTTTTGTTGATGGTTGTTTTGATGAAAGTGTTGAGCATGTGTAATGAAGGAAATGTTTAACTATTGTAGTAATAAACATTCTTATAAGGTTTATGAAACCATGTTGCTAATCTAGAGTTGTTGATCCACTCTAAGATGACCTAAATTTGATCTTGAGTTGTTTCATTGTGTTGAGACTTGGATTGGATGTAAGAAAGATGATTGAAGTAATTGATTTGGTGTATTTAGTCTAATTTGTCCAATTTGTTGAAATTGAGAAATTAGGGTTTATAACCAATTCCAAATTTGGGGCTTTTGAGATATGTTGTGTATTTGTATGTGTATATGATGCATATAAAGTTTCATGTTGATTGGATTACATCTTGATGTGTTTTGATGCATGAAATGACAAAATGTAATTCCCCCCCCATTTGGTGCTCTCGGCCAAGATAAGGAAATTAGGGGATTTTGGTTCTTTTGGTGTTTTGATGATTCAAGCATGCTAAGTTCATCTTAGAAATGATTTAGAATCATTCAAAGTTGATTAGATCAATTTCGGACTAAAATGGACAAATTACCATGTAGGGGCAATTTGGTAAATTCACTTGAATTTGATTCATTTGAATTTCGTTTTCATAATTTGATTATTGGAATATTAAATAATTATGTTTATTTAATTAATCCGAGAAAAAGTTTTGAAATCCGAAAATACGATTTTCGCCGCTTACGCTGCGTTACCGGATTCACCCCGTAATAAAACCCCTTCAAAATGGTATCAGAGCGAGTCTGATTCTAGGCCGTTTAAAATGATTGGCTTTATTTTAATCATATTTTCTTGACTTTATGCATGCTTATTAGGATCTAAACTGGTTAGATTTAGGGTGTATCACACTTAGCGGAAAATCCCTGATAATAAGGTTTTAATGTAACTATGTATTTGATGCATGTTATGTGGTCCGTCTTGTCAATACGGTTTATGAATATGTCTTTGTGACTACATCCGAGACCGTGCCTCTGCTGTGAGGATGTAGCCGATAAAGATTTATTTATACCGAACGTATATCAGATACTAGGTAAATTCAAGTAAAAGCGGAATTCTGAACGTACCCTAGCTATCAGGATTACGTGAGTAACTTGAGTTTATCATTGACGAGTTTAACCTTGGTACGTCTCCTTGTGGGCCTGCCTTCGCAGCGACAACGAGAAACGGCCAGGACCGGGGTTTAGGAGTCACTGTTGAGTGATTGACAAATGAGTTGTCTACCTGATGAATATACGTAGGCGAGACCGTGCCTCTGCTGTGAGCTGAAATATATTCACGGGGTCCACTTTTCACTATTTATATTTAATTTAATTATTGAATATTTGTATTATGTGTTGGGATTACAGTAATGCATGTTTTAGTGGGGGGGCATATTAGATTAAAAATCCATGATCTAGTTTATGCTTTTGATATTATATGAAACTGTTTTTATTCTGCTAACCGTTTTTCATGATCTATATGATAGATTTGCGATGGCGGGTCAATCCACAAACCAGTTTGCGCGTATGCTTGATGCGAACAAACTGAAAGGCGTTGAGAACTTTACGGACTGGGAAATGGACTTGAGGATTGTCATCGATTCCGAGAAGTTGGGATATGTGCTTGAGGGCCCTTTGCCCCTTGCAGTGGGTGAGGAGGCTTCAGAAGAGGAATGCCGAGTTTTTGAAACTTGGAAGGATGATGACTTAAGGGTTAAATCATACATCCTCAGTTCACTCTCTCCGAAACTCAAACAACAATACTATGGTATGATTGATTCCTACAGTATGATGACGTGATTAAGACAATCGTTCGAGAACCAAGAACAAGTGATTGTTCATAAAGTCGCCATGGAACTGTTCCATGCGCGTCTAGATGAGGGGCAAAGTGTTAGCCCACATGTTCTTCAAATGATCGATTTGATCGATCAATTGAGGCAACATAATCTCATCCTCAATGACATTATCGGGAGGAGTGTCATTCTTGGTTCTCTGCCAGCTTCATTCCGACAGTTTGTGATGTACTTCAACATGCACGGGACTGTCTGCACCTATCATGACAGGAGGACCTCAGGAAGGGATTACCGACTCGCTCTCCTAGATTTACTTCTCTTTCAGCTTCTTCCCAAGGAATGTCCAAGGGAAAGAACAAGAAAGGGAAGAAGAAGAAGAAGGCAGTTGGTCCTCAACAGCAGCCAAAGATAGCAAAGCCCAAGAGGGCTTCTGAAGACAAATGCCACCACTGCGGCAAGGTCGGGCACTGGAAGAGGAACTGTCCAGATTACATTGCCCAGATCAGGAGGGAGAGAGCATCGACATCAGGTACTTTTATTTTTCCAGTTATTGATATATCTTTGGCTTGTGAAGCCGTTACATCCAACTGGATTTTAGATTATGCTTGTCCCATTCACATTTGCAATACGTTGCAGGTGCTGAAGGAAAGTAGGAGGCTGAAGCCTGGAGAGATGCAGTTGCGATTCGGGAGTGGAGACTCACTGGATGCAGTTACAGTGGGAGTATGCGAGATCTCATTGCCGAATGGGACACTTTTGTAAAATGAATGCTATTTTGTGCCAGGATGTGTGGCTAATATTATATCCCTTTTTGTATTAGATACAGAAGGCTTTTGTATTAATATTAAGAATAGTTCTTTTATTTATATGATAAAAATAATATTCAGATCCTTAGTTGTCCAAATATGCATGGTCATTATACACTGTAAACATCAAAAGATATATTAAGTTCTGGAATTAATAAACGTAGATTACCTGAAATTAATAATACTGAACTTTGGCATATGCGGCTAGGTCATATTGGGGCTAAACGCCTTAATCAAATGGTTAGGAATGGTTTGATACCAGATCTCACCATTGAATCCTATCCAACCTGTGAATCCTGTATTCAGGGTAAAATGACCAAAGCCCCATTTTCTGGTGTTGGACACCGAGCCACAAACTTACTAGAACTCGTACATTCTGATGTATGTGGTCCACTAAGTCAAACTGCTCACGGTGGTTATTCATACTTCGTTACCTTTACCGATGATTTATCACGGTACGGTTATGTCTATTTGATGCGACATAAATCGGAAACTTTTGAAAAGTTCAAAGAATTCCGAAATGAAGTAGAAAAACAAACTGGGAAATATATTAAATGCCTTCGATCTGATCGAGGTGGCGAATATATGAGTGGTGAGTACATTGATTATATGAATGAGAATGGGATTCTCGCTCAATACACTCCTCCAGGTACCCCACAACACAATGGAGTATCTGAGAGGAAATCGGACTTTATTGGATATGGTCCGATCAATGTTGAGTTTCACAGATTTGCCCTATTATTTATGGGGCTACTCTCTCTTAACCGCCGCACATCTTTTGAATAATATTCCTTCAAAAGTGTTCCTACGACACCGTATGAGATATGGTTCGGTAGGAGACCAAATCTTAATTATATCAAGGTTTGGGGTTGTCCTGCCTATGTCAGGGTGACTCAGCAAAGTAAGCTTTCGCCTCGAGGGCAAAAATTTAGGTTTGTTGGATATCCTCCGAATACGAGGGGATTTCTGTTCTATGATACCGAGCATCGAAATGTATTCGTAGCTCGCTTCGCAAAATTTCTAGAAGTAGAATTTTTGTCAGAAGGTGGTGATCATAGACAGGTTATGCTTGACGAAGTACAACCTGAAAACAACGAACCAACGGAGGAACCTGAAGTTCAAGTAGATGAAGGACCTTCAACACACACACTCCGTAGGTCACAAAGGGTATCTAGACCTCCTGAACGCTTGTATTTGATACAAGAAAAGAGTCTGGATGTTCTCTTAATAGAAGAGACAGATCCTTTCACCTATAGAGAATCGATGTTGGACATCGACTCCGTGAAATGGCAAAGTGCCATGAAATCCGAGATAGACTCAATGCATGAGAATCAAGTTTGGGACTTGGTTCCGCTTCCAGAGGGAATTGTTCCTATCGGCTGTAAATGGGTTTACAGAGGAAGCGAGGGCCTGACGGTAA
Organism: Zanthoxylum bungeanum; assembly: GCA_019454045.1. Lineage (NCBI taxonomy): Eukaryota > Viridiplantae > Streptophyta > Magnoliopsida > Sapindales > Rutaceae > Zanthoxylum > Zanthoxylum bungeanum. The sequence goes on from SKCR01030730.1 coordinate 393,158, forward strand.
GGTTGAAACTTACAAGGCCTGACTGGTAGCAAAAGGTTACACGCAGCGACCTGGTGTCGACTACGATGAGAATTTTTCACCAGTTGCAATGCTTAAGTCTATTCGGATTTTGCTTTCTATACTGCGTATCATGACTACGAGATTTGGCAAATGGATGTCAAAACGGCTTTTCTAAATGGATTTCTTGATGAAGAAATCTATATGGAACAGCCGGAAGGTTTTGCATCCAGCGAAAACTCGGGCATGGTATGTAAGCTTAAGAAGTCCATTTATGGACTTAAACAAGCTTCACGAAATTGGAATCTTCGATTCGACGAGATTATTAGATCGTCTGGTTTTCTCAAGAATTCAGAAGAATCCTGTGTGTATCAGAAGGCCAGTGGGAGCATGGTCGTATTTTTAGTCCTATATGTTGATGACATCCTAATCATTGGGAATGATTTAGGTATGTTACAAAGCGTTAAAGCGTACGTCTGTAAGAATTTCTCCATGAAGGACCTGGGAGAAGCTTCCTATATTTTAGGGATAAAACTCTATAGAGATAGACAAAGGAAGCTGATTGGGTTTTCCCAATCAACATACATAGATAAGATCTTAGAACGGTATAATTTTGGTAACTGTAAGACAGCAAACATACCGTTCAGACATGGGATTCATCTTTCAAAGAAGATGAGTCCGCAAACAGAAGATGAGAAGGTTAGAATGTCTAGCCAACCTTATGCTTCGTGTTTGGGCAGCATAATGTATGCCATTATATGTACTAGGCCTGATATCAGTTTCGCTGTTAGCGTAACTAGCAGATATCAGTCCAACCCAGGTAATGACCATTGGATGGCCATTAAACATATCCTCAAGTATCTTAAAGGTACTAAGGATAAGTTAATAATTTATGGAGGAAACGAACTGCAAGTTAATGGGTATACAGACACCGATTTCCAATCGGATCCCGATGATAGAAAGTCTACATCTGGATTTGTCTTTCCCCTTAACGGAGGTGCAGTTTGTTGGAAGAGTTCCAAGCAGGGATCTACAGCTGATTCCACCACTGAGGCGGAATATATTGCTGCTTCCGAAGCCGTAAAAGAGGCTGTGTGGATAAAGAATTTTGTCACAGAATTGGGAGTTGTCCCAAGTATCGAGAATACGATTCCGTTATACTGTGATAATACTGGAGCCATTGCACAAGCAAAGGAACCAAGGGCGCATCAGAAGTCGAAGCATGTGGAACACAAGTACCACATCATTTGAGAGATTGTGACACGAGGGGATATTGTCGTGTGCAAGGTACCGAGTGAAGACAATGTAGCAGACCCGCTGACGAAGGCCATACCTCCGAATTTGTTTGATAAACACGTGGAGTCGATGGGTATTAGATACAATCGTTATTGGCACTAGAGCAAGTGGGAGTTTTTGTTGGGGTTGGTGCTCACAGCGCCAATTCCCGGTTGTATTTCCTTGTAAATACTTCTGTAAAACAGTATTATTATGAATAATATATGCAGTTTCTTTAATATAATGAATCTTATAATATGGTAAAGACGTAATGACCCTAGAATGATTAGTCATGATACAGTTGCAAAAACGTCGCAACGGACATTGACAAGTGTCATGACGTTGTCATTCTCAGACAGTTCCTGGTCAAGGTTTACACTGCTTGGTCAGTATAGTAAACCCGTTGAGACCGGTACAAGTCGTATACTGGAATATATGATTCCAATGGTTTCTCAATGAACCATAAGTCTTGGAGACTGTTATAGACCTGTAGGTGTTTATAGCGGATAAACACTGAAAGACTCACCGAAGATTCTTAATGGATGTTACACCAATGTCAATAAGAATCTTCTTGGGTTGAGTAGCACTTGTGATTCTTAGACTTGAGATGCCATTTTGGGCACATGAGACATCCTCTACACTTAGATGGCAGTCACGTCACCGATCTATTTAGATCAGACCTCCGCATGTTCGTTGGGTGTAGATAGATCCTCAGTGTGTCCTATGTGTGTCAAGATAGGATCTGTCAGTTCTGTGTAACAGAGCATAGGTAGTCCATACAATTAGCAATCAGATAAAACCATGGGCCCGTGGTAAAGTTTAGAAGCTAGTTCTAAACATTCTTGTGAGATTGCTAATAGAATAGTCGACTGGATAATCCCCATAGAGATTTGACGTTTACATCTATATCTCTGGGATAAATCCGGATACCTGTGACGGAGGAATTAAACATTTGCCATGACCTCGACCTGTATGATTCAGCCAGTTTATCCGTGATCGTCATAATTTATGGGTGGATAAATTATGGACACGAAATTTGATTTCGTGACGGATACTCCTGAATCTAGAGAGTCTCAATAATGAAATAAACTCGTAGAGCACTAGAGCAACATTAATAAACAATATTGATTGTTTATAAAGTCGTTTAAAGGTTAAACGCAAAATACATGTGTAGGGACCCGATAGTCATTTACTAGATTATTGTGTATTTACATTTAATACTTGATTATTTTAAATACACATTAATTAAATGTCAAATTGAGATATTTGACTTATATCATAAATGAATATATGTATTTAATATTTAATGTAAATATAATACATATATTTGAGATATTGTATTTATTTAATTAATTAATTATTTAATTGTTAAATGATTAATATAATTAAAATATAAATATCTTATATTTAGATATTTGTTTAGTAATGATTAAAATTACATTTATTAAAGTAGATAAATATCTTTAAAGTAAGTTTAGATATTTTATTTACTTTAACCAAATGTAAACCAATGAAATTGAAATGAAAATTTTGTATATGCTTGTTGTTGATTTCGGCCAAGGCCTTCTTTCACAAGTATATATTGTTTTCATTTGCTTTTAATTTAGATTAACCTAATACACTTTCAAAAGGGGACACACCATTGAAGAAGCCAAAAGAAAGCTTGAGAAAGAAAGAAAACATCAAAAGCTTGGATTTTTAGTAAGTTTCTTGAACTTGCTATTAGTAAGGAATTTATTCCTTAGGTTCTATGCTTTAATATATGATATTCTTAGGATGTTTCTTTCTTTGTTCCTTGTGGTTTTTGTTGATGGTTGTTTTGATGAAAGTGTTGAGCATGTGTAATGAAGGAAGTGTTTAACTATTGTAGTAATAAACATTCTTATAAGGTTTATGAAACCATGTTGCTAATCTAGAGTTGTTGATCCACTATAAGATGACCTAGATTTGATCTTGAGTTGTTTCATTGTGTTGAGACTTGGATTGGATGTAAGAAAGATGACTGAAGTAATTGATTTGGTGTATTTAGTCTAATTTGTCCAATTTGTTGAAATTGAGAAATTAGGGTTTATAACCAATTCCAAATTTGGGGCTTTTGAGATATGTTGTGTATTTGTATGTGTATATGATGCATATAAAGTTTCATGTTGATTGGATTACATCTTGATGTGTTTTGATGCATGAAATGACAAAATGCAATTTCCCCCCCCATTTGGTGCTCTCGGCCAAGATAAGGAAATTAGGGGATTTTGGTTCTTTTAGTGTTTTGATGATTCAAGCATGCTAAGTTCATCTTAGAAATGATTTAGAATCGTTCAAAATTGATTAGATCAATTTCGGACTAAAATGGACAAATTACCATTTAGGGGCAATTTGGTAAATTCACTTGAATTGATTCATTTGAATTTTGTTTTCATAATTTGATTATTGTAATATTAAATAAATATGTTTATTTAATTAATCCAAGAAAAATTTTTGAAATCCGAAAATACGATTTTCGCCGCTTCCGCTGCGTTACTGGATTCATCCCGTAATAAAACCCCTTCATATACAGGTATAAGTATGGAATTAGTAAGATGATATTAGAAGTATATGCATATGTACATTGTTAGTAGTACGAATGTAAGATAAATTCAATATGTTTTAGTTTGAACAAGCATTCTGTTGATATTTTGAGCATATAGTACATAAGATCATTATAGATGAAATCATGGCTAGAGTAGAAAGAGACATAAGAAATGCATATATGCATAAGCATGTGTGTGTGTGTGTTAAGGTTTTCAGCAGTCAAGCAAAAGATAAGAATGTTTTCAAAGATTTTAAATATTTCAAAGAAAAGTTTCAAATGTTTTGAAGATAACGTATTTCAGAAAAATGTTTTTTTTTTCTTTTCAGTTTTGAGATACCGTATATGGTTTTATATTTTCGGAGCATGAGGTAAAACCTCACCTCAGTATGTAACTTGAGATACAGTGGGAATTGACGGATTCAGAGACATGTGCACATGTGGAGGACTGAGGGGACACTCTCAGATCCTCGAGCTGGACTAGGGATTACAGATTCCTGAAATCCTGATTTCAGAACTTGGTGGCTACACTGCCAGTTGAGTTATGGTCCTGGGTGTAGAGCTCTACGTTTCCAGTTGAGCGTTTGTCCTAGACATAAGGTACCTCCAGTTCTAGAGATGTCCAGTTGAGTTATGGTCCTGGGCATAGAGTACACCCAGTTGAGTTATGGTACTAGGTGTAGAGAGACGTCCAGTTAAGTTATGGTCCTGGACGTAGAGCAGTTTCCAGTTTTGGGATTTTCAGCACACAGTTTTCAGATTTTCAGTGCCTAGATTTTAGAAATCAGATTATAGCAAACAACTTTCAGAAACAGTTTTTTAGAATTGAATTTTCAGTTACAGCATTCAGAAAGAGCTTTTTAGAAAAGAAAGTTTTCAGAAACATCGGTTTTATAAGAGATTCAGAATTTTAAAACAGAAATTAGTTTTCGAGTAATATTTTCAACAAAGAGTTCTTCAGAAATAGTTTTTATAAAATATGTTCCAAGATATAGCATATTGAAGTAAAGTATGATTTGCAATTATAGCATATGAATCATGTATTCTAGTAAGTCATTGAGATGCATATAGTTGATGTAAATGCATTATAGCATGAGTACATTTAGATGCATGTAGCTGACATTGATACATGATATCATTATTATGTTTATATGTATTTGTAGATGATGTTGGTATGAGATGTAAGGATATATAAGAGATTCTCCTTGTGAATATTAATGGGTGATTATATAATTACATTCATACATATCAGCATGATCTAAGTAGTGTGATAAATATTTGAAAGAAAGAGTATTTAATTTCCGACTTGATGATATTTCAAGGAATGTAAGAGTGAGAGGTTATAATAAATGTCGGAACTAGATCAAAAGTAAATATAAAGAAAAATGGAAAGCTATTAAAGCAACGTAGTGGAAACGTGATGAGTCTTGGTATAATAGATGGATTATATAGCTTAATGGCCATGATAAAGATGTTTACAGTGTAAGTAAGAAACAAGATGTAAGGGTGTGTGTGAATTAGAACATAAAATTTGTAATAAGGGGTAACGTCTGAACATGGATAAGAGTTTTATAAATTACTTAGAATTGAGAATCAAGTATGACTATATAGACAATTTAAGTCATTAATAGATTAATATATAGACTTTGTATGAGTTTGTATGCTCAAGTTATGAGCATGATTTCTTATTGAGTCTTATGACTCACACCACATCAGTTTGTTAGTTTTGCAGGCCAGTAATAGCCTTCTGAGCCAGCAGGATTTTGGTGAAGACTTTGAAGACAGTGGATCACCCCCAATTATAGTCAAGGAAGTCAAGAGAGTCATGGGTCGAGTTATGGGTACTCACGGCCCTTGTTTTTGTATTTACATTTGTATCTCTTATGTAAAAGTTAAGTAATAGTGTAGTTTTATTTTGAGTTCTGGCCGGAGGCCAAGTGATTTACTTTTGTTCATTGAGTTCAGGCCTTAGGCCTCGATGAAGATTGCATATATTTGAGTTTGCTTGTGTAGGTTGCCTCAGGGTGCTGGCTATTGTTGGGGTTGGTGCTCAGAGCGCCAATCCGCATCGTATTTATGTCTGATTCATGAATACGAACATCCCCTTATTCCATAAGATTACTAATTACTGGTTGCACCTCTTGTTCTTATATACGTATTCGATCTAATTACTATTAGATTGAAACTAAATGTGTTTAGTGATATGTGTATATTAGACAAAGGCCCGATAATATATAATGCAGTACACAGTTACAAAGTTAGTTTGTAATTGACATTGGGAAGTGTCACTGCTAAATGTATATTATCAAATAAAGTTCATGGTCAAGATTCACTAACACGGGTCGGTTAGTCAAATCCGTTAAGACCAGTACATGTCGTATATCGAGACTTGGTTCGATGGTTTACCCCAATGAACTATGAGTCTAGAGAGACTCGTATAGACATGTAGGTGTTTATAATAGATAAACACTGAACGGCTCACCGAAGATTCTTAATGGATGGTACACCAACGTCAATAAGAATCTTCTCTGGTTGAGTAGCATAGTGGTCCTTCGACTTGAGACACCACTGTGGATGTATGAGATATCCTCCACACTTAGATGACAGTCACGTCACCGATCTATTTAGATCAGACCTCCGCCTGTTCGTTGGGTGTGGACTGATCCTCAGGATATCCTGTGTGTGTCAAGATAGGATCCGTCAGTTCTGTGTACAGAGCATAGGTAGTCCATATATAATTAGCAGTCTGTTAAATCTGTGGCCACAGTATACTTCGGAAGTAAGTTCCGAATGTTATTTAGAGATTGCTAATGAATACGTCGACGGGATAATACCTATAGAGATTTGACGTTTACATCTATATCTCTGGGATTATCCGGATACCTGTGACGGAGAGATTATACGTATGCAATGACCTCGACCTGTATGATTCAGCTAGTTTATCCGTGGTCATCATAATTTACGGGTGGATAAATTATGGACACGAAATTGGATTTTGTGACGGATATACCTGAATCTAGAGAGTCTCACTAATGAAATATACTCGTAGAGCACTAGGGCGACTTTTATGAATAATGATGATTATTTATAAATCGTTTAAACGTTAAACGAAAAATACATGGGAACGGCCGAACCGTCATTTGTTAATTAATGTGTATTTGTATTTAATATATGATATTATGAAATACACATTAATAAATTGTCAAATAAAGGTATTTGACATATATCATTAATATATGTATTTGAGATATTTAAAGTAAATATAATACATATATATGAGATATTTGTATTTAATTAATTATTTAATTATTTAATTGTTAAATGATTAATATATTAAAATATAATATCTTACCAAATGAAAAGTTAGGAAATGATTATAGTTGCAATTGTTTGACTTATACATTAAAGATGGTTGTCAAATTGATTTTGACTTCTTCATTATTTTTTCAATGTTTGAAAAATGAAAATCCTTTTCTTTATTTTGTTAACTTTTCGGCCATGGGCCTATTCATATAAGTGTTTATATATCTTCGTAAGTAGTTGCCATTGTTGACTGGGTTGGAATCATGACAGAGTGTAATGATCAAAGCAAAACAAGTTGATAACCTTTTACATGAAACAAAACAATATCTATATATTTTATTTATTTCTCCCTACATGTTCGGCCAAGGCTTATTTGTGAGGAGGTATATATTGTTTTTGTTTCACTTTATGGGTTTAGAAGTTCATTTGATACCAAAATAACATAAAGAGAGTTGAGATGAAAGCTTGAAGTTCAAGAGAGAACGCTTGAAAAAGCTTTGTTTTTGTAAGTCTTTCTTTATGTCTTCAACATGAATAGTGTTTTCTAACTGTTGGTTTATTCTAGGTCCCAAGATCATCAAACAAGCATGAAGATGTGTGAATACATATCAAAGAAGTTGCGGAATACTTACATTGATCGGTTGAGACGAACGACGAACAAAATTCCAAGTTTTTGTCCTTCAAAGTGGCGCCAATGGTGTGCAGTCCACTGCTCACTGTTTTCAGATTTTGAGCTGAGATTTGAAGCTCCAAGCTTCGTCTAACGATTCCCGGCTCGTGGGTGGGTTTCCCTAACACCTTCGTATGTCTTCTAGGAGTGTGCTAGCACTTGGATCTTGCCACAAAACCCCCTCAAAATGGAATCATCATTCACGCCCAAAGCAGTGCAGTCCACTGCCTTGGGCGTGAGCTTTGGAGAGGAAGAAGAGATGGATGAGAGATTAGGTTAAGGGAAAAGTGTCCAACACATTACTTATATATTTTCCTTAATTACTAAAATGTTTTACCATTTATTTCTTTTCCAAAAGAATAAAAACAAATGTAATAATATTTAAATCATTTTACCCTTGGTAAAAGTAAAAGGGAAAAGGCTTTCACTTTTCCAAAAAGTCAAAAGTCTTTTCCCCCCCAATTTTCCCTCCAAAATTTTAAGGTCAAAGTCAAAGAGTCAAAGTTACTTTTCCAAAAAGCGATTTGACTTTTATGACTTGCGATGTGATTTGCGATGCGACTTGCGGCACGTGATTCAAAATCGACGTAACGTCGCAAACACATTCCGAGCTCGGTTTCGATAATTCTAAATTAACGATTATCTCGATGCCTCGTTAATAAATCCAATTTACTAATCACGTCGCTCGAGAATTAATTCCAAATTAATTCAAGTGCCCGAATTAAAATCTAATTTTAATTCCTAATCGAAATCCAATTTCGTTTAATATATCGAATATATTATTTATCGATTAATTCCAAATTAATCGTTCTCTCTCTTTAAATTGATATTTTATCCCAGATAAAATATCTCCGTAATTAATCCCAGATTAATTTTCTCTCTCTTCAATTAATCCCAGATTAATGTATAATGCGAGTCATACGTCATCGGTGTATCATTGGGAAGCGACCCATGAGATCTCCGGATATGTTGGCAGTAAACTCGGTCGTCGGACTATCCGAACACGTAAGTACCAAGTATTACGTTTTACCGATTTACAAGACAAGGTTGGCCTCTAGCAAAGCGCCATGCCTACCCAATTCTCCGAAAATATCCTTACAGGAATATGTGATCTATATCAGGCGTAGTATACGTAGTATTGCGTATTTCGATCCAGTATCGGATGATCACGTGCTAGGCCTGGGCTGGATATGTGTCTGCCCCGTACGAAGCACATGTCGGATGTCTGGTAACTAGTCTCTATAATCGGATATACATGACCAGTCATAATATCCCGATAGCCGCGCGCAGCATATAAGAGCACTAATACCGTATCCTACGTGACCATCTTCTCCATATGACTGGAGTGACACTTCCGTCTTGACATCACACCCAATACACTACGATTCTCAATATACCCAGCATCGGCGTACACAGAACCTGTTAAAGCCCTGGACGACCTCAACTAAAGTACATTGATTGTCGCAAGTATTAGCGGTGCAAGTCTCAGGTTAAGACCAAATACACCTACCCTGATTGCAGACTCCCATAGACACAAGGTCATGCTACCAATGGGATTCTGCGGTGGTCTAATCCAGAGCGAAGCTGTTTCCCGTACCATCGGTGAAACACAACCTCCTATTACACTTGCCTGAGTATCCTATACCCAGATATACGAGAACTATGCCGTTATGTCTCACATAACACGCACAAGTGTAATACTAGTCTTTTACGCATCTATCGATGTCCAATCTCGACAATGCTCTGACTAGGGATGTTTAATGATTTATCCTTCGTTGATTGATACTGTCTCATATCATTCTCAATCTAGGAACAAATCATAAGGACCTCCCATCATTTATATATCTAAGGTGATCTAATCACAAATGATAGGAGTGCAATCTCATTTGTTACATAGTTAATTTGTACAACAACACTATGATCTGTACAAATAGTGACGCTATGGGTCATAACTGTCCAACAATCTCCCACTTGGCCTTTAGCCAGTCACTCGAGTGCCTAACACCCGAACTATGTACGGTTGGCTCAAATTGCTGAGAAAAGCTTTCGTCAGCGGATTTGCATAATTATCGTCTGATGCGATTTATACGATCATCACATCGCCACGATGTATGATCCGAACGAATCAGATGAATAGTCGAAGTATGTATCTGGATCGTTGATGAGACCATTAATTCTTTAGCCTGTGCTGACGCCCAGCTCAGCCGCTAACAGAACTATATCTAATCCAATTAGATTTATTTATTGACCCAGATGGCTTCTATTGCTGCCTCAGCTGCAGCAATAATCCGCATGTGTTATTTATTCGGTAACAGTATCTTGCTTGGAAGATTTCCAGCTCACTGTACCGTTATTCAAACTGTATAGTACCGTTTACGACTTTTAGTCGTTTTATTTTTGGAAACTTGCAGTAGTGATCCCAGTCACTTCAAGTTCTCCTTCTCCACAGATTAAGACATCATCCTTAGATCTCTAAGATTCTAACGGATGTTCTTAACATCAATCAAGTGACTATCACTTGGATTGGCCTGATTGTGAATCCATATGCTCAAAGCGTATGAGACACCAGGTCGCGTACATTTTAATGTACAATTTCCCAGAGAGTATTAACAACTCAAATCTATCCTAGTAGATCTTTATTCCTAGAATAAAGGTTGTTTCTCCCGAGAATTCTACGGAGAATTTTCTCTTGAAAGCCAAGCTTTCACCGATTATTTTATGGGAATATCATTTCCAAGAAATGAATATATATTACATTATCATTATTATAAGGACAGCCACTGTCTGTGCGCTCCCACTAACCCTCTCATATACACAAGAATCATTCTGTTTTGAATCAAATCATTGACTATCATGATTACATCAAAACAATAGTTCCAAGAACTTTATGCTTGCTTCAACCCAAACATGGATCGAACAACACGCAAACCTAGTTTGCTGGTTTTAGTACGACAAAATCGTCAGGATGTTATAAACATCCTCCAAAAGGTTTCCTTTTAAGGAAAGTGATTTTGACCTTTAACTGACACATTTCATAAATGAAACGTGCAGCTACAGCAAGCATTATCCAAATGGATTTACCGTGGCAACAGGTAAAAGGTTGAACCGTAATCAACACAATGTTGATAACGATACCTTTCCGCTACAAGCCTAGCTTTGTACGTTGGTATGTTGCCTTCCATGTATGTCTTCCTTGAAGACTTATACAGTACCTATAGGCACAATGCCTTATGGTACATCAACTAGTATTTTAACATAGTTGTTTTACATGGAATCCATTTCGGACTCATGGCACTTTGCCATGAAAGGGAGTCGATACCTTGTATCACTTCCTCATACGTAGTTGGGTCTTCCTCAATAAGATTGACATCTTTATGAGGTGAGATCAGAAACCCATACCCTAGGTTGTTTTCTGACTCTCTCCGATCTACGCGGTTCTTGTGTATACGAAGATTAATGGTATATGTTCATCCTTGATGAACAGTTTGTGTTCCATTAAGGACTTCATGCCTTGAACAGTATTTACTCCGATTTTCATCGAGTTTTACTGTCCTCCCACTTCCACTGCATATCGGTATTCCTCTAAGGAAGACCGCATGGTGAGCAACAATTACAATTGTTCTCCAGTGAGTTGTATAAGTACTATACTTATGGTTTCCTAGGATAACCTACATTTGGCACTTATCCGATTTAGGTTTTAGTTTGGCATCATCCAAACATATGCCCAGCATACCCAAATCGTTAGGAGAAGAAACTCTGTTTCTATCCCTGATCATATCTAATATGAATTCTGTCTAACAGATTAATATGGAACCTTATTCCAAATAAGTTTTGCACTGTTAATGCATATCCGTTGAAGGAAATGGTAGCTCAGAGCGACTCATGATAAACCTTATCATGTCCAACAAAATTCGGTTTCTCCGTACGGACACACCGTCAAACTGACGTGTCTCGGGAGGAGTCCTCATTTGAAAGAATATTTTACTCTTTCAAGTATTTGTGAAACTTATTGCTTAAGTATTTTCATCATGTTCATCACGTGATGTTTTAATACTTTAGCCGATCTGTTTGTCTACTTCGTGTTGAAACTTTAAAAGTTTCTGATTTGTGTTCTTCAAAAGTAACACATAACCATAACGTGATGCCACATCCGTATATAGGTCACGAAATATTCATATCCATATCTAGCCTAGCTAGATATGGGCCCACTAACTTCACTATGAATAGGGCTTACAGATCGATGGCATTTATCACTATTACCAAGTAAATAGTATTTTAGGTACTTTACCTAAAGAACTAGATTCGTAGACTTTATTTGAATAATCAAATCAGTCCTAGTACCCACAAAAGTGTGGATATACGAGTCTTGTTTATTGTGTCCTAGACAACAATGCCACATTTAAGTTTCATCTGATCAGATCAGTATGAGCTATTAGTTTGTCATATTATATGTTCGAGATTTTATTTATATTCAAAATATAAATACTGTTATTCACATCTAATGTGTTTATCTCAATGTCATCTTTATATAATGAAACACTTTAGTGTTCTAGAATATAAAGGTTTATCCACAATGGATTAAACACTGATATAGAGATAATGTTTCTAGTCTAACTAGTTACATTATAACAGTTTCCTAATTTAAGTACATACCCGAAGGTAGTTCCTAAATTTAGGTATCTAAGGTCGAAACAGCGACTTTCGTCCCGTTCCCGATTCGTAGATTAACCTCAGCTTGAAGTCAGTATCCTGCTCACAGCAGATTCTGAATCAATACATATATTTTATGTACCATACTCAGTATTTTAAAATCCAATTTTAATACCAGTAATGGACATAATTTGACAAATATATTTAAAGTCAGAGCCTTGCTCTTTCTTTAATTCCTTCATGTCTGCCATATCCAAACGGCAGTCATTTTGGGATATGTTCTTTATCTTCCCAGAAGATCATAATGATTTTGCCTTTACCCTTTTCAATATCTCAGAAGTCTTTGGCCAAGCCTTGGATTTCTAGAATATTGATGTAAAGTGCGCCTTGCGAGCACCTTTCTAATTGCAAAGTTTGACTTTATCTCCTTGAGATTAGTCATTAATTCTCCAAGAATTATTAATTGCAAATATAATACTTCTTAAATCTAAACATAGATTTATTACAAGTATATTGAATTAAGCACTAAAGTCATCATCACATAAATCTTCCAAAGATTATGCTCTACTAATTTGCTTAATTCTGGCTTAGGCTTAACAAGTTATTTTATCAAATAAAGTAACTTATTATTTATTTCCAGGACTATCCTGAAATTATTCCCAATTTGAAAATTAAACCATTTAAACATTTCAATCCAAGATTATGTTTTAAATGTCCAATCTTTCAATATATCTTGATTTTAATAGTCCAACTATTTAATCAATAATTAAGGTACAATAGTTTGAAAATCATTATATGATTAACTATAATCCAAATTTTAAAAATCAACTACAATTGAATAGTTTGAATATATAGTCCAACTATTTAATAAAACAACAATTTAAATATTAGTCTAACTGATATTTAAATCATAACGACGAGTGATATTTTGATTGAGCGTGTATGGCAAGTAATTGAACGAGTATTGCAAATTCAATTCTTACCTCCCACTATTTTTCGGCGAGCCTCTAACCCTCTGTCGAGTACTCGGGAAACCGCGTTTCCTAGTGGGCTAGGATCCCGTTAAATAACACACAATCTTGACTTTGGCCAACAAATTGTATGATATTTAACTAGGTAGATCTCTAAGATCAATTGGATCCAATCCAATTCCTAGATCCAGTAGGCGGATATCCAAATCCTTAACATATATCTTATATATGCTAATACATCCAATGTATTGCCTAACCATTTTCCTCTGAATCAACTAAGCCTTGGCTTTGGCACAACAAGCTTAATGATCCCAGTCAAGCGCGACCCATTGACCATGGAAAGCTTCGTAATCAATGTCGATGGACAAGAAGTGGTCTTGACTTTGGCCAACAAACCACAACTTGGACAAGACACCAATATAGAACAAAACTCTCGTGATTCAAACACATCTTCGACGGACAAAGGGCTTGACTTTGGCCAACAACCCAATGCCAATCTAGGATCTTGAGTATGAATCACTCAATGGAAGGAAAAACGCATGATATTTGATGAGGGTTTTTCGCGTGCAAATTGGCTACCAATTTATTATCTTTGTTAAGGTCTCATCATCATACACCCTTAAACATGCATTCTAAATACATAATAAAGCGCATATGAAAATAAACAATAATGATATGCGGATGGATACTTAACACATTGATCCTAGATCAAATCTCTCTTTTATCTCTCTCATAACTAGCACTTGTATTACTTCTACCCGTTACACTACACTTCTAAAGAAACCTCATATATATAGGGGAATAGATGAGAAGAGAATACAAATAGAAAGAGGTGATAAGGCTGGACACGCAGGTCCAATTTAATAAATCGAATTTATTACAACAATTTCCAAAATTGCCCCCACCCGACTAATATCCATCCGATATACACTATTCATTCATCACAACCAAGTATTCACACAAGCATGTTATCAATCAATCTAATCAAATTAATTAATCTGATAATTAGTGATCATCCAATGTTCAAACAACGATTTGATTTTGATCGAGTCAAACTCGTTTTGCGAATAAGTACTCAAAGTACGAATTCTTGAATTAAATTAAACTACGTCATTAAATCCAATTTAATATGCATTCAATTCTAATTCATTATTTAATTCCAAATTAAATATTACACTTTAATAATAAACCTTTTACGACTTAAATTCCAAATTTAATCGCAACGCGTCTCAAAGACCGATTAACGTCCAACGTCAATTCAATTAAAGTCCAATGGGCTTTTAATTGATTTCTTAAGGCGTGGACTTTTGGTCAACTCGGGTCAAACCGAATAACCAAAATCCAATCCGGGATTTACCCCATAAGCCCATAAATCAATCTTGGCCCATTAGGCCCAATTAAACTTTAAAGGTTCATTAAATCGCATTTGGGCTTTATGGAAGTGGTTTTGGGCCCAATTGGATCCAATCCAATTTGCCTAAACCTAACTTTGTACAACAAAGCCCAACAAGCCCAATGACAACTTTAAAAGCAAACCAAAATCCAATTTCAAGGCCCAATTAATTAAATACAAAAATCCAATTTTACATTCAATTAACCTAAAGTGTATTACATGATTAATTACCCAAATTAACATTTCTAAAACATTAATTTTACAATTAATCATGCACAATTTCATTATCACATGCCCACACATTTAATGAAAAATCAAACCCATTTTCATGCTTCAAAGTCTTGGCAATTTGGGGATTTTATGTCCGATTCAAATTCAATCCAATCAATTACACAATCGACATTAAATCATATACCCAAATGATTTCCAATTCATCTAATGAACAAAAAATCAAAATTCCAAGACAATTTGGGCTTATCAAATTCGGCCAACATAAGAAAATTGGGGAAAAATGATCCAATCACATTTTCATGAAATTGATCCAATCAATCTTCAATTCAACTATATTTAAGCATACTTAATCATCCAATTTCATAAAATCATGCTCAAATTGAAAATACCCAATTTATCATTTTAGGCCAACTTTAATATTTGGGGAAAAATGTTTCTAACATTAATTCATGAAATTGATCTAATCAATATTCAATTAAACATGTATTAAGCATACTTAAACATCCAATTTATTCAAATCATGCTCAAATACAAAATACCCAAATTTTAAGCCCTAAACTTTCATGCTTGAACCTAGGCTCTTGATGCCATTGTTGGTTTTATTCTAGGTCCCAAGATCATCAAACAAGCATGAAGATGTGTGAAATACATATCAAAGAAGTTGCGGAATACTTACATTGATCGGTTGAGACGAAACGACGAACAAAACTCCAAGTTTTTTCCTTCAAAGTGGCCCAATGGTTGCAGTCCACTGCTCACTGTTTTCAGTTTTGAGCTGAGATTTGAGCTCCAAGCTTCGTCTAACGATTCCCGGCTCGTGGGTGGGTTTCCCTAACACCTTCGTATGTCTCTAGGAGTGTGCTAGCACTTGGATCTTGCCACAAAACCCTCAAAAATGGATCATCATTCACGCCCAAAGCAGTGCAGTCCACTGCCTTGGGCGTGAGCTTTGAGAGGAAGAGGAGATGGATGAGAGATTAGGTTAAGGGAAAATGTGTCCAACACATTACTTATATATTTTCCAAATTACTAAAATGTTTTACCATTTATTTTCTTTTCCAAAAGAAATAAAACAAATGTAATAATATTTAAAATCATTTTACCCTTGGTAAAAGTAAAGGGAAAAGGCTTTCACTTTTCCAAAAAGTCAAAAGTCTTTTCCCCCCCAAAATTCCCTCCAAAATTTAAGGTCAAAGTCAAAGAGTCAAAGTTACTTTTCCAAAAAGCGATTTGACTTTTATGACTTGCGATGTGATTTGCGATGCGACTTGCGGCACGTGATTCAAAATCGACGTAACGTCGCAAACACATTCCGAGCTCGGTTTCGATAATTCTAAATTAACGATTATCTCGATGCCTCGTTAATAAATCCAATTTACTAATCACGTCGCTCGAGAATTAATTCTAAATTAATTCAAGTGCCCGAATTAAAATCTAATTTTAATTCCTAATCGAAATCCAATTTCGTTTAATATATCGAATATATTATTTATCGATTAATTCCAAATTAATCGTTCTCTCTCTTTAAATTGATATTTTATCCCAGATAAAATATCTCCGTAATTAATCCCAGATTAATTTTCTCTCTCTTCTATTAATCCCAGATTAATGTATAATGCGAGTCATACGTCATCGGTGTATCATTGGGAAGCGACCCATGAGATCTCCGGATATGTTGGCAGTAAACTCGGTCGTCGGACTATCCGAACACGTAAGTACCAAGTATTACGTTTTACCGATTTACAAGACAAGGTTGGCCTCTAGCAAAGCGCCATGCCTACCCAATTCTCCGAAAATATCCTTACAGGAATATGTGATCTATATCAGGCGTAGTATACGTAGTATTGCGTATTTCGATCCAGTATCGGATGATCACGTGCTAGGCCTAGGGCTGGATATGTGTCTGCCCCGTACGAAGCACATGTCGGATGTCTGGTAACTAGTCTCTATAATCGGATATACATGACCAAGTCATAATATCCCGATAGCCGCGCAGCATATAAGAGCACTAATACCGTATCCTACGTGACCATCTTCTCCATATGACTGGAGTGACACTTCCGTCTTGACATCACACCCAATACACTACGATTCTCAATATACCCAGCATCGGCGTACACAGAACCTGTTAAAGCCCTGGACGACCTCAACTAAAGTACATTGATTGTCGCAAGTATTAGCGGTGCAAGTCTCAGGTTAAGACCAAATACACCTACCCTGATTGCAGACTCCCATAGACACAAGGTCATGCTACCAATGGGATTCTGCGGTGGTCTAATCCAGAGCGAAGCTGTTTCCCGTACCATCGGTGAAACACAACCTCCTATTACACTTGCCTGAGTATCCTATACCCAGATATACGAGAACTATGCCGTTATGTCTCACATAACACGCACAAGTGTAATACTAGTCTTTTACGCATCTATCGATGTCCAATCTCGACAATGCTCTGACTAGGGATGTTTAATGATTTATCCTTCGTTGATTGATACTGTCTCATATCATTCTCAATCTAGGAACAAATCATAAGGACCTCCCATCATTTATATATCTAAGGTGATCTAATCACAAATGATAGGAGTGCAATCTCATTTGTTACATAGTTAATTTGTACAACAACACTATGATCTGTACAAATAGTGACGCTATGGGTCATAACTGTCCAACAACACTAACCTGCTTAGCTTCATTTTGGTGATGCTTTGATGTTTCTCTACTCTATAAGTTTTGTTTATATGGTGGTGAACTTTAATGAAGATGTGTTGGTATGACGTAAATTTATCTATTTATTTCATTGTGTTGAGAAGACTTTAATTGCTGAAAGAATGATGATAAAGTAATTATTTAACCATTTTTGGTCTAATTGTCCAATTTGAAGAAATTGAAAATAGGGGTTTTAGACCTTGTCGAAATTTGGGGATTTTCATTTATTTGAGTATAAGGATGTTTTATATATACATATAACTTTCATGTTGATTGGATTTCATTTAGATTGTCTTGAAGCATGGAAGTGCAAAATCACACTTTGGCCACCTAATGAGGCTCTCGGCCAAGTGATGCATTTTTGGATTTTGATGCTCTTGGTGTTTTGACATTTGGGACATGTTAAGTTCATCTTAGAAATGATTTAGAATCATTCAAATTGATTAGATCAATTTCGGACTAAAATGGACAAAATACCAAGTGTAAGGGCAATTCGGTAAATTCACTTAAATATGATTTATTGAATTTTATTTCATGATTTGATTATTGGATAATTAAATAAATTGTTTATTTAATTAATCCGAAAAAGTTTTGAAATCGGAAAATTTGATTTTCCACCGCTTCCGCTGCGTTACCGATATTCCCCCTAAAACCCTTACAGCTATAAGCCAGGTTGCATGATGTTATGAATACATCATGCCGAATTTTGTTAGAATCAGAGGCTTATGGAGATGGGTTTTCCCTGTCTCCTACCGGTAGCATCCTGGCCTAGGCGAGATGTTACATATACTAAATCTGCTATAGTATATTGAGCTAGCACGGGGACCAAATGGACCTACGGTTCCGAGCTCCAATAATCTCGAAATATTAATTAAGCTCTTAATTAAATACTCTGAATTATTAACTCTGGGTTATTCCATTAAAACCCGAAGTTACACTCTCGTTGCCGCAGAGGATATATTAAGCCGAACCAAGTCAGTTTCCATCGATATAGTCATTAAATACGAATTGACCCTTTATGAGTATCTCGTAATTAGAGTCGGGTCATAATGTCCGTTATACCCCTCTAATTATTTTTATCTTAAGTACCATTGATTCTCTAATGAACGATTTATTCATAACCATTATGAATTTTAATCTTTCTATTGTGACAGAAAGACTTGAGCGCTCAAATAGTTCAAGCACCGAATCAACCCTTAAGAAAGATACTCGTCTACTTCTTACAAGAAGTAGTGAACTCCATGTCTATGTAAAACATTCCCAACTACATAACAGACCATGCCCCCAAAATACATAGCTATTGGTTTGGACTGCTACACTAACCTCACCTTAGTAAATCAAAGGAAATAGCCTGCCACGTAAGAGCTCGTAGTACACTCAGGATTAAGATCAATCCATATATGACCATCTAGTAGATCAAAATGACTTTCTTAGTTTAACGGATATTATAAGAATGTCATTTCCATCTGGGTCCAGTCCTCTATGATCACATCATACAAGGTGCCTCCATTCTCATGTCTCTACATGGACGATCCCGGATCAAGGTCGCTATATAAATATTGAATGGACCGCAGCTATAGATAAATCGTAAACAAAGTACCCGCTTTGTTTACTCTCTATGGACTATTTAATATTACTAACTTCAGACTTAAATCCTCTTGTGTATGACACTCATATACTAAGTCTGAAGCACATAAGTAATCTAGGGAATTCCAGATGATTTATAATATGTGAAAATTAAACAAATAATTTGATAAATGAATAATACATCGTTTTATTTCAAAACACATAAAACCATTTACATCATATGTAGCTCTAGGGCGTACATCCCAACTTTCATAACCTTATATTTTTTCTTTATTATTAATTTTTTTTTGTATTTTTTTTTTTTGTATTTATTTAGTTAAACCATCTTGATTCACAAACTTTGATTTGCTTTACTGTTTTGATTTCCTTTATTTTTCGTCGACAAGAACTAAATTTTTTAATTTTAACGGTCTATTTCACCATTTATCTAATAATTTTCATTTGGTAGGTACTAGTGTAATTATTACTCATATTTTTTCACGATCGATAAATTCAGCTCATCGATTCTTTCTTCGACACATCTAGATAAAAGAGAAAAATGGACACAACTTCAAACCGACAGGTCACTCATATCTCTGTATTTTTTAGATCTAACTCTTGGTCTAAACCATAATTTGTTGATGCCGTAAAAAAATTGAAAAGAGTTATTATGGAAAGAAACATGCACTTAGTACATGACAGTGGCAATATTGGATTGATGGGATGTGTTTCAAAAACTTTGCAAGAAGGTGGCAACCATGTTTTGGGGATCATTCCAAAATCATTAGCAGATGAAAACCTCATTGGAAAATCAAATTGAGAAGAATGCATTGTTTCGGGTAAATTAGAACAACTTATTGAAATAATCAATCATATTGATACTTTCATTGCTTTACCAGTTCGGCTAGGCATGTTGGAAGAAATAGTTACAGTTGCGTCATAGGCAAACTTGAACATCCATCAAAAACCGATTGGACTACTTAATGTGGATGGATTTTTCGATTTTCTTTTTGTTTTTCTTGCAAATGCCAACAAACATGGGTTCATCTCAAAACCAATAAAAGATATATTTCAAAATTGAAGAAAGGCTGATGAATTCATTAACCGACTATTAGCTTATGAACTAAAAATCGACCGCAATCTTTCCATGTTAAACTGGTCAGATAATGATCGTGGCAAGAAGCGTAAATTGGACTTAGATCTTAATCAGTAAATTTTAGTCATAGATTTCACAGTAATCAGATAATGTCTTCTAAACTCTTCTTCTTTTTAAGACGTTGGGACAATGTCTCAATTAGGTTTGGGGGATGGGAAAATTGACTTGTTTGTTTAAGTTTGTTGTGTTGCTATTATTTTGTGTAAGAAAAATATGTGTTTTGATGTTGTTCTCAAAATTTCTGACTAATCAAGTGGAATTGTTGTTCGGAGATTGTTGAGTAAGGAGTTTCTGCTCCTAAAATATATCTTATCCTAAATCGTAACAAGTTAATTTTTGTTTATTTCCTTTTGAATTATTTAAATTTGTGAATTCTCCATAATATTGATTATAATTGACCGTCATATGCTCATTTGACAGGTATTATCAACATACACGGTAACATATGAAAATAGGTTGTATGTTAAAATTTTATAATATCCAGTTCTCTAGTTTATTGGAGCCAGCACCTAAAGGCAGTGAAATGTGTGTTTATAAAAAAAAAATGAATAAAAACTTACGAAACTTTTACTTAGTAACGAGGCGTCTTGCTTGGCCAGCAGCGAGTGTTAGTGTCAAACGGTATGACTGGAGTTAGTTAGATAACAATAAGCTCCTCCACATAGTAACAGAACATCTTTCCTCAGTAGTAGTGATCGTTCGTGTCAAACGATAGAGCTTAACTAGTTTAAAAATAAAGCTATTACTCAGTAACAAGACATCTTGTCTCAGTAAGCAGTATTGTTCGAGTCAAATGGTAGAGCTTGAAAAAAAATATTTATTGGTTATATATAAACTTTCATTGCAAAAATGTGTTAACTCTAACATAACTTTAGTACAAAGATATTACTGTCTATTCAACTATACTTATGAATATTGTGGGCACAATGAACTGATTAATACCTTGTTAATTGTGTATATGGCGAATGGTAAAAAACATAGGAGAATTTACTTATTTGGTAATTTAGAAAGAAAGAAAACAACTACTAACTTGGATAACCATTTCACTTGTTAGTTACTAACTTGTTTGTTTCTTTTCTTTTAACTTTTTATTTTTGTGCAATTATCTTTGCTTGACGTTTGTGGGTATCGTCACTGTAACCCTCATGATACTATAACTGGTCCACTAGGGACACTTAAGGATTTAAATACTTGTTGTAAACGCTAAATACTACTCTCATCCCTACGAAGTAACTTAGGTTAATTTAGTCTTAGTTGTTTATTTCATTGTTTTGTTTGTTTTGCTCGAGTACTAGCAAGATGTTAGGTTTGAAGGTGTGATGAGTGGAAATATATCAATATTTACCGCCATCTTGATATTTTGTATAGTTTCTTGAGTTTTTATGAACGTTTTGATGTGTTTTGTTTTGTTTGTAGATAAATAAAGTTTTGGGACTCAATGGAATCAACTCGGGGCTAAAACAAAAAAAAAATGGCAAAATTAGAATTTTAGTTATTACTCATCACGACACGCAGGACAGTTGTGTCACGATGTATCACTATCAGCACCAAAAGTGCACCATTCTGACACATGTCTTCAACTATTCATAGAGTCGGGACGCGTAAGACTTCACATGTCATGACACTAGATGAAACCGCGTAAAACACGTTGCCAGCTGTACGAGTCGTGATGCGGAAGCCTTCACGCGTTGCAACGCAGACCCGGAATTTTGTCGATAAATACAGGCTTTCTCATTTGTAAATTTTCATACTTTCCTTGAGGTTTTTATTAAGGAATTTAAGGATTGTATCTTGTTTGTATTTATTTTTAGTATTTTAATCATGTATTTTTATTTTTAGTAATAATAGTTTGTGTGTTTTCACTTTCTTATATGTTTAGTAATTAATTTCCACTGGGGAAGGATCAAGCTTTTAATATGATAATTTAGATTAATCTCCCTTATTTATAATATATAAATTATTTTTAACCTGACATAATCGGATACCGCCTATATGGTCGGTTGAAAATTATTTAATATCTTTTTAACCTGATATAATTGGATACTACTTATATGGTCGGTTAGATTTAATAGAATTAATTTATATATTATAATAACGGAGATTTCTAGATTTGAAATATTAAAGTTGGATCCCCCAACCCTAGCATTTTATATTAAACATAGGGAAGTGATGAAACACAATATTCACGAGTTTAATAATTTGTTTTCTTTTATTTTGTGTTGTACATTGGTTTGTTTATTGAATCCTAACCATAATGCTTCTTGTTGCCTGATCACCAATAAGATTGATGTGGTAAACCTAAAATGAACTTGGAAAATAGATTTTAGGTTTCAGCCATAGATTCAATAGCTCACGATCTCATCTTAGAGATTTCCTTCTAGGATAGGAATATACCTATTGGGCGTGGGTAGCCATAATTGGAACTTGACCTTAATGAATTCAGGTAACTTAGTTAGCATAAGAATATTGTTAATTATGTTAATTTGGGTGTCGTATTCGACAATCAGAAGAGGCTTATGCATATCTTCTTGTTTCATGTTAACAACTAATATATTACACCTGTATAGGAGAATCAATTCATCATTAAATAATATCGAGCGAATTCACAACCTTAGATGTTTTATTTATTATTAATTTTTTGTTTGTATTTTTATTTTTATTTATTTAGTTAAACCATCTTGATTCACAAACTTTGATTTGCTTACTGTTTTGATTCCTTTATTTTTGCCGGCAAGAACTAAATTTTTGATTTTAACGGTCTATTTCACCATTCATCTAATAATTTTCATTTGGCAGGTTTTAGTGCAATTATTACTCACATTTTTTCACGATCGATAATTCCAGCTCATCGATTTTTTTCTTCGACACATCTAGATAAATGAGAAAAATGGACACAACTTCAACCGACAGGTCACTCATATCTGTATATTTTTTAGATCTAACTTTGGGTCTAAACCAGAATTTGTTGATGCCGCAAAAGAATTGGGAAGAGTTATTACGGAAAGAAACATGCACTTAGTATATGACAGTGGTAATATTGGATTGATGATATGTGTTTCAAAAACTTTGCAAGAAGGTGGCAACCATGTTTTGTAGATCAGTCCAAAACATTGGAAGATGAAAACCTCATTGGAAAATCAAATTGAGAAGAATGCATTATTTCAGGTATATGTGAACAACTTATTGAAATGATCAATCATATTGACGCTTTCATTGCTTTACTAGTTCGACCAGGCATATTGGAAGAAATATTCACAGTTGCGTCATGGGCAAACTTGAACATCCATCAAAAACCCATTGGACTACATAATGTGGATGGCTTTTTCGATTTTCTTTTTGTATTTCTTACAAATGCCAAAACGTCGTAGGTTCATCTTAAACCCGTAAAAGATATATTTCTAATTTGAAGTAAGGCTGATGAACTGATTAACCAACTCTTAGCCTATTACCCAAAATCGACCCCATTCTTCCGAAATTAAACTGGTCAGATAATGATTGTGGCAAGAAGCGTAAATTAGACTTAGATCTTAATCAGTAAATTTTTGTCGTAGATTTCATAGAAATCAGATAATGTCTTCTAAAATCTTGTTCTTCTTTTTAAGACATTGGGACAATGTCTCGATTAGGTTTGGGGGAGGGGATAGTTGACTTATTTCTTTAAGTTTGTTGTTGCTATTATTTTGTGTATGAAAATATGTGTTTTGATGTTCTTTTTCAAATTTCTGACTAATCAAGTGGAATTATTGTTCGGAGATAGTTGAGTAAGGATTTTCTGCTCCTGAAATGTATCTCATCCTAATTCGTAACAAGAAAATTTATTCCTTATAAATATTTTGAATTTGTGAATTTTCCATAATATTATTAAAGTTGACCTTCATATGCTCATTTGACAGGTATTATCAACATCACGGTAGTATATGAACATGGATTGTATGTTAAAATTTTATAATATCCAGTTCTCTAGTTTATTGGAGCCAGCATCTAAAATGAGAGGTGTGTTTATATAAAAAAAATGATGAATAAAAATTGATCAAGCTTTTACTTAGTAACTGGGCATCTTGCCTGGCAAGTAGTGACTGTTCGCGTCAAACAGTATGACTGAGTTAGTTAAATAACAATAAGCTTCCACTTAGTAACCGACAGCTTGCCTCAGTAAGTAGTGATCGTTCGCGTCAAACGATAGAGCTTAACTAGTTTAAAAATAAAGCAATTATTCAGTAACCAGACATCTCTCTCCGTAAATAGTATTGTTCGAGTCAAATGGTAGAGCTTGAAAAAAAATATTTATTGTTTATATATAAACTTTCATTGCAAAAAGGTGTTAACTCTAACATAACTTTAGTACAAAGATATTACTGTCTTTTCAACTGTGGGCACAAAGAATTGATTAATACCTTGTTAATTGTGTTATGGAGAATGGTAAAAAACATATGAGAATTTACTTATTTGGTAATTTAGAAAGAAAGAAAACAACTACTAACATGGATAAGAATTTCACTTGTTAGTTACTAACTTGTTTATTTCTTTTCTTTTAATTTTTAATTTTTGTGTTATTTGCTTTGCTTGAAGTTTGTAGGTATCGTTACTGTAACACTCATGAGACTATAACTGGTCTACTAGGGACACTTAGGGGTTTAAAGGCTTGTTGTATACGCTAAATACTACTGTCATCCCTACGAAAGTGACTTAGGTTAATTTTGTCTTAGTTGTTTATTTCATTTTATTTTTTTTATTTTGTTCGAGTACTAGCAAAATCTTAGGTTTGAAGGTGTGACGAGTGGCAAATATATCAATATTTACAGCCTTTTGATATTTTGTATAGTTTATGGAGTTTTGTGAATATTTTGATGTGTTTTTTGTTTGTTTTGCATATAAATAAAGCTTTGGGATTCAATGGAATCAACTCGGGGCTAAAACAATAAAAAACGAACAAAAAATGGCAAAATTAGAATTTTAACTGTTACTAC
Organism: Zanthoxylum bungeanum; assembly: GCA_019454045.1. Lineage (NCBI taxonomy): Eukaryota > Viridiplantae > Streptophyta > Magnoliopsida > Sapindales > Rutaceae > Zanthoxylum > Zanthoxylum bungeanum. The sequence goes on from SKCR01030730.1 coordinate 418,606, forward strand.
TCATCACGACTGTAGGACCGCTGTGTCACGACGTATCACTATAAGCATTTAAAGTGCACCCTGCCGACACATGTCTTCAACTATTCATAGAATCGGGACACACAAGTCTTCACATGTCATGACGCTAGATGAAACCGCGTAACTACATTGCCAGCTGTGCGCGTCGCGATGCACAAGCCTTCACGCGTAGCGACACAGACCCGAAATTTTTTCGATAAATACAGGCTTTCTCTCATTGTAAATTTTAATACTTTCCTTGAGGTTTTTATTAAGGAACTTAAGGATTGTATCTTGTTTGTATTTATTTTTGTATTTTAATTATGTATTTTTATTTTTAGTAATAATTGTTTTTTGTTTTTACTTTCTTTTATGTTTAGCAATTAATTTCCGCTGGGGGAAAGATCAAGCTTTTAATATGATAATTTAGATTAATTTCCCTTATTTTATAATATATAAATTATTTTTAACCTGACATAATTGGATACCGCCTATATGGTCGGTTGGAATTATTAATATATTTTTAACCTGACAAAATTGGATACCACTTATATGGTCGGTTAGATTTAATATAATTAATTTATATATTATAATAAGAGTGATTTCTAGATTTGAAATATTAAAGGTAGATCCCCCAACCCCAACATTTTATATTAAATATAGGGAAGTGATGAAGCATAATATTCACGAGTTTAAGAATTTATTTTCTTTTATATTGTGTTGTACATTGGTTTGTTTATTGAATCCTAACCTTAATACTTTTTGTTGCCTGATCACCTATAAGACTAATGTGGTAAACCTAAAATGAACTTGGAAAATAGATTTTAGGTTTCAGCCTTAGATTCAATAGCTCACGATCTCACCTTAGAGATTTCCTTCTAGGATAGGAATATACCTATCGGGCCTGGGTAGCCATAATTGGAACTTGGTAACATCCCAGATTTTTAGAACCGTTCCAGAAGATTCCCGGACGGATGTTTTAGTCTCGGAGCATGATGATGATGAAGAATAAGAGTTTAAGTGATGTTATATGGGTTGGAATAACATATTATGTGAAGGGGTTTTATTAGGGGGTGAATCCGGTAACGCAACGGAAGCGGCGAAAATCGTATTTTCGGATTTCAAAACTTTTTCTCGGATTAATTAAATAAACATATTTATTTAATATTCCAATAATCAAATTATGAAATAAAATTTCAAATGAATCATATTCAAGTGAAATTACCAAATTACCCCTACATGGTAATTTGTCCATTTTAGTCCGAAATTGATCTAATCAATTTTGAATGATTCTAAATCATTTCTAAGATGAACTTAGCATGCTTGAATCATCAAAACACCAAAAGAACCAAAATCCCCTAATTTCTAATTCTTGGCCGAGAGCACCAAATTGGGGGGGGAATGCATTTTGTCATTTCATGCATCAAAACACATCAAGATGTAATCCAATCAACATGAAACTTTATATGTATCATATACACATACAAATACACAACATATCTCAAAAGCCCCAAATTTGGAATTGGTTATAAACCCTAATTTCTCAATTTCAACAAATTGGACAAATTAGACTAAATACACCAAATCAATTACTTCAATCATCTTTCTTACATCCAATCCAAGTCTCAACACAATGAAACAACTCAAGATCAAATCTAGGTCATCTTAGAGTGGATCAACAACTCTAGATTAGCAACATGGTTTCATAAACCTAAAAAGATACTTACAACTACAATAGTTACAAGCTTTCTTCATTAACATGCTCAACACTTTCATTCAAAATTCCATCAACAAAAACACAAAGAAATAAAGAAAGAAACAATCTAAGATCATCACATGTTAAAGCCTAGAACCTAAGGAACAAATTCCTCTCTAATAGCAAGTTTAAAAAACTTACTAAAATTCCAAGCTTTCTTTGAATTTTCTTTCTTTCTCAAGCTTTCCTTTTTCTTCTTCAATGGAGTTTTCTCTTTAGTAAAGTGTATTAGGTTATACTAAATGAAATGAAAATGAAAAAAATTTATATTAAGGCAAAAAACATGCCTTGGCCGAAATTGCATATACCAATGCAACAAATATAAATTTCAATTTCATTTCACTTTATTACTTTATCAACTTGCATAAATATCTTAATACAACTTTATTAGATATTTATTTAAGTCAACAATGCAACTAACATCATTACTTTAAATATCCTAATGTAAGATATTTATATTTTAATTAATTTAATCATTTAACAATTAAATAATTAATTAATTAATCAAATACAAATATATTAAATATATGTATAATATTTACATTAAATATTAAAAACATATATTCATTTAGGAAATAAGTCAAATAACTCATTTTGACTTTTAATTAATGTGTATTTAAATTAATCAAGTATTAAATGTAAATACACAATAATCTAGTAAATGACTATCGGGGTCCCTACACATGTATTTTGCATTTAACCTTTAAACGACTTTATAAACAATCAATATTGTTTATTAATGTTGCTCTAGTGCTCTACGAGTTTATTTCATTATTGAGACTCTCTAGATTCAGGCATATCCGTCACGAAATCCAATTTCGTGTCCATAATTTATCCACCCATAAATTATGACGATCACGGATAAACTGGCTGAATCATACAGGTCGAGGTCATGGCAAATGTTTAATTCCTCCGTCACAGGTATCCGGATTTATCCCAGAGATATAGATGTAAACGTCAAATCTCTATGGGGATTATCCAGTCGACTATTCTATTAGCAATCTCACAAGAATGTTTAGAACTAGCTTCTAAACTTTACCACGGGCCCATGGTTTTATCTGATTGCTAATTGTATGGACTACCTATGCTCTGTTACACAGAACTGACGGATCCTATCTTGACACACATAGGACACACTGAGGATCTATCTACACCCAACGAACAGGCGGAGGTCTGATCTAAATAGATCGGTGACGTGACTGCCATCTAAGTGTAGAGGATGTCTCATGTGCCCACAATGGCATCTCAAGTCTAAGAATCACAAGTGCTACTCAACCTAAGAAGATTCTTATTGACGTTGGTGTACCATCCATTAAGAATCTTCGGTGAGTCGTTCAGTGTTTATCCGCTATAAACACCTACAGGTCTATACCAGTCTCCAAGACTTATGGTTCATTGAGAAACCATTGGAATCATATATTCCAGTATACGACTTGTACCGGTCTCAACGGGTTTACTATACTGACCAAGCAGTGTAAACCTTGACCAGGAACTGTCTGAGAATGACAACGTCATGATACTTGTCAATGTCCGTTGCGACGCTTTTGCAACTGTATCATGACTAATCATTCTAGGGTCATTACGTCTTTACCATATTATAAGATTCATTATATTAAAGAAACTGCATATATTATTCATAATAATATTGTTTTACAGAAGTATTTACAAGGAAATACAACCGGGAATTGGCGCTGTGAGCACCAACCCCAACATTATGAATTTTTATATATCGCGTTGAAAATGCGTGGGATCAAAAGTCGGTTACGTGATTTTCGTAAAACGCATAAAGTTTGAGATTTTGGGTCACGAATAGAGCAAACGAACTCCGATCGAGCTAATTTTTGAACCATCTGACTCGTTTTTTGTTTTTCCGAGACGAACAGCTTTCGTGTTGAACACTTTTCGCGAATTGTATCAGAAGGGCTCCGAAATTGCAATATTCCAGAATATTCCAGAATAGGGGCTGATTTGTTATTTTCGCGGGGACTAAAATGATATTTTCCTGTTCATTATATAAAGCCTTGAAGTTTTGAGGAATTGCGAAAATGGCATAAACCCAAATCCTTCACTCACCAGACCCCCCCTCCCCCCAAACTCGCCCCTTGTCGCGCCGGCCACTTTACTGGCCACCGCCGACCAGCGCGACGGTCGAGAAAGGAGCCCCCGGCCACCCTACGTCTTTGGTGGCCGGCGGAGACTAGAGATCGCCGGCGAACGGCGAAAATTGGAGAAGATGCGCGCGGTTTTGAATCGTCCGATCTCGGCTCGTCGCTGAGAACCATGAGCCGAGCCACCTACCAAATCGAAGCCCTTGAGGAGTACTATGATTGTGCGGGGTTGGTTTCACCGAACAACGGAGAAGAAGGTTCGGCAAACAGTAAACCTATGTCGAACGGCAACTCCGATCGGAATTTTGATCACACCAGCGCGTTCGTATGGCCGTTGGGAGTCCGAATATGGACTCAGAATTTCGGTACGACTTTCCATTCAAAATTTCACATTTCAAAGTGTATCGATTTGTATTCGGATGTTTCCGGTAGTTTCTTAGTGTAATGAATTTGCTTAAAATGAATTGGACATGTTTTTATCTGTTAAAACGATAAATATGGTAGAATCCGGGGTAAATCGGATGAGATATAATCGATCCGGTAGAATTAGCGAGATTTTGGTAAAACGACGTTTCTCGTTCGATTGAGCATAGATGATCGTAAATATAGTTATGATGTAATTATGGTATTGCGAGGGTAATTGGGTAATTTTGGATTAGTTCGGAGGGTTCGAGACCCTTCGTAGCTTTTGCGGAAACTTTTCCGCAAGTTTTGCCGCAAACGTGCAAAACGAGAATCTGAGTTATCTAGTTAGTTTAGAGCAGTGTATGAGTATATAATAGAGTAATGAAGTTCGAATTGTAGTATTAGAAATATTTCGTGTACCCCAAGAAAGTCCGTAGTTTAGTGGGGATAAGTTGTGAGTTCCGCCAATAGCGGTTCTGACGTATGTTGTGATTTATTTTGGTAGATCGGACCCGGATCGGGGCATTCGTTTAGCCAGGTAAGTAACTCATGCTTTGATTACTTAAGAAGTTATCGTTGTACGAAAGTAGTACTATAATAAAGATTATATATAATCATATGTATGATTTACTTACTGAGTCATTATGACTCATGCCGAAATTTCGTCAGAATCAGAGGCTTATGGAGATGGGTTTTCCTGTCTCCTGCCGGTAGCATCCTGGCCTAGGCGGGATGTTACAAAGTTGGTATCAGAGCATGGTTTAAGATTCAGAGTCAGTAGTATAGTCTAGAAGTCAGTGACTGCAATTGTGGGGATCCAGCTCTCGGAGATTGTCTTCAGTTTGGTAAAGACCACGTAGGTCTTTGTATGTATTTTATGTACTTATTTGATGTGATATGATTGCATTGTTCAGTGTTTTGCTTGCTTGAATTTGAGTCCATGGGCGACTCATTTGTTATGAATAGATTAGCTACCTTTGTATAGGAAGATATTGGATTAAGTTAGTACTTTGCGACCTTTTGCAGCAGAGAATCAGTAAGGATAAGATAGTATCAGTATAGGGCCCTTGTGAGGCCAGAGGATTCGAGATAAGAACCAGAGCAGTACAATCAAAGATAAGAGCCAGATCAGTATAGTTAGTTTAAAGTCGTGGATAAGCCGTTAAGGATCTTAGCTTATAGATAGAGATTAGTTAACAGTTGAGACAGAGAAGTGATATCAGTGGAGTTAGAGTAAGATAGTTTCTGAGCATGAGACCGGGTTGGATTCAGTATATTATATATATAACTAGTATATATATATAAATATGATCGTAGAAGAAAGAAGCTAATGAATTGGTACACATATATAGATAGAGCAAACAATTATAAGTGGAGATATAAGTTAAAGATAGACAGTAGCATACTGAAGTAAAGAGATACATATGTAAGTACAGATCAGTATATATATTATATATATATATAATGAACATTTGAATAACACTTTATTCATGAATATAACTTAATAAGACTGGGTATGGGGGATGTAGAAACTACACCTAGGGAATGAGATTAGAGTTATCAATGATAGACATACTGCGGATCAACTAGGTTGTGTGTAAAATCAAGAATGTTGGAAATAGCTAGAATGTTTATGTAATAGACATAACCATTGATGAGTGTGATTACACAAGTAACATAGTATGTATGTAATGGATGTAATAGCTTAGAAGCGATAGTATAAATGGATAAGTATAAATTAGTAAGTATGCGAGTTGATGTGTTTAGGCATGTATGGATGCAAGTGTAGAATTTCACACAAGAATGAATATATATACATGTATGTATCTAGTAACATAAGTATTTAAGTATGTATATAAGATGTGTGTGTTGTGTGTATATATAATATAATATATATATATATATATATATATTGCCGGAGGATGTAAGTAAGTTTATGCATGGTAAGTATGGGTTTTGCATAGCAGTATGTTGATAAATGTTTAAATGAACATAGAATAGATATGCAAATGAATGTATGTAAATGAGTTTATTAACTGAGAATTGATGTTTGTTTATATGTAATGGTTATTGTATTAGAACAGTTTTGATGACGTGTGTACGCACAACTTTGAAAATTATGATATTAAAATCATGTTTAATTAGTAAAATGTATTAGCATTTACATGTACATGTGTGACATTATAAGAAAGCATGGTTGGTATAGAAAGAAACATGAGAAGAAGATGCATATGCCATATATATAAATATATTATGCTGAGATTTTCAACAGTCGATTAAAAGTTAAGAATGTTTTTAGAATTCAAAGTTTGTAAGTGAATGTTTTCGAAAGCTTTTGAAGAACCGTGTTACAGAAATATGTTTTCTTCCAGTTTCGAGATTTTATTAAGTAAGAGTTTTCTGATTTTTGGGGCATGAGGTAAAAACTCACCCCAGTATGTAACTTGAGACACAGTATGGACTTGACGGATATATTGCATTCGGGATTTTAGATTTGACTCATCCCAGTTGTACATTGTTGGAATTGACGGATTCAGAAACATGTGCACATATTGAGGACTGAGGGGACGCTCTCAGATCCTCCAGATTGTGGCCTGGGGGACGGCGAGACGTAACGCCCCAAGACCACCAGATATGAGACAGTAGTGGCATGCTTTGGGGGACGGCGATACGTAACGCCCCAAAGTCATGGATTTGCACTTCTGCCTCCAGATAGGCATATGGGGGGATGACGATACGTAACGCCCTCATACGTCCAGTTTTTCAGACCGAAACACAAAATCCAGAGAAATTTTTTTAGTTTTCAAATACAGATTACAGTTTCAGACAACGTTTTCAGCTTCCAATTACAGTTTTCTGAAAGAGTTTTTTTTAGAAAGAAAGAGTGAGATAAAATTTCTAGTTCTCAAACACAGTTTTCAGATTTGGATCTTTTAGATTTCAGATTTTATACAGCTTTTAGACTTTCGGTTGATAGTCTTCGAAAACCATTTATAGTTTAAGTTTCCAGAAAACAGATTTTAGATATGGTTTCTAGAAATTAAAGATTTGGAGGAGGTTTTCAGTAAGTTTGATTTTAATATCAGTTTTCAGAAAAGGTTTTCAAAAAGTAATTCCTGAACAATATGGCATTGTTATATTTATATGCATAAGTGGTTAATAACGATACAATTTATATGTTTATATAAGAATAACCTTTGTGAATAGTAGTGTATGACAATATGAGTTCATATGCATGTTCGGTGTTATTGAGTTGGAAATAGTGATTAGCACATGTATATTGTAATGTAGTGATTCCATTATGTGAGTGATTTTTATTAACTGCGTGTAAAAGCATATTAATGATAGAGATAGCATATAGAATGTAAGATAGTTAAAGATGAAGGTTTGGTAGAAAGAATAAGTTTTATTTGACCGATTTGATGATATTTCAAGACTGTAAAGAAAGAAAGTTACTATAATTGTCTAATTTCGACTAGCTTAGAACATACAGAAAGGTTAAGAAAGGAATCAGAGCAGCACAGTATAAGTGTAGTGGACGTTAAATGCTAACTAGTAAAATAAAACTTGATGAGTTATAAGAACCGTAGTAACCAGAAGCTAGTTCTTTGTGCGTGCTCAGATCAAAAGAACAGTAACTAGCAATATGATAATTAAATTGGATTAGATCATATAGTTTATCTGTTTGTAAATGTCTACATGATTTACTTACTGAGTCATTATGACTCACACCACCACAGTTTGCTAGTTTTGCAGGTCAGTAGCAGAAGTTTGGTGAAGACTTTGAAGACAGTGGATCGCCCCAATTTGCAATCGAGAGAGTATTGAGTCCTGGGTCGAGTTATGGGTCCTCACGTCTCTTTTCTTTATATTTGCATTTGTATTTAATATGTATAAATCATGTAATAGCATAGTTTATTTTGAGTTCTGGCCGGAGGCCAAGTATTTGCATTTTGTTTATTGAGTTCAGGCCTGAGGCCTTGTAGATGAATGCATTGATGTCGAGTTACCGACCTGAGGTCGAGATTGTTGTGTTTTATTGTATTTGGATGCTGGCTACAGGCCAGGTTGCATGATGTTACGAAAACATCATGCCGAAATTTCGTCAGAATCAGAGGCTTATGGAGTTGGGTTTTCCTGTCTCCTGCCGGTAGCATCCTGGCCTAGGCGGGATGTTACAAACTTGAACTTAATGAATTCAGGTAACTTAGTTAGCATAGGAATATTGTTAATTATGTTACTTTGGGTGTCGTATTCGACAATCGGAAAAGGCTTATGCATATCTTCGTGTTCCATGTTAACAACTAATATATTACATATGTATAAGAGAATCAATTCATCATTAGAATAATAATGGACAGATTCAAAACCTTAGATGTTTTCTTTATTATTAATTTTTTTTCTTTTGTATTTGTATTTGTATTTGTATTTATTTAGTTAAACTATCTTGATTCACAAACTTTGATTTGCTTTCCGTTTCGATTTCCTTTATTTTCACTAACAAGAACTAAATTTTTCGATTTTAACGGTCTATTTCACCATTCATCTAATCATTTTCGTTTGGCATGTACTAGTGTAATTATTACTCACATTTTTTCACGATCGATAAATTCAGCTCATCTATTCTTTCTTCGACACATCTAGATAAATGAGAAAAGTAGACACAGCTTCAAACCGACTGGTCACTCATATCTGTGTATTTTTTAGATCTAACTCTGAGTCTAAACCAAAATTTGTTGATGTTGCAAAAAATTTGGGAAGAGTTAATACGGAAAGAACATGCACTTAGTATATGACTGTGGCAATATTGGATTAATGGGATGTGTTTAAAAAACTTTTCAAGAAGGTGGCAGCCATGTTTTGGGGATCATTCCAGAATCTTTGGCAGATGAAAACCTCATAGGAAAATCAAATTGAGAAGAATGGATTATTTCAGGTATATCTGAACAACTTATTGAAATGATCAATCATGTTGACGCTTTCATTTCTTTACCAATTCGACTAGGCGTATTGGAAAAAATATTCACAGTTGCGTCATGGGCAAACTTGAACATCCATCAAAAACCCATTGGACTACTTAATGTGGATAGATTTTTCGATTTTCTTTTTGTATTTCTTGCAAATGCCAACAAACATGGGTTCATCTCAAAACCAATAAAAGATATATTTCTAACTTGAAGAAAGGCTGATGAATTGATTAACCAACTCTTCGCCTATGAACTAAAAATCGACCTCATTCTTTCCAAGTTAAACTGGTCAGATAACAATCGTGGCAAGAAACGTAAATTGGACTTAGATCTTAATTAGTAAATTTTAGTCTTCCATTTCGAAATAACTAGATAATGTCTTCTAAACTTTTTTTTTTTAAAGACATTGGGAGAATGTCTCGATTAGGTTTGGGGGAGGGGATAGTTGACTTGTTTGTTTAAGATTTGTTGTGTTGCTATTATTTTGTGTAAACAAATTGTGTTTTGATGTTCTTTTTCAAATTTCTGACTAATTAAGTGAAATTATTGTTCAGAGATAGTTGAGTTAGGAGTTTCTGCTCCTGAAATGTATCTCATCCTAATTCATAACAAGAAAGTTTATTTCCTTATGAATTATTTAAATTTGTGAATTCTCCATAATATTGATTAAAGTTTACCTTCATATGCTCATTTGACAGATATTATCAACATACACGGTAACATATGAACATAGATTGTATGGTAAAATTTCATAATATCTAGTTCTCTAGTTTATTGGAGCCAGCACCTAAAGGCAGTGAGAGGTGTGTTTATATAAAAAAATGATGAATAAAAATTGACCAAGCTTTTACTTAGTAATTAGGCATCTTGCCTGGCAAGCAGTGACTGTTCCCGTCAAACGGTATGACTTGAGTTAGTTAGATAACAATAAGCTTCCACTTAGTAACTTGATAGCTTGCCTCAATAAGTAGTGATCGTTCACGTCAAATGATAGAGCTTAACTAGTTTAAAAATAAAGCTGTTATTCAGTAACCGGATATCTTGTCTTAGTAAACAGTATTGTTCGAGTCAAAAGGAAGTGCTTGAAAAAATATTTATTGTTTATATATAAACTTTCATTGTAAAAAAGTGTTAACTCTAACCTAACTTTAGTACAAAGATATTACTGTCTTTTCAACTACACTTGTGAATATTGTGCGCACAATGAATTGATTAATACCTTGTTAATTGTGTATATGGAGAATGGTAAAAAACATAGGAGAATTTACTTATTTGGTAATTTAGAAAGAAAGAAAACAACTACAAACTTGGATAAGAATTTCACTTGTTAGTAACTAACTTGTTTATTTCTTTTCTTTTAACTTTTTATTTTTGTGCAATTATCTTGCTTGACGTTTGTGGATATCGTCACTGTAACCATCATGAGAATACAACTGGTCCACTAAGGACACTTAGGGGTTTAAAGCCTGTTGTATACGCTAAATACTACCGTCATCCCTACGAAGTGACGTAGGTTAATTTTGTCTTAGTTGTTTATTTTATTTTGTTTTGTTTGTTTTGCTCGAGGACTAGCAAAATGTTAGGTTTGAAGGTGTGATGAGTGGAAAATAAATCAATATTTCCCGCTCTTTAGATATTTTGTACTATTTCTTGAGTTTTGTGAATATTTTGATGTATTTTTGTTGGTTTTGTAGATAAATAAAATTTTGGGACTCAATGGAATCAACTCGGGGCTAAAACGATAAAAAACAGACCAAAAATGGCAAAATTAGAATTTCAGTTGTTACTTATCACGACACGCAGGACTGCTATGTCACGACGTATCACTATCAGTACCAAAAGTGCACCATGACGACATATGTCTTCAGCTATTCATAGAGTTGGGACGCGTAAGTCTTCACATGTCATGATGCTAGATGAAATCGCGTAAAACGTGTTGCCAGCTGTACTCGTCGCGATGCGTAAGCCTTCACGCGTTGCAACGCAGACCCAAAATTTTGTTGATAAATACAGGCTTTCTCTCATTTGTAAATTTCATACTTTCCTTGAGGTTTTTATTAAGGAACTTAAGGATTGTATCTTGTTTGTATTTATTTTAAGTATTTTAATCATGTATTTTTTTTTTAGAAATATAGTTTTTGTGGTTTTTACTTTCTTTTATATTTAGTAATTAATTTCCACTGGGAATGATCAATCTTTTAATATGATATTTAGATGAATCTCCCTTATTTTATAATATATAAATTATTTTTAACCTGACATAATCGGATACCGCCTATATGGTCTGTTGGAATTATATAATATCTTTTTAACCTGACATAATTGGATACCACTTATATGGTCGGTTAGATTTAATATAATTAATTTATATTTTATAATAAGGGAGATTTCTAGATTTGAAATATTAAAGTTGGATCCCCCAACCCAAGCATTTTATATTAAACATAAGGAAGTGATGAAGCACAATATTCACGAGTTTAATAATTTGTTTTCTTTTATATTGTGTTGTACATTAGTTTGTTTATTGAATCCTAACCTTAATGCTTCTTGTTGCCTGATCACCAATAAGATTGAAGTGCTAAACCTAAAATGAACTTGGAAAATAGATTTTTGGTGTCAGCCTTAGATTCAATAGCTCACGATCTCACCTTAGAGATTTCCTTCTAGGATATGAATATACTTATCAGGCATGGGTAGCCATAATTGGAACTTGACCTTAATGAATTCAGGTAACTTAGTTAGCATAGGAATATTTCTTGTAAATGCCAACAAACATGGGTTCATCTCAAAACCAGTAAAAGATATATTTCTAACTTGAAGAAAGGCCGATGAATTGATTAACCTACTCTTAGCCTATGAACCAAAATTGACCACATTCTTTCCAAATTAGACTAGTCAGTTAATGATCGTGGCAAGAAGTGTAAATTATACTTAGATCTGAATCTGTAAATTTTAGTCGTAGATTTCATAGAAATCAGATAATGTCTTCTAAACTCTTCTTCTTCTTTTAAGACATTGGGACAATGTCTCGACTAGGTTTGGGGGAGGGGACAGTTGACTTATTTGGTTAAGTTTGTTGTGTTGCTATAATTTTGTGTATGAAAAATATGTGTTTTGATGTTCTTTTTCAAATTTCTGACTAATAAAGTGGAATTGTTTTTCAGAGATAGTTGAGTAAGGAGTTTCTTCTGCTCCTGAAATGTATCTCATCCTAATTCGTAACAAGTTAATTTTTGTTTATTTCCTTTTGAATTATTTAAATTTTTGAATTCTCCATAATATTGATTAGAATTGACATTCATATGCTCATTTGACATGTATTATCAACATACACTGTAACATATGAACATGGATTGTATGTTAAATTTTTAATAATATCCAGTTCTCTAGTTTCTTGAAGCCAGTACCTGAAGGCAGTGAATTGTGTGTTTATATAAAAAATGATGAATAAAAACTAACCCATATTTTACTTAGTAACTGGGTGTCTTGCCTGGCCAGCATCGACTGTTCGCGTTAAACGGTATGACTGAAGTTAGTTAGATAACAATAAGCATCCACTTAGTAACCAAACATCTTACCTCAGTAAGTAGTGATCATTCAGGTCAAACGATAGAGCTTTACTAGTTTAAAAATTAAGCTATTACTTAGTAACCAGACATCTTGTCTCAGTAAGTAGTATTGTTCGAGTCAAATGGTAGAGCTTGAAAAACATATTTATTGTTTATTATAAACTTTCATTGCAAAAATGTGTTAACTCTAACATAACTTTAGTACAAAGATATTACTATCTTTTCAACTACACTTGTGAATATTGTGGGCACAATGAATTGATTAATACCTTGTTAATTGTGTATATCGAGAATGGTAAAAAACATAGGATAATTTACTTATTTGGTAATTTAGAAAGAAAGAAAACAACTACTAACTTGGATAACAATTTCACTTGTTAGTTACTAACTTGTTTAATTCTTTTCTTTTAATTTTTTATTTTTGAGTAATTGTCTTTGCTTGACGTTTGTGGATATCGTCACTATAACCCTCATGAGACTATAACTGGTCCACTAAGGACACTAAGAGGTTTAAAGCCTTATTGTATACGCTAAATACTACCGTCATCCCTACAAAAGTGACTTAGGTTAATTTTGTCTTAGTTGTTTATTTCATTTTGTTTTGTTTGTTTTGCTCGAGGACTAGCAAAATGTTAGGTTCAATGGTGTGATGAGTGGAAAATATATCAATATTTATCGCTCGTTTGATAGTTTTTATAGTTTCTTGAGTTTTGTGAACATTTTTATGTGTTTTTGTTTGTTTTGCAGATAAATAAAGCTTTGGGACTCAATGGAATCAACTCGGGGCTTAAAAGATAAAAAATGAACAAAAAATGGCAAAATTAGAATTTTACCTATTCCTCATCACGACACGCAGGACCGCTGTGTCACGACGTATCACAATAAGCACCAAAAGTGCACCATGCCGACACATGTCTTCAACTATTCATAGACTCAGGACGCGCAAGTCTTCACATGTGATGATGCTAGACAAAATCACCTAAAACACATTGCCAGCTATGCGCGTCGCGATGCGCAAGCCTTCACGCGTAGCGACGTAGACCCAAAATTTTATCGATAAATACAGGCTTTCTCATTTTTAAATTTTTCATACTTTCCTTGAGGTTTTTATTAAGGAACTTAAGGATTGTATTTTGTTTGTATTTTAATTATATATTTTTATTTTTAGTAATAATTATTTTATGTTTTTACTTTCTTTTATGTTTAGCAATTAATTTCCTCTAGGGGAAGGATCAAGCTTTTAATATGATAATTTAGATTAATCTCCTTTATTTTATAATATATAAATTATTTTTAACTTGGCATAATTGGATACCACTTATATGGTCGGTTGATTTAATATAATTAATTTATATTTTATAATAAGGGAGATTTCTAGATTTGAATATAAAGTTGGATCCCCCAACATTTTATATTAAATATAGGGAAGTGATGAAGCATGATATTCACGAGTTTAATAATTTGTTTTCTTTTATATTGTGTTGTACATTGATTTGTGTATTGAATCCTAACCTTAATGCTTCTTGTTGTCTCATCAACAATAAGATAGATGTGGTGAACCTAAAATGAATTTGTAAAATAGATTTTAGATTTCAGTCTTAGATTCAATAGCTCACGATCTCGCCTTAGAGATTTCCTTCTAGGATAGGAATATACCTATCAGGCGTGGGTAGCCAAAATTGGAACTGGACCTTAATGAATTCCGGTAACTTAGTTAACATAGGAATATTGTTAATTATGTTACTTTGGGTGTCGTATTCGACAATCGAGACGTGTAAGTCTTCACATGTCATGATGCTAGATGAAATCGCGTAAAACACGTTGCCAGCTGTACTTGTCACGATGCGTAAGCCTTCACGCGTTGCAAGGCAGACCCGAAATTTTGTTGATAAATACAGGCTTTCTCTCATTTGTAAATTTTAATACTTTCCTTGAGGTTTTTATAAAGGAACTTAAGGATTGTATCTTGTTTATTTATTTTAAGTATTTTAATCATGTCACTACAAGAAAAAAAGCCTTTACTGACACTAAGGTTAGTGACACTAGGCTAAAAGTGTCAGAAACGACGTGTAATGGGCCTATTTCCGTGTTTTTCACTTAAATATCAATAATTACTGACACTATGGTATCAGCGATTTTAGTGTCATTAATTACTATTACAATAGTATCAGTAAGAATAAAAAAAAAAAAAACGCGTAGTCGTCTGGAGTCGAACCAACACCTCGCGAAGTGACGTTTTTCGCATATATTACTGACACTAGAGTATCAGTAAATTTAGTGTCAGTAATTAATGATACCTTAATATCAGTAAAAAAATTAAAAAAAAATTATTTCCTTAAGTCTGCTGGGACTCGAAATTGTAACCATTGATATAATTTTTTTTTTATTGTAAGGCTTTACCACTGGGCCAAATCGTGACTTTTGTTCCTTAAACGCGGTTTATAAAAATATATATGTATTTGTCGGGTCAAAACCTGAACCGTAGTTACCAATCAATCTTAGTAATTTAGGGTTCCTCTCATTCCCCTTTTTTTTCATCGCGCAGCCTTTGTTTCCCCCTTCTTTACTCTCAAATATGAATCTCTCACACGTGCAGAAAATATACACACACACTGGTTTTATCAAGGAGACAGACAGAAAAAAAAGGATAGAGAGAGAGAGAGGGAGGGAAAACAGCGTGAAAAAGAGAGGAAGAGGGAGAGAATGGAGAGCAAAAAGAGTAGGCTAAGAAGAAAGAGAGAAAGGAAAGGATGAGGGGCAGATCGAGAAGATAAAGGAGAGAGAGACACAAAACTGAATAGAGAGAAAACAGGGGGAGACCAGTGAGAGTCCGAGAGAGAGAGAAAGTGGGTACCGAATCCCTGATCGCCGACGAGCTTCCCCCCCACTGTTTCGATGCCGGTGATAGTAGTAGGGGCGGCGAAAAATAAATAAATAATAACAGAGCAGGAGAGCTTGAGAGAAGACCGAAAGTTGGAAGAAGAACACCCAAACAACTTGTCATCAATAATAATTGAGTTTCTCTGTCAAAGGTTCGTTCTGGGAAATTTTTATTTATTTTTTATCTATATATTTATTGCTGTCGTAGATGTTTGATTTATTTAAAACCCAAATCAATCATTTGTATATTACATGAGTTCATATATTTTATTATTTATGGGTTTTATTTCATTTTTTATTGTTTTGAGGTGTTGATGTATTGATTTTGAATTTAATTGCTTGAGATTTAACCACTGTTTGGTTTTATTTTACGGTCAGATTGGACATTTATTTTGTGATTTACATTTATGATATTTTGGTTATTTACAATTTGTATCTGAGTATTTGATTTCTAATCTTTTACTATTAAACTTATTTGGTTTTAATTTGATTTGTTTCTATCTCTTAATGGAGAGTTTATTGGAAATATTAGTAATCCAAGTTTTCTGAATGCGCCATCTTGTGTTCGACCAATGTTGTAATCTGATTATCCTTGTTTTGGGTTGGGGCTGTGATTTTACTTGGATTCATTGATGAATTTGTTGTGGCAACTTATAATAAAATGAATCTGGTTGCTGTATGCAATTTGCATTAAGAATAGAGTTAGTGAAGACTGATATAGAATTGGAATTTAGAATTGTTTGTATAAGCTGGCGGGCATAGTAGTAAAATAAGAAAGTAAGTAAGCATAAAGTTGAAATCAGTAATTAATATATAGATATAAGTTTGTACCAGTGTTAATACGTGTGAACCCGAGCATGTATGATGATTGCTTATAAAGAATAGAATACATATGTCTTTAGGTTATAAGTATAGAAGATATATAGATTGGTGTGTATGCTTATATGTAAATATAGTTGTCTGATGCAATAAGTTATGAACTTGCGTAACAAGAAAAGTATAGATGGCATTATGCAGTGAAGAATATAAGTGTATATAGAGCATGCTATGGAATAATTAATTTATAAAAGTAGTCTATAGATGAATGTCTTTATTATGATAAAGCCTAATAGTTTGATATATGAATATATAATATTATGTGTATGAAATGCATATTAGATTTTAAGTATCTATAAAGCCGAAACAGTTTATAATATAAAAGAGCATATGTGATATGTGCAAGTTGTATTGATAATAATACAGGTCTATTAAGAAAATATGTGTTATGTAAGGGTATACTAAGTTAAAGTATGTAGTTCATGTAGAAGTGTATACGAGTAATGTAGAAGGACCTCAATAGATTTCAAAACTGTTAGGTATGATAGAGTTGGGGCAAATCATATTGATCCCATACAACCCAAGGTAATAATTTTTTAATTTTTTTAGTATTCAATTTCAAGTTATGTAATCCAGATTTTTATTACCCTTTCTTTCTTATTTAGCTTTCACTGGGTGCTTCTTGCAATTGACATAGTACGACGCACGATATATTATCTGGATCCTAAGGGGAATAATCCTACTGATGAGTTGATGCAAATTGTTAATCAGTTAAGTTATAGTTGTTTTCTCTTTATTTTAACATTGGGTTTATTGTTGCATTATTTATATGATATCCAATTATAATTTTTTGTAGGGGAATTAGAGTGTATCAATCTTTACATTCTATTAATGAGTACACTCTGGAAGATATAACGCAACTCCGTGATGATTGGGCAATATATGTTGCACATATAATCACACAGTATAATGAAGAGGTAATTACAAGGACATGTTTTACAGAGGTGATTATTACTTCCTATTTTTTCACTTTAATTCATGACATATTGGGAAATCTTCTATTCTTGCAGAATACAAATGACAAGGACAACATAGCTATTGTTCGTTGAGTTAATGAAGTAGTATGGTATTTCTCTTTTCTGTAAATTAATACATTCTTGTTTCTACTTTTAGCTTAGAATTTTTTCCCCAGATTTTTTACTTCAGTGAAAGCAATATGAATCATATCTTTTATTTTAGTTTTATGCCCTGATGGGTTTAATTTGGTGGGTTAATTTGTTTTATTTGTGAGTTTTGCTAGTGGGTAAGATTGCTTTGAGACTTGAAAGTTAAAACAATCATGATGTAAAATATTCTATTAACAGTGTCTCGATGTTCTCTATGTCAGACATGAACTTGGAGATAGTTTTTTACCTGATGAAGTTTTGCCATGTTCTGATTGATACTTGTTGAAACCTTTGGGGGATATGGCACCTGTCATCTGATGTGCTTTGAGGTGCAGCATGAATGCTATGGAAGCAGTATTTGATATATTGAGATCTAACATGTTTATCTCATCTATTTTTATGGCAATTACCTGGAATGTTACATTCTAGTACATTTTGAGCTTTGAACTTTTAGTTTCCAGGAATTCCATAATGAACAACTATCTTGTCATCTTGATTTGCTTCCTGCATTTGGAAACAGTATTAGATCATGTCATCTGATAAACTTCATCTGGTTCATGAGATCCTTTTATTTCAGTTTTATGTCCGTCTATATATATATATATATATGTGTGTGTGTGTGTGTGTGTGTGTGTGTGTGTGTTATTGATTTGTTTGTTTTGGTGATTATGTAGCGGTATGAAAGATACAACTTGTTATTATGGATGCCATTTGGTTTTTTATATGCATGCTCTTAGGTTGTTGGTATGGTTATTGTCAATAAGTGCTTTATGTGACAAAAATTAGATTAGGGTTATATTTTGTATTTTTATTTGGATGTATTTAATGTTTTTATTTATGAAGATATCGATTTTTTTTGGAAGTCCATCTAATTCTTAACATTTGGTTTATAATTTCAGATTTTGTGCCAGATATCATATTGTTGGGGGATTGTTGCAGGCTTCTTCTCAACAGTATCATGAATTTTGGTGGGGGCATGACATTTTGATGGGACTTTAAGAGTAGTTTTTGAAATATATATATGTTAATTTAAAGATTGTCTATGGAGTTTTTGTATTCATCATGTGATACTGTTGAATTGATTAATACGATTAATCTATTATATTGCGAATTTTATATAAATGTAATTTTTTAGTTTTTTATTTCATTGAGTTGGTATATATATATATATATATATATATTTTATGATTAATTTAATTACAAAAAATAAGAAATATAATTGTGAAATAAAACGATTTTTAAATTTTAAAAGATATTGACGGATATTGATACTATAGTAACAATAATTACTGACACTAAAAATCAAATATATGCGATATACTGATACTGCAGTAACAAAATTTACTGACACTATAGTATCACTAAATACTGATGATATAGTGTCAATAATTTACTGACACTAAAATAGTGTGAGAGATTACTGATACCATAGTGTCAATATTTTCTGATACTACAGTATTAACGTTTACTGACACTAAGAATCACTGACACTAGAAACTAGTGTCAGTGATTTCTGGCTGCGGCAACACTGACACATTTATATAGTGTCAGTAAAACCCTTTACTGACACTAATTTAGTATCAGTAAAAGCCTTTTTTCTTGTAGTGGTATTTTTTTTTTAGAAATAATAGTTTGTGTTTTTACTTTCTTTTATATTTAGTAATTAATTTCCACTGGGGAAGGATCAAGCTTTTAATATGATAATTTGGATGAATCTCCCTTATTTTATAATATAAATTATTTTTAACCTGACAATATCGGATACCGCCTATATGGTCGGTTGGAATTATCTAATATCTTTTTAACCTGACATAATTGGATACCACTTATATATGGTCAGTTAGATTTTTTGGGTTGGTGCGCATAGCGCCAATTCCTGGTTGTATTTCTGTGTAAATACTTCTGTAAAACAATATTATTATGAATAATATATGCATTTTCTTTAATATAATGAATCTTATAGTATGGTAAAGACGTAATGACCCTAGAATGATTAGTCATGATACAGTTGTAAAAGCGTCGCAACGGACATTAACAAGTAGCATGACGTCGTTATTCTCAGACAGTTCCTGGTCAAGGTTTACACTACTTGGTCAGTATAGTAAACCCGTTGAGACCGATACAAGTCGTATACTGGAATATATGATTCCAATGGTTTCTAAATGAACCATAAGTCTTGGAGACTAGTATAGAAGTGTAGGTGTTTATAGCGGATAAACACTGAACGACTCACCGAATATTCTTAATGGATGGTACACCAGCGTCAATAAGAATCTTCTTGGGTTGAGTAGCACTTGTGATTCTTAGACTTGAGATGCCATTGTGGGCACATGAGACATCTTCTACACTTAGATGGCAGTCACGTCACCGATCTATTAAGATCAGACCTCCGCCTGTTCGTTGGGTGTAGATAGATCCTCAGGGTGTCCTATAAGTATCAAGATAGGATCCGTCAGTTCTGTGTAACAGAGCATAGGTAGTCCATACAATTAGCAATCAGATAAAACCATGGGCCCGTGGTAAAGTTTAGAAGCTGGTTCTAAACATTCTTTTGTGATTGCTAATAGAATAATCGACTGGATAATCCCCATAGAGATATGACGTTTATATCTATATCTCTGGGATACATTTGGATACCTGTGACGGAGGAATTAAACATTTGCCATGACCTCGACCTGTATGATTCAGCCAGTTTATCCATGATCGTCATAATTTACGGGTGGATAAATTATGGACACGAAATTGGATTTCGTGATGGATATGCCTGAATCTAGAGAGTCTCAATAATGAAATAAACTCGTAGAGCACTAGAGCAACATTAATAAATAATATTGATTTTTTATAAAGTCGTTTAAAGGTTAAACGCAAAATACATGTGTAGGGACCCGATAATCATTTCTTAATTGTTGTGTATTTACATTTAATACTTGATTATTTTAAATACACATTAATTAAATGTCAAATTGAGATATTTGACTTATATCATAAATGAATATATGTATTTGATATTTAATGTAAATATAATACATATATTTAAGATATTTGTATTTAATTAATTAATTAATTATTTAATTGTTAAATGATTAATATAATTAAAATATAAATATCTTAACTTTAGATATTTGTTTTGAAATGATTAAAGTTGCCTTTGTTGACTTAAATAAATATCTTTAAAGTTGTTTAAATATTTAATTTACTTTATCAAATGATTATGAAATGAAAATTTGATATATTAATGCTTATTGAATTCGGCCAAGGCCAAGTTGCACAAGTATAAATTGTTTTCATTTGCTTTTCATTTAATTAACCTAATACATTTCACAAAATATAAATCTCCATTGAAGAAGCTAAAGGAACCTTGAGAAAAAGAAAGGAAAAATAATAAAAGCTTGGAAATTTAGTAAGTTTCTCAAACTTGCTATTAGTAAGGAATTTGTTCCTTAGATTTTAGGCTTTAATATATATGATATTCTTAGGATGTTTCTTTCTTTGTTCCTTGTGGTTTTTTGTATGGAAGTTTTGGTGAAGTGTGAAGCATGTGTAATGAAGGAAGTGTATAACTATTGTAGTAATAAACATTCTTTTAAGGTTTTGGAAACCATGTTGCTAATCTAGAGTTGTTGATCCACTCTAAGATGACCTAGATTTGATCTTGAGTTGTTTCATTGTGTTGAGACTTGGATTGGATGTAAGAAAGGTGATTGAAGTAATTGATTTAATGTATTTAGTCTAATTTGTCCAATTTATGGAAATTGAAAAATTAGGGTTCATAAATAATTCCAAATTTGGGGATTTTCATTTATGTTGTGTAATTGGATGTATATAAGATGCATATAAAGTTTCATGTTGATTGGATTACATCTTGATGTGTTTTGATGCATGAAATGACAAAAGGCACAAATGCCCCCCTTTGGTGCTCTCGGCCAAGATAGTAGATTTAGGGGATTTTGGTTCTTTTGGTGTTTTGATGATTCAAGCATGCTAAGTTCATCCTAGAAATGATTTAGAATCATTCAAAATTGATTTGATCAATTTCGGACTAAAATGGACAAAGTACCAATACAAGGGTAATTTGGTAAATTCACTTGAATATGATTCATTTGAATTTTATTTCATAATTTGATTATTGGACAATTAAATAAATATGTTTATTTAATTAGTTCGAGAAAAAGTTTTGAAATCGGAAAATACGATTTTTACAGCTTCCGCTGCGCTACCGGATTCAGCCCCTAGAAAAACCCCTTCAAAATGGTATCAGAGCGAGTCTGATTCTAGGCCGGTTAAAATGATTAGCTTTATTTAAATCATCTATTCTTGACTTTATACATGCTTATTAGAAACTGAATCGGTTAGATTTACGGTGTATGACACTTAGTGGAAAAGCCCTAATTAATAAGGTTTTATGTAATTATGTATTTGATGCATGTTATGTGGTCCGTCTTGTCAATACGGTTTATGAATACTTCTCCGTGACTACATCCGAGAGCGTGCCTCTACTGTGAGGGTGTAGCCGATAGAGATTTATTCATACCGGATGTATATCAGATACTAGATAAATTCAAGTGAAAGCGGAATTCTGAACGTGCCCTAGCTGTCAGGATTACGTAAGTAACTTGAGTTTATCATTGACGAGTTTAACCTTGGTACGTCTCCTTGTGGGCCTGCCTTCGCAGCGACAACGAGAAACGACTAGGACTATAAACTTAGGAGTCACTATTGAGTGATTGACAAATGAGTTGTCTACCTGATGAATATACGTAGGCGAGACCGTGCCTCTGCTGTGAGCTGAAATATATTCATGGGGTCCACTTTTCACTATTAGTATTTAATTTAATTATTAAATATTTGTAATCTGTTTGGGGATTACAGTATTGCACGATTTAGTGGGAGGGGCATATTAGATTAAAAATCCATGATCTAGTTTATGCTTTTGATATTATATGAAACTGCTTAATTTCTGCTAACCGTTTTTCGTGATCTATATGATAGATTTGCGATGGTGGGACAATCCACAAATCAGTTTGCGCGTATGCTTGATGCGAACAAACTAAAAGGCGCTGAGAACTTTACAGACTGGGAAATGGACTTGAGGATTGTCCTCGACACCGAAAAGTTGGGTTATGTTCTTGAGGGTTCGTTGCCCCTTGCAGTGGGTGCGGATGCTACGGAGGAGGAATACCGAGTTTTTGAAACTTGGAAGGATGATGATTTTGTTGGATAATATGACCCATAGCGTCACTGTTTGCACAAATCATTATGTTGTTGCAGCAAATTAACTATGTGATAAGGAAATTGCACTCTCATCGTTTGTGATTAGATCACCATAGATATATAAATGAAGAGAGGTCCCTATGATTAGTTCCTGGACTGAGAATGATATGAGACAGTATCAGTCCCCGAAGGATTAATCATTAAATATCCCTAGCCGGAGTATTATCGAGACTGGACATCGATAATGTGGAATAGGCTAGTATTGCACTTGTGTGCGTTGTGAGGGCACAACGGCATAGTTCTCATATATATAAGTATTGGATACTTATGCAAGTGCGATAGGAGGTCGTGTTTCACCGATGGTACGGGAAACAGCTTCGCTCTGGATAGACCCCTCGGAATCCCATTGGTATTATGACTATGTGTCTATGGGAGGCCGAAATCAAGGTAGGTGTGTATAGTCTTAACCTGAGACTTGCATCGCTAATACTTACAATAATCGATAAACTTTGGTCTTGGTGGTAGGGGGCTTTGACCGGTTCTGCGTACACCACTTCTGGGTTTATCAGAGAGTCGTAGTGTATTGGGTGTGATGTCAAGACGGAAGTATCACTTCAGTCATACTAGAGATGATGTCACGTAAGATACGGTATTAGTACTCTTAAGTGCTGGCCAGCCATCGGGATATTATGACAAGGTCATAATATATCCGATTATAGAGACTAGTTACCAGACATCCGACATGTGTTTCGGACGGGGTAGACACTTATCCAGCCCCAGCCCTAGCACGTGACTATCCGATACTGGGCTGATATGCACAATACTTAGGTATACTACGCTTGATATAGATCTTAATATTCTTAATGGATATGTCCGGAGAATTGGGTAGACTTGGTGCTTTGCTAGGAGTCGACCTTGTCTCGTAAATCGGTAGAACGTAGTACTTGGTACGTACGTGATTCGATACACCGACGACCGTATTTACTGCCAATATATCCGGGGATCTCATGGGTCGCTTCCCGATAATCCACCGATGACGTATGACTCGCACTCTTAATAATCTGGGATTATATAGAAGAGAGAGAAAATTAATCTGGGATTAATTACGGAGATATTTTATCTAGGATAAAATATCGTCTAGAGAGAGATAACGATTAATTCGGAATTAATCAATTAAATTAATATATTCGATATATTAAACGAAATTAGATTTCGACGCGGAATTAAAATTAGATTTTAATTCGGGCGAACGAATTAATTTAGAATTAATTCGTTAGCGACGTGAATAGTGAATTCGCTAGGCGTAATCATTTAATTACGGAAAAATCGTTAATTCGAAATTAGCGAACCCGAGCCCGAGTGTGATTGCGAGCGCATTCGTATTTTGAATTCGAATGCGGTACGCAAGTCACATCAAGCGTCAAATCAAACGTCAAGTCATTCATCACAACAAGCGTCAAATCAAGCGTCACTTTGAGTGATGTGACATTGATTGATTGATGTGAGTGATTGATTGATTGAATGACACACATCAAATCACTTTATTAAAGTGACATGTGAATAGTGATGGGTGTGGTTGGCATAGTGCTTTGGTGATTGTGTAATTGATTTACCATTTATTTTGTTTGACAATTAAAATGGAAAATGCTTAATATATTTTGGAAATTATATAAAGCAATTTTTGGTAAATCATTTTATTAGTCACACTTTCATCTCTCTCATTTTTCTTTTCTCTTTCTCACCTCACGCCCAAGGGGCTGAAACTTACTGGTTTTCTTCAACAAAACCGTGAGCTTCAAGGGAGCAAGAGTGGGTTTTTGTGGCAAAAACTCAAGTGCTAGCACACTTACGAGACATGCGAAGGTGGTAAGGAGGTTCACCCATGAGCTGGATCCGTCCAACGAAGCTCAGATCTCCGTTTCGCAGCTCAAAATTCTATTGACGAAGGCAGTGGACTGCTAGGCAGTGGCGTCCATGGCAGTGAGGTTTTTGGCTTCGTTCGTCTTCAAATCGACTCAACCGATCGATGTCAGTATTCCGCCATCTCCGTTGGTGTGTTTACACATTATTTTCATTGCTTGCTTGATCTTGGGACCTAGAAACAAACTCAACAATGGCATCATGAGCTATTGGTGCAAGCATGAAAATTTTAGGGCTTAAAATTGGGTATTTTGTATTTGAGCATGATTTAATGAAATTGGATGTTTGAGCATGCTTAGTATATGTTATATTGAAGATTGATTTGATCAATTTCAAGAAAAAAGTGTTTAGAACAATTTTCCCCAAATGTGTTACCTTGGCCGAATGTTTGATGATTTTTGGATTCTTGGAATTTTTGATTTTGATTCATTGGATGAGTTACAATCATGTAGGATGATGTTAATTTAGACGAATTGGATTGGATTTTGAATTGAACATAAAATCCCCAAATTCATCACCTTGGCCGAATAGGTATCATGCTCTAATGTCTTGGTATTTTTTGATTTTGTGACATTGGATGTGTGTGAAATCATTTAGGATGTTGATTTAATGTCGATTGTGGGTTCGATTGGATTGAAACCAAATCGGACACAAAATCCCTCCTTGGCCGAGAGCATTGAAGCATGTAATGGGTTTGATTTTTTCATTTATGTGTTGGACATGTGATAATGATTATAAGTATGATTAATTGGACTAATTTGATGTTTCGGAATATCGATTTAGGTTATTAATCATCATATGCACTTTAGGTAATTAAGTTGCGGAATTGGATTCATGTGATTTAGTTGTTTAGGCTTTAAATTGGATTTGGCTTCTAATGTTGTATATGGGCCTATTGGGCTTGATTTATCAAGTTTGGTTTAGGCCAAGTGGATTGGATCCAATTGGGCCAAAACCTTAACCATAAAGCCCAAATGCGACTAATGAACCTTTAAAGTTTAATTGGGCCTAATGGGCCAAGATTGATTTATGGGCTTATGGGGTAAATCCCGGATTGGACTTTGGTTATTCGAATTGACCCGAGTTGACCAAAAGTCCACGCCTTAAGAAATCAATCAAAAGCCCATTGGACTTTAATTGAATTAACGTTGGACGTTAATCGGTCTTTGAGACGCGTTACGATTAGATTTGGAATTAAATCGTAAAAGGTTTATTAAATAAAGTGTAATATTTAATTTGGAATTGAATAGTGAATTAGTATTAAATACATGTTAAATTAGATTTAATGATGTAGTTTAATTTGATTCATGAATTCGTACTTTAAGTACTTATTCGCAAAAACGAGTTTGACTCGGACAAAATCAAATCGTTGTTTGAACATTGGATGATCACATAATTATCAGATTAATTAATTTGATTAGATTGATTGATAGCATGCTTATGTGTGTGAATGCATGGTTGTGTTGTATGAATAATGTATATCGGATGGATATTAGATGGGTGGGCAATTTTAGAAATTGTTATAATAAATTCGATTTATTAAATTGGACCTGCGTGTCCAGCCTTATCACCTTCATTCTCTTTGTATTCTCTTCTCACCTATTCCCCTCTATATATATGAGGTTTCTTTAGAAGTGTAGTGTAACGGGTAGAAGTAATACAAGTGCTAGCTTGAGTGAGAAATGGAGAGATTTGATCTAGGATCAATGTGTAAAGTATCCATCCGCATATCATTATTATTTTTTTCATACTCGCTTTATTATGTATTTAGAATGCATGTTTAAGGGTGTATGATGATGAGACCTTAACAAAGATAATTAATTGGTAGCCAATTTGCACGCGAAAAACCCTCGTTAAATATCAAGCGTCTTTTCCTTCCATTGAGTGATTCTTGCTCAAGATCCGAGATTGGCAGAGTTGTTGGCCAAAGTCAAGCCCTTGTCCTTCGAAGATGTGCTTTAATCACGAGGCTTTTGTTTCCATATCGGTGTCGTGTCCAAGTTGTGGTTTGTTGGCCAAAGTCAAGACCACTTCTTGTCCATTGACATTGATTACGAAGCTTCCTTGTCAATGGGTCCGCCCTTACTGGGATCTCACTAGGTTTTTTGTGCCAAAGCCAAGCCTAGTCCTAGTGGATTCGGAGGAAAAATGGTATTATATATATTGGATATATAGGCACATATAAGATATGTTCGGACTTGACTACACGTCCACCTACTGGATCTAGGAGTTGGATGAGATCCAATTGATCTTCAAGATCTACCTAGTTAATTATCATACAATTTGTTGGCCAAAGTCAAGATTGTGTGATATTTAACGGGATCCTAGCCCACTAGGAAAACGGTTTCCCAAGTACTCGACAGAGGGTTAGAGGCTCGACGAAAAATAGTGGGAGGCAAGAATTGAATTTGCAATATTCGTTCGATTACTCGCCATACGCGCTCAAACAAATATCACTCGTCAATAATTAAAAGTATTAGTTGGACTAATATTTAAATTGTTGTTTTAATAAACAGTTGGACTGTATTATAGTTGATTATATAATTGGATTATAGTAATCAATATATTTGAATTAATTAATTTCGATTTACAGTTGATTTTATAATTGGATTATAGTAATCAATGTAATTGAGTTAATTAATTTAAATCATATTTGATTGTATAGTTGGACTATGATAATCATTATAATAAATAGTACCTATAATAAATTGATTAAATAGTTGGACTATTGAATCAAGAAAGTATTGAAAAGTTGAATATTTAAAATGTATAATCCTCGGATTAAATGTTTTAAATGATTTAATTTTCATTGGGAATTAATATAGGTTACTTTATTGGATAAAATAACTTGTTATATCTAGGCCCATAATTAAGCAAATAAGTAGAGCATAAAATCTTTGGAAGATTTATGTGATGATGATTTTAGTGCTTATTATTATACTTATCATAAATCTATCCTTAGATTTAAAAGTATTAAAATTGCAATTAATATTTCTTAGAGAATTGATTTGACTATTCTAGTGGTGAAAAGTCAAAGTTTGCAATTGGGTATATTGCACAAGGTGTACATCATTTCGATATTCTAAAACCCAAGGCTTGGCCAAAGGTTTGTGAAATATTGAAAAGATAATTGACATATCCCAAAGTGACTACCATTTGGATATGGAAGACACGAAGGAATTAAAGAAAGAGCAAGGCTCTGACTTTAAAAATATTTGTCAAAATTATGTTCACTACTAGTATTGTCAATTCAAATACTTAGTGTGGTACATAAAACATATATGTATTGATGTTCAGAATCCGCTATGAGCTGTATACTGACTTCAAGCCGAGATTTCTCTGCGAATCGGAAACGGAACGAAAGTCGCTGTTTCGACCGTAGATACCTAAGTTTAGGAACTACCCTTTGGGTATGTACTTAAATTAGGAACTGTTATAATGTAACTAGTTTGACTAGAGACATTATCTCTATATCAGTGTTTAATCCGTTGCGGATAAAACCTTTATATTCTAGAACACTAAAGTGTTTCATTATATAAAGATGATACTGAGATATATTACATTAGATGTAAATAACAGAATTTATTTTTGAATATAATAAAATCTCAAACATATAAAAATGACAAATAAATAGCTCAAATTGATTTGATCAATAAAGTCTTTTTGTGGCATTGTTGTCTGGGACACAATTAGACAAGACTCGTATATCCACACTTTTGAAGAGTGGGTACTAGGACTGATTTGACTATTCAAATAAGGTCTGCGAATCTAGTTTATTAGGTAAAGTACCTAAAATACTATTTACTTGGTATTAGTATAAGGGCCACCGATCTGTTAGCCCTATTCATGGTGAAGTTAGTGGGCCCATATCTAGCTAGGCTAGATGTGAACATGAATATTTCGTGACCTTAACGGATGTGGCATCACGTTGTGGTTATGTGTTTCTTTTGAAGAACACAAATCGGAAACTTTAGAGTTTTGACACGAAATAGAAAAACAGATCGGCTGTAGTATTATTCAGCCACGATAAGATCGTATTGGAAAATACTTAAGCAGTAAGTTTCATATGTACATGAAAGAGTATAGTATTCTTTAAAATGAGGACTCCTCCAGGAACACGTCAGTTTGACGGTGTGTCCGAACGGAAAAACCGAATTTTGTTGGACATGATAAGGTTTATCAAGAGTCGCTCTGAGCTACTATTCCTTCTATAGGATATGTATTAACAGTGCAAAACTTATTTAGAATAAGGTTCTATATAAATCTGTTTGACAGATGTCATATAGGATATGAACAGGAAAGAAACGGGGTTTCTCATTCCTGATAATTTGGGGATGCTAGGCATAACGTTTGGATGATACCAAACTAAAAGACCCAAATTGGATAAGTGCCAATAGGTTATCCTAAGGGACCTTAAGTATAAGTACTTGTAAATCTCACATGAGAACAATGTAATTGTTGCTCACCATGCGGTTTTTCCTGAGAGGAATACCGATATGCATGGTCAGTGGGAGGATAGTGATACTCGATGAAAATCGGAGTAATACAATTCAAGGCACGAAGTCCTTAATGGAACACAAATAGTTCATCTATGATGAATCTATACCATTAATCTTCAAATACACAAGAAACTAGTAGATCGGATAGAGTCAGAAAACAACCTAGGGTATGGGTTTCTGATCTCACCCCATAAAGATGTCAATCTTATGGAGGTGTACCATCCGACTACATTATGAGGAAGTGATACGAGGTATCGACTCCCTGTTATGGCAAAGTGCCATGAATCCGAAATGGATTCCATGTATAACACTATTTTGGATACTAGTTGTTGTACCACAAGGCATTGTGCCTATGGTACATTAAACGTCTTCGGGGAAGACATACATGGATGGCAACATACCAACGTACAAAGCTGGGCTTTTGATGGAAAGGTATCGTTATCAACATTATGTTAATAACGGTTCAACCTTTTGCCTGTTGCCATGATCAATCCTTTTTGAAGATGCTTATTGATAACTGCGTATTTCATTTATGAAATGTGTCAGTTATAGATCAAAATCGCTTTCCTGAAAAGGAAACCTTTTGGAGGATGTTTACAACATCCTGACGATTTTGTATAACCGACAAACAAGGTTTGCGGGTTATTCGATCCATGTTTGGATTGAAGCAAGCATAAGGTTCTTGGAACTGACGTTTTGAAATAATCATAATGGTTTATGATTTGACTCAAACGAAGTAATTCTTGTGTATATAAGGAGTTAGTGGGAGAGCGCACTGACAGTGAAATTCCCATAAAGCTATTGTTGAAAGCTTGGCTTTCATAGATATTCTTTCAATAGAAATTCTCCGTAGAATTCTGGGGAGTAACAACCTTTATTCAAGGAATAAAGATCTACTGGGATAGATTTGAAGTTGTTAACACTCTCGGAGAAACTGTACATTTAAAATGTACTTGATAGGGTGTCTCATACGCTTCGAGCATATGGAGTCACGATCAGGTTAATCCAAGTGATAGTCACTGGATTAAAGATTAAGAACATCTATTAGTATCTGAGAGAACTAAAGATGTTGTCTTAAACTATGGAGAGGAGAACATGAAGTGACTGGGATCACCGCTGTAAGTTTCCAAACAATTAAAATTGTGGTACTATAAAGTTTGAATAACGGGACAGTGAGCTGGAAATCTTCCAAGCAAGATAACTGTTGCCGAATAAACAACAAATGCGGATTATTGCTGCAGCAAAGGCAGCAATAGAAGCCATTTGGATCGAAAATAAATCTAATTAGATTAGATATAGTTCTGTTAGCAGCTGAGCTAGGCGTCGGCACATGCTAAGGAATTAAAGGTCTCATCGATGATCCAGATATATACTTCTATATCATCTGATTCGTTCGGATCATACATCGTGGCGATGTGATGATCGTATAAATCGCGTCAAACGATAATCAAACAAATCCGCTGACGAAACCCTTTCCTCAGCAATTTGAGCCAACCGTACATAGTTCGGGTGTTAGGCACTCGAGTGACTGGCTATGTGCCAAGTGGGAGATTGTTGGATAATTGACCCATAGCGTCACTGTTTGCACATATCATTGTGTTTTTTAGCAAATTAACTATGTGATAAGAAATTGCACTCTCATCGTTGTTGTGATTAGATCACCATAGATATATAAATGAAGAGAGGTCCCTATGATTAGTTCCTGGACTGAGAATGATATGAGACAGTATCAGTCCCCGAAGGATTAATCATTAAATATCCCTAGCCGGAGTATTATCGAGACTGGACATCGATAATGCGGAATAGGCTAGTATTGCACTTGTGTGCGTTGTGAGGGCACAACGGCATAGTTCTCATATATATAAGTATTGGATACTTATGCAAGTGCGATAGGAGGTCGTGTTTCACCGATGGTACGGGAAACAGGAAGCTGCTGGATTCCCCTCGGAATCCCCTGGGTTATTATTAATGACTATGTGTCTATGGGAGGCCGAAATCAAGGTAGGTGTGTATAGTCTTAACCTGAGACTTGCATCGCTAATACTTACAATAATCGATAAACTTTGGTCTTGGTGGTAGGGGGCTTTGACCGGTTTCTGCGTACACCACTTCTGGGTTTATCAAGAGTCGTAGTGTATTGGGTGTGATGACAGACGGAAGTATCACTTCAGTCATAATGGAGATGATGTCACGTAGGATACGGTATTAGTACTCTTAAGTGCTGGCCAGCCATCGGGATTATGACAAGGTCATATATATATCCGATTATAGAGACTAGTTACCAGACATCCGACATGTGTTTCGGACGGGGTAGAACACTTATCCAGCCCCAGCCCTAGCACGTGACTATCCGATACTGGGCTGATATGCACAATACTTAGTATACTACGCTTGATATAGATCTTAATATTCTTAATGGATATGTCCGGAGAATGGGTAGACTTGGTGCTTTGCTAGAGTCGACCTTGTCTCGTAAATCGGTAGAACGTAGTACTTGGTACGTACGTGATTCGAATACACACAACGCAACGTCCTGCCCTTCGTATTTCCGCGGCTCATCCTTTTCCTCCTATTCTCATGGGTTCGCGGCTCCTCTATCCCCCATCGTAACGACTGCCTTCACTCTAAATAATCTCTGGGATTATATAGAAGAGAGAGAAACTTAATCTGGGATTGTTGGATATCCTCCGAATACGAGGGGATATCTGTTCTATGATACCGAGCATCGAAATGTATTCGTAGCTCGCTTTGTAAAATTTCTAGAAGTAGAATTTTTGTCAGAAGGTGGTGATCATAGACAGGTTGAGCTTGATGAAGTACAACCTGAAAACAACGAACCAACGGAGGAACCTGAAGTTCAAGTAGATGAAGGACCTTCAACACATACACTCCGTAGGTCAGAAAGGGTATCCAGACCTCCTGAACGGTTGTATTTGATGCAAGAAAAGAGTCTGAATGTTCTCTTAGTAGAAGAGACAGATCCTTTCACCTATAGAGAATCGATGTTGGACATCGACTCCGTGAAATGGCAAAATGCCATGAAATCCGAGATAGAATCAATGCATGAGAATCAAGTTTGGGACTTGGTTCCGCTTCCGAAGGAATTGTTTACAAGAGGAAGCGTGGGCCTGACGGTAAGGTTGAAACTTACAAGGCCCGACTGGTAGCAAAAGGTTACACACAACAACCTGGCGTCGACTACGAAGAGACTTTTTCACCGGTAGCAATGCTTAAGTCTATTTGGATTTTGCTTTCTATAGCTGCGTATCAGGACTACGAGATTTGGCAAATGGATGTCAAAACGGCTTTTCTAAATGGATTTCTTGATGAAGAAATCTATATGGAACAACCGGAAGGTTTTGCATCCAGCGAAAACTCGGGTATGGTGTGTAAGCTTAAGAAGTCCATTTATGGGCTTAAACAAGCTTCACGAAGTTGGAATCTTCGATTCGATGAGATTATTAGATCGTCTGGTTTTCTCAAGAATTTAGAAGAATCTCTGTGTGTATCAGAAGGCCAGTGGGAGCATGGTCGTATTTTTAGTCCTATATATTGATGGCATCCTAATCATTGGGAATGATTTAGGCATGTTACAAAGCGTCAAAGCGTACCTCTGTAAGAATTTCTCCATGAAGGACCTGGGAGAAGCTTCCTATGTTTTAGGGATAAAACTCTATAGAGATAGACAAAGGAGGCTGATTGGGTTATCCCAATCAACGTACATAGATAAGATCTTAGAACGGTATAATTTTGGAAACTGTAAGACAGCAAACATACCGTTCAGACATGGGATTCATCTTTCAAAGAAGATGTGTCCGCAAACAGAAGATGAGAAGGTTAGAATGTCTAGCCAACCTTATGCTTCGTGTTTGGCCAGCATAATGTATGCCATGTTATGTACAAGGCCTGATATCAGTTTCGCTGTTAGCGTAACTAGCAGATATCAGTCCAACCCAGGTAATGACCATTGGATGGCCATTAAACATATCCTCAAGTATCTTAAAGGTACTAAGGATAAGTTAATAATTTATGGAGGAAACGAACTGCAAGTTAATGGGTATACAGACACCGATTTCCAATCGGATCCCGATGATAGAAAGTCTACATCTGGATTTGTCTTTACCCTTAACGGAGGTGCAGTTTGTTGGAAGAGTTCCAAGTAAGGATCTACAGCTGATTCCACCACTGAGGCGGAATATATTGCAGCTTCTGAAGCCGCAAAAGAGGCTGTGTGGATAAAGAATTTTGTCACAGAATTGGGAGTTGTCCCAAGTATCGAGAATACGATTCTGTTATACTGTGATAATACTGGAGCCATTACGCAAGCAAAGGAACCAAGGGCGCATCAGAAGTCGAAGCATGTGGAACGCAAGTACCACATCATTCGAGAGATTGTGTCACGAGGGGATATTGTCGTGTGCAAGGTACCGAGTGAAGATAATATAGCAGACCCGCTGACGAAGGTCATACCTCCGAAGTTGTTTGATAAACACGTGGAGTTGATGGGTATTAGATACAATCGTTTTTGGCACTAGAGCAAGTGGGAGTTTTTGTTGGGGTTGGTGCTCATAGCGCCAATTCCCGGTTGTATTTCTGTGTAAATACTTCTGTAAAACAATATTATTATGAATAATATATGCAATTTCTTTAATATAATGAATCTTATAATATGGTAAAGACATAATGACCCTAGAATGATTAGTCATGATACAGTTGCAAAAGCGTCGCAACGGACATTGACAAGTATCATGACGTTGTCATTCTCAAATAGTTCCTGGTCAAGGTTTACACTACTTGATCAGTATAGTAAACCCGTTGAGACTGGTACAAGTCGTTATACTGGAATATATGATTCCAATGGTTTCTCAATGAACCATAAGTCTTGGAGACTAGTATAGACGTGTAGGTGTTTATAGCGGATAAACACTGAACGACTCACCGAAGATTCTTAATGGATGGTACACTAGCGTCAATAAGAATCTTCTTGGGTTGATTAGCACTTGTGATTCTTAGACTTGAGATGCCATTGTGGGCACATGAGACATCTTCTACACTTAGATGGCAGTCACGTCACCGATCTATTAAGATCAGACCTCCGCCTGTTCGTTAGGTGTAGATAGATCCTCAGGGTGTCCTATGAGTATCAAGATAGGATCCGTCAGTTCTGTGTAACAGAGCATAGATAGTCCATACAATTAGCAATCAGATAAAACCATGGGCCCGTGGTAAAGTTTAGAAGCTGGTTCTAAACATTCTTTTGAGATTGCTAATAGAATAGTCGACTGGATAATCCCCATAGAGATTGACGTTTATATCTATATCTCTGGGATACATCCGGATACCTGTGACGGAGGAATTAAACATTTGCCATGACCTCGACCAGTATGATTCAGCCAGTTTAGCCATGATCGTCATAATTTACGGGTGGATAAATTATGGACACGAAATTGGATTTCGTGACGGATATGCCTGAATCTAGAGAGTCTCAATAATGAAATAAACTCGTAGAGCACTAGAGCAACATTAATTAATAATATTGATTGTTTATAAAGTCGTTTAAAGGTTAACGCAAAATACACGTGTAGGGACCCGATAGTCATTTCTTTAATTGTTGTGTATTTACATTTAATACTTGATTATTTTAAATACACATTAATTAAATGTCAAATTGAGATATTTGACTTATATCATAAATGATATAGGTATTTGATATTTAATGTAAATATAATACATATATTTAAAATATTTGTATTTAATTAATTAATTAATTAATTAATTGTTAATGATTAATATAATTAAAATATAAATATCTTAACTTTAGATATTTTTTTGAAATGATTAAAGTTGCCTTTTTTGACTTAAATAAATATCTTTAAAGTTGTTTATATATTTAATTTACTTTATCAAATGATTATGAAATGAAATTGAAATGAAAATTTGATATATTAATGCTTGTTGAATTCGGCCAAGGCCAAGTTGCACAAGTATAAATTGTTTTCATTTGCTTTTCATTTACTTAACCTAATACATTTCACAAAATATAAATCTCCATTGAAGAAGCTAAAGGAACCTTGAGAAAAAGAAAGGAAAAATCAAAAAAGCTTGGAAATTTAGTAAGTTTCTCAAACTTGCTATTAGTAAGGAATTTGTTCCTTAGATTCTAGGATTTAATATATGATATTCTTAGGATGTTTCTTTCTTTGTTCCTTGTGGTTTTTTTTTATGGAAGTTTTGGTGAAGTGTGAAGCATGTGTAATGAAGGAAGTGTAAACTATTGTAGTAATAAACATTCTTTTAAGGTTTTGGAAACCATGTTGCTAATCTAGAGTGTGTTGATCCACCCAAAGATGACCTAGATTTTATCTTGAGTTGTTTCATTGTGTTGAGACTTGGATTGGATGTAAGAAAGATGATTGAAGTAATTGATTTAGTGTATTTAGTCTAATTTGTCCAATTTGTGGAAATTGAAAATTAGGGTTCATAACTAATTCCAAATTTGGGGCTTTTCATTTATGTTGTGTAATTGGATGTATATAAGATGCATATAAAGTTTCATGTTGATTGGATTACATCTTGATGTGTGTTTTGATGCATGAAATGACAAAAGGCACAATGCCCCCCCCTTTGGTGCTCTCGGCCAGATAGTAGATTTATGGGAATTTTTGTTCTTTGGTGTTTTGATGATTCAAGCATGAAAAGTTCATCCTAGAAATGATTTAGAATCATTCAAAATTGATTTGATCAATTTCGGACTAAAATGGACAAAGTACCAAACAAAGGTAATTCGGTAAATTCACTTGAATATGATTCATTTGAATTTTATTTAATATTTGATTATTGGAAAATTAAATAAATTGTTTATTTAATTAATCCGAGAAAATTTTTGAAATCGGAAAATACAATTTTTACCGCGCGTTCGCTGCGTTACCTATTCCGGATCAGCCCCTAGAAAAACCCTTCAGATTTAATATAATGAATTTATATTTTATAATAAGGGAGATTTCTAGATTTGAAATATTAAAGTTGGATCCCCCAACCCAAACATTTTATATTAACATAGGGAAGTGATGAAGCACAATATTCATGAGTTTTAATAATTTGTTTTCTTTTATATTGTGTTGTACATTAGTTTGTTTATTGAATCCTAACCTTAATTCTTCTTGTTGCCTGATCACCAATAAGATTGAAGTGGTAAACCTAAAATGAACTTGGAAAATAGATTTTTGGTGTCAGCCTTAGATTCAATAGCTCACGATATCACCTTAGAGATTTCATTCTAGGATAGGAATATACCTATCGGGCGTGGGTAGCCATAATTGGAACTTGACCTTAATGAATTCATGTAACTTAGTTAGCATAGGAATATTGTTAATTATGTTACTTTGGGTGTCATATATCGATAATTGGAAGAGGCTTATGCATATCTTCGTGTTCCATGTTAACAACTAATATATTACACCTGTATAGGAGAATCGATTCATCATTAAAATAATATCGGGCGAATTCACAACCTTAGATGTTTTCTTTATTATTAATTTTTTTGTTTGTATTTGTATTTGTATTTATTTAGTTAAACTATCTTGATTCACAAACTTTGATTTGCTTTACTGTTTTGATTTCCTTTATTTTTGCCTACAAGAACTAATTTTTTTGATTTTAAAACGGTCTATTTCACCATTCATCTAATCATTTTCATTTGGTAGGTACTAGTGCAATTATAACTCATATTTTTTCACGATCGATAAATTCAACTCATCGATTCTTTCTTCGACACATTTAGATAAAAGAGAAAAATGGACACAACTTCAAACCGACGGGTCACTCATATCTGTATATTTTTTAGATCTAACTCTGGGTCTAAACCATAATTTGTTGATGTCGCAAAAGAATTGGGAAGAGTTATTATGGAAAGAAACATGCACTTAGTAAATGACAGTGGTAATATTGGATTGATGGGATGTGTTTCAAAAACTTTTGCAAGAAGGTTGTAACATCCCGCCTTAGCAGCAATGTTACTGGCAGGAGACAGGCTAAACCCATCTTTATAAGCCTCTGATTCTAACGAAATTTCGGCATGATGTATTTGTATCATCATGCAATCTGGCCTAGAGCCGGCATCCAAATACAACATAAACATAAAATCTCGGCCTCAGGCCGGAATCACAACCTCAATGAAAACCAAGGACCCAACAAATATGCGATGCACACAAAATGCATAATACAACTAGGGCTCCATGCCCGAAAGAACACATGTACAAACACTTTACAACATAAGTATCCGTGCTCAGCACGTCTCAACACTACTCAAATACCCAAGACTCGACTTCCCCAAGACTTGGTGACTGGCTGACTGTAACGCTGCTATCCGACTGGTCCGTAACTCTGTAATCCACGGTCGGCCATTTAGGTCGCCAACCTGCAAAACTCAACACTGCAGTATAGTGAGTCATAAGACTCAGTAAGTAATCATACTCATAAATACATCATAAACACACAATAGCTTATATTTTCGTTCTATTAAATTTCTTAACCTATCTTTTGCTGTAATCAAGCAATTACATTTCCTTCTTGACTCTCAAACTGTATACAACTCCCATATAAGATTTCATAGTTAACATATTAACCAAAACATACTATTTAATTCTGCTTAACTCCTTTTTTTTCAGATGTCTGAAATAACATCAATCGGCTTTCTCTATACTATTATTCATCTCATTCTTTTATTACATACATACAGTTTAAGATTAAATCCTCACTTACATTACATCCTTACATCACATTTATATTACTAATCTTACATACTTACTTTAATTGATCATATGCTTTAATAATACATATACGAAACCAAACCTCATACGTACCTCATACGTACATGTGTAGAATACAAGTACATAGTAGCATGGTCAGTGATAATGAATTTGAACTTTGTAGTTCAAGATAAATGAATATAACGCTTCTAAGAATATATGTTAGTACATATGTATGCATAAGAGGTTTATGACTTATAATGAATATATGTTATATATTATGCGCACGATATACAGGTGTTATAGAATTATGACTTATGAGGTACGTATGAGGTTTGGTTTCGTATATGTATTATAGAGCATTATGAATTCAAGTAAGTATGTAAGATTAGTAATATAAATGTGAGGTAAGGATGTAAGTGAGTGATTTAATCTTAAACTGTATGTATGTAAAAGAATAAGATGAATAATAGTATACAGAGAAGCTGAATTGATGAATACTTCAGACATCTAAAAAATAAGGAGTTAAGTAGAATTTAAATAGTATGTTTTGGTTAATATGTTAACTATGAAATCTTATATGGGAGTTGTATACAGTTTGAGAGTCAAGAAGGGAAATGTAATTGCTTGATTACAGTAAAAGATAGGTTAAGAAATTTAATAGAACGAAAATATAAGCTATTGTGTGTTTATGCTGTATTTATGAGTATGATTACTTACTGAGTCTTATGACTCACTATACTGCAGTGTTTGAGTTTTGCAGGTTGGCGACCAAAATGGCCGACCGTGGATTACAGAGTTGCGGAGCATTCGGATAGCAGCGTTACAGTCAGCCAGTCACCAAGTCTTGGGGAAGTCGAGTATTGGGTATTTGAGCAGTGTTGAGACGTGCTGAGCACGGATACTTATGTTGTAAAGTGTTTGTACATGTGTTCTTTCGGGCATGGAGCCCTGGTTGTATTATGCCTTTTGTCTGCTACGCATATTTGTTGGGTCCTTGGTTTTCATTGAGGTTGTGATTCCGGCCTGAGGCCGAGATTTTATGTTTATGTTGTATTTGGATGATGGATCTAGGCCAGGTTGCATGATGATACGAATACATCATGCCGAAATTTCGTTAGAATCAGAGGCTTATAGAGATGGGTTTAGCCTGTATCCTGCCGGTAACATTGCTGCTAAGGTGGGATGTTTACAATGATGGTATCAAGAGCATAGGTTAAAGTGTGTCGGTGACTACAACAGTTGGCTATTCGACTACCTCTGTAAGTATTTGTGCATATAGACCATATCAGTCTTTGTTTATGGTATGATACGGATGTTATTCGAAATAGATAGTCATGAGAAAGAGCATAATTATAATATTCATATATTATATTTATATATGTGTGTATTTTGATGTGTTTTGGATTAATGAACGCGATTTGACTTCTTTGTTTTGTGCCTTGCCTGTTTGAATTTGAGTCCATGGGCGACTCGATTGATGTGTATAGATTAGCTATCTCCGTATGGGAGGAAATTAAGTTGAGCTAGTACTCTTATGCTCGTCTTAGATAAGAGAATTAGTAAGAACGAGATCCTACCATTATAGGGCCCTTGTGAAGCCAAAGGCTTCTAGTTCGGAATCAGAATTAGCAGCTATAGATAAGAACCAGATCAGTATAGCCAGAGATGAGGATTTGATTAATATAGCTAGTTTAAAACCGTGGATAAGCCGTTAATGATCTTAGCTTATAAATAGAGATTAGTTAACAATTGAGACAGAGAAGTGATATCAGTAGGGTTTAGAAAATGATAGTTTCTTCATATTCGACCGGGTTTGGTTCGGCAGTTTCAAGGATAGAGAAATTTCGAGGACGAAATTTTATAAGGAGGGGTGATGTAACATCCCAGATTTTCAGGAATGTTCTAGAAGATTTCCGGACGGATTTGTAGTCGCGGATCGTGATAATATTGAAGAATAAGGGTTCGAGCAAAGTTATATGAGTTGGAATAATAGATTATAAATTTTCATCGCTTTGGAAAACGCGTGGGATCAAAAGTCAGTTACGCGATTTTCGTAAAACGCTTAAAGTTTCATGTTTTGGAGATGAATAGGACAAACGAACTCCGATCGAGCTGAGTTTTTGACCATCGGACTCGTTTTTCCGAGATGAACAACTTTCGTGTTAAACACCTTTTGAGAATCGCATCAGAAGGGCTCCGAAAATGTGAAATTCCAGAAGGTTCTATGGCAGGGGCTGTTTTTCTATTTTCGCAGGGACCAAGTGATATTTTCCAGGTAGTATATTGCCTCATAGTTTTAAGAAATTGCAAATGGACCAAAACTTCTTCATTTCTCTCTACCCGCACCCCAACGCCGTTTTTGGAAGGAGGACTCGCTGGCGAGGATTCCGGCCACCACAGGCCAGCGCGCCGGTGCCGATCTACTCCTCCAGCGACGGCAAGCAGCGTGGTTTGCCAGCGATCGGCCGTTAGACGCCGGCAACGGCGAGAAAACGGAGGAAGAGGGTGTGACCTTGGGTTTGTTGATCCCGGCTCGTCGGGTCATTTCACGAGCCGTGCCACCCGCCAAATCGAAGCCCCCGACGAGTACTACGAGTGTACGAAGACGGATTCGCCGATGAATAGTAGACCCATGTGAACAGTAACTCCGATCGGAATTCCGATCGCACCAGCGCGTTCGTATGGCCATCGGGAGTCCGGTTATGGCCTCGGAATTTCGGTACGACTCTCCGTTTAGAATTTGATATTTTAAAGTGTATCGTTTTATATTCGGATGTTTCCGGTAGTTTCGTGAATTAGCGAATTGCCTGTTTATGATTTGAATATAATTTAATATGTTAAGACGATAAATGTGGTAGAATCCAGGGTGAATCAGATGAGTTATGTTCGATCCGGTAGATTTAGCGAGATTCCGATAAAACAACATTTCTCGCGTGATTGACCGTAGATGGTCGTAAATACAGTTATGATGTAATTATGGTATTGCGAGAGTAATTGAGTAATTTTGGTTTAGTTCGGAGGGTTCGAGACCCCTCCGTAGCGTTTGCGGAAAATTTTCCGCAAGTTTTGTTCGCAAACGCGTAAAATGAGAACCTGAGGTATCTAGTTATTTCAGAATAGCAAATGAGTATGTATTAGAATAATAAAGTTTAGATTGTAGTATCAGAGTCGATTCGGGTGTTCCGGGGAAAGTCCGTAGTTTATCATAGATGAGTTAGAAGTTCCGCAAATAGCGGTTCTGACAGTTGATGTGATTTGTTTTAGCAGATCGGACCCGGATTGCGGGCACTCGCGTGGCCAGGTAAGTAACTCATGCTTCGAATGCTTAAGGAAATTTATCGTTGTTTGAAAGTAGTAATATAACACGTTATGCGCAAATCATATGTATGAAACTTGTATAGATATAAAGATGAACGTAGAGGAAAGAATTTAGTGAATTTGTACCCAGAGATAGATAAGAACAGGCAATTATAATGTAGGTAAAAGTTAAAGATAGACAGTAGCATACAAAAGTAAAGAGATACGTACGTAGGTGCAGATCAATATGTGTATTTATATAGACAGATAGAGGATATGAATGATGTTATGCTTATGAAAAATATTTAGTGAAACCTGGGTATGAGGGGTTTGTAGAAAAACTACACCCTAGGGAATGAGATTAAAGTTATCAATAAGATAAACATAGACATATTACGGATAAACTAGGTTATGTGTAAAATCAAGAACGTTGAAAATAGCTAGAAAGTTTATGTAATATGTATAACCATAATGAGCTTGTGATTGTACAATGAACCTAGTATGTATGTAATCTGTGAAATAGCATAGAAGCGGTAGTATAAAGGGGTAAGTATAAATTAGTGAGTATGTGAGTTGATGTGAAGGCATGTATGAGTACAAGTGTAGAATTTCACACAGAACGAACATATATATGTATGTATTTAGTAACATAAGTATTGACGTATGTGTATAAGATAAATAGTATATATATTGCAGAAGAATGTAAGTAAGTTTGTGTATGGTAAGTATGTGTTTTGCGTAACAGTATTTTGATGAATGTTTAATGAACATAGAGTAGATGTGCATATGAATTATGTAAATAAGTTAATGAACTGAGAATTTGATGTTTGTATATATATGTGATGCTTGTTGTATTAGAATAGTTTTGATGACGTGTGTATGCATAACTACTACGGAAATTTATGATATTAGATTCATGTTTGATTAGTAAAAGTGTATGAGCATGTATATGTACTTACACGACATTACAAGAAAGCATAGCTAGTATAGAAAGAAACATGAGGATGCATATGTGTATATAAATATATATTATGCTGAGATTTTCAACAGTGGATAAAAAATTAAGAATGTTTTCCGAATTCAAAACATTTTAAATGAATGTTTTTCGAAAGCTTTTGAAAGAACTGTATTACAAAAAGATGCTTCTTCCAGTTTCAAGATTTTGTTAAGCATGAGTTTTCTGATTTCCGGGGCATGAGGGAAAAACTTACCCCAGTATGTAACTTGAGGTACAGTTTGGACTTGACGGATACTATAGATTCGGGATTTGGGATTTGACCCATCCCAATTGTACATTGTTGGAATTGACGGATTTATACACATGTGCACATGTGGAGGACTAGGGGGACTGTGGACAACAGGACCTGGGCGACGCATGCTGTTCTAGGCGCGGGGCCTAGTTGGGAGTACGGAGTAGCCAGCGATGGGCTAAACCGGAGAATAAGGGAGTCGCCACCCATGTGAACCGTGTGACCCGGACAAAGATTTAAGGCCGCACTCACCCCTCGCAAGGGAAGACCTCAAACCATTCGGTTCGGAATGGTCCCTTACTTAATGCCACTTGTAATGTAAAGATTTATGCAATAATCCAACCAAGCCTATGACATATATTTCAAAGGTCCACCACAATCCTAAGTTCACATACATGAATATAAAGCTTACATCTAAACATACATGAAATCAAGTCCTATTGCTAAGTTTGCATGCAACAACAAGCATATAAAATCATAAGAGTTCAATCATTCATGCCAACATAAACACAAACAACCATGGCAATATTATCATGCAATATAAAGGGAATCAAAATAACAGCGAACATCTCATGTTATAAGCGCATTATAAAGGCATATGAAACAAGGTCAAAATAACCGCATAATAAACAAAATCAACATAAGCGCATACTTGAAGAGATTAAGAAAGATGCGAATTTAAACACGCAAAAGATAAACCACTAAAGATGCACTCGTACATTAAAGAAAAAGTGCCATGATATAATGCCAAAGAGTGTGATTAATCATGATGGAAGAAGAAAACGCGCAAAGAATGAGAGAGATGCAAGTGCGCACATATGGACACTACAAATTTCTGATTAAGCATGTTATATGTGATGCGAAAGATGATAACTAATATGGGCACAAACATGCATGTGAATAATTTTCCAAGTGGTACGTGAATTGTATCCAAGTACAGACCGCACTACCGTCCATTTCGGAATCGGCTACGGAATTTACGTCTGGTTTCCATCCGAT
The DNA here is from genome assembly GCA_019454045.1 of Zanthoxylum bungeanum. Classification (NCBI taxonomy): domain Eukaryota; kingdom Viridiplantae; phylum Streptophyta; class Magnoliopsida; order Sapindales; family Rutaceae; genus Zanthoxylum; species Zanthoxylum bungeanum. The sequence continues at coordinate 462,196 of SKCR01030730.1, forward strand.
ATACCACAAGAAATAATGTCCACACGCCGTCACAACATGGATGCATAAATTGTAATACATTAAGCCAAGACTAAGGTAGATGATGCAACTATATGGAATTTCATAATACATGCATGAATAAGGCAATGATGTACAAAAGAATCAGTGACATGACAAGAAGCGCGGCGAAGCATCGTGGTAAAGGATCTTATCCCCGTGAAACAGAGGGCCTTTAATCCGACTCACTAAGCCCATGCGCAATGAGCATATATGCATAAAATAAAGGCATAATATTAAAGACAAGATATCAGACTTTGTATATCCGATTGAACACATCTTACGTCCAATCAAATTTACGTCATCCGCGCGCGACGAGCATCGTGGTAAAGGATCTTATCCCCGTGAAACGAGGGCCTTTAATCCGACTTACTAACTAGCCATACGCCTAATAATAATAATTGCACAAATAAAGACAAAGTAAACAAAAAATACTCGGCGCGGTGAAGCATCGTTGTAAAGGATCTTATCCCCATGAAACAGAGGGCCTTTAATCCGACTTACTAAGCCCATGCGCAATGAACATATAATATGCATAAAATAAAGGCATAATAACAAAGACAAGATATCGGACTTTGTATATCCGATTGAACACATCTCACGTCCAATCGAATGTACGTCATCCGGCATGGCGAAACATCATGGTAAGGATCTTATCCCCGTGAAACGGAGGGCCTTTAATCCGACTTACTAAGCCCATGCGCAATAAACACATAATATGCATAAATAAAGACAAAAGTAAACACAAAAATACTCGGCGCGACGAAGCATCGTGGTAAAGGATTTTAACCTCTTCAATTAGAGGACCTTTCATCGCACTTACTAAGCCCATGAGCTTTTCTCATCATTACATAAATAAATAACGTGCAGAAAATTAAATAGCGGAATAATTAAACAACCCAAAATTCAAAAAAAGAACATGCCGTTTACTCAAGTGGTACGTGGAGTTGTGGCCCGAGTATAGATCATACTACCGTCCATTCGGAATCGGCTATGAAATTTACGTCCGGGTTTTGATATACCTCAAGAGGCGACACACGTTTCATTTTATCCAATGCCCACAACACACATCATATTCATAACACATACATATTTATCTACTCAAGGGCCACAACATGTATTTAAACATCATAATCATGCGAATAAAGCTCAATGAATAGTAAAAACGAAACTGAAAACAAGTGTGAAAAATACCCTCAGGTCTAACCTTTTTTGACGACTTTCGGGCTTGCGTTTCGCGGAGATCGGAAGGGTAAAGCTCCTCAACTTCTCCGGTTCACTGGTTTAGCATCTTAGCTCACTGTTTTGCTGTTTTGCTCGCTGTTTGGTCTCTGATTTGCTGCTATTTTCGCTGTATTTCTGTTCACTATTTCAGCTCACTGTTTTGGTGTTTTAGGCTAATGTTTTTTTGTTTTTAAAGGCTTTAAGTGCAGATTTTTGTGTGGTTTCTTAAGGATTAAATGTGCAGTTTTTTTTAATGGTTTGGGGTATTTTCGGGGGCTGTTTGGGGGCTAAATCTTGGTGATGTGGCTGTTGTTTTGCGTGCACTGTTTGTGTTTTCAAGGGGGCGCTGTTTTGGTGTTTTTGGCGTTGATGTAGCTGCTGTTTTTAGGGCTTGTTTCGGGGATGTGTGGTGGTTTGTGGGGATGGTTTTCAGTGGTTATTAGGGGCTGTTTTGGCGGGTGTAGTGGCTGTAAAATTTTCGGCTATAGAGGGGTGAAATGTGGTGATATTCTCGGCAATTGATGAGGAGATGAGAGAAAATTTTTGTCTTGCTTCTTTGTCTTTTGCGTGAATTTGGAGGGATTGGAGAGGGCTTGGGCGTGGACTAGAGAGATGCTAGGGCTTTTGGCGTGAATGATGATCTTGTGGAGGGGGATGGCTTAGGTTTATTGTTGTTTATATAGAGGAGGGTTAGGGTTTCTCCTTGTCTCACAAGGAAGGGATTTTGGCACTAAAGATAGGATTTGATTTGGTGTTTGGACAAGGAAAGTTAAAGATGGAGGGGGGACAAGATTATTTTGTTTAAGAAGGTTGAATATTCAATTTGTTTTGTTTAGGCATGATATTTGTTACTTAGGCATATAATTTTTTGTTTAGGAAATTAGAATTTGTGATTTTTCTTAAATAGGTATGATTTTATTTAATGTCTCTCTTAATTTGGTAGGATTTAATTTAATGTTTTCTTATTTGGTATGATTAATTATTTTATTTATAATTCAATTAATTATTTAATTAATATTTAATTTAATTTGGGTGTATTTTAGAGGCCATGGGCGTGTGGGCCTAGATGTGTGTGTTGGTTTGTGTGGGCTAGGTGTGTGGGCTTGCGGGGGTTTTGGGCCGAGGTTAGGTGATTTGTGAGTGTCTTCGGCCGGGAACAATTTTTAAAATAGAAACTAAACGAGTTACTCGAAGCTAAACTAGTGAACTTAATCCGTCAATGAGTCGATTCTTGACTCTTCCTCCCCGATGTCCGTTTCTTGCGGCTTTCGCAACTTAAAAGGTAGTGCCTCCAAATGAGACTCATCATCGGGTTTCACATGCAAAAATGCAATGCCTACAGTCACCCCCACTTTGATGGGATTTGTGCAGTGTGTGACTTTGAACAATCCTATCAAAGTTATGCAATGCATTTTCACTTACCTGGCTCGCCAGCTGCCACCTTGACTTACCTGCTGCTGCTGCTCCGCCAAGCTGATGATGCAGTGGACCTCGATCCTGGGACACATCCCAATAACTACAACAACGACAACGGGGGCACCTCGACCCTGGGATGCATCCCGATACCGTTGGAAATGAGGGCCTCGCCCTCTAACGGATGATGTAGTGGGCCCTCGACCCTGGGACGCATCCCGAAACTACAACTGACAACAGGGGTACCTCGACCCTGGGACGCATCCCAAAACTGCTGACGATGTGGGCCTCGCCCTCAAGCTGATATGGGCCTCGCCCCTAAGTTGATATGGGCCTCACCCCCAAGCTGACATGGGCCTCGCCTTTAGACTGATGATGATGTGGGGCTTCGCCCCCAAGCAGATATGGGCCTCGCCCCCAAGCAGATATTGGCCTCGCCCTCGAACTGCTGCTTCATCCTTTCTTCGAACCTGCGAACACAAAACAAAAACAAACACGAAGAGAATGCAATGTTACTGTATGCCTGAATGATTTTCTTATTCCGTTGGGTTAGGTCTTCTGCCAATTCCCTTGGTAACTGCTCGGTCCTTTTCTTACTCAGGCAAAGTACTGCTTCAATCTATCTACGTTGATTGGTTCGGTGAACTCATTCCCTTCCAAGTCTGATAGTCTCACTGCTCCATTTCCCATTACTTTCTGCACTATGTAAGGTCCTTCCCAGTTAGGTTTGAACTTTCCTCTTGGATCTGTCATCGACGGCCTTGATTGCTTAAGTACCAAATCACCATTTCTGATCTTGGTGGGGCGTACTTTCTTTTTGAATGCTCGGGCTAGACTCTTCTGATACAACTGCATGTGATACAAAGACTTCATTCTTTTCTCATCCAGCAATGCTAACTGATCAAACCTCTGTGCGGCCCATTCTTCTTCCGGTAATTCTACCTCTGCTAGTACCCTCATAGACTGTATTTCCATTTCTACTGGCAATACTGCTTCCATTCCATAGACCAAAGTGTAAGGTGTGGCCCCCGTTGCTGTTCTTACTGATGTTCTGTACCCCCACAAAGCATATGGTAGTTTCTCGGCCCAATCTCTACAGTTCTCTGTCATCTTAGCTAAAATTGTCTTTATAGTCTTGTTGGCTGCCTCAACTGCCCCATTTGCCTGCGGCCTGTATGGTGACGACTTATGGTGGCCTATCCCGTATCTCTGTAGCATTGCCTTCATCTCTCCTTGAAACTGAACTCCGTTGTCTATCACTACATGATGCGGTATACCGTACCGACAAATTAGATTCTGAGCTATAAACTTTACCATCTGCTTTGCTGTAACATTGCGAACGACTCAGCTTCCACCCACTTTGAGAAGTAATCTACTGCTACTACTATGAAGCGATGCCCATTCGATGCATTCGGTGAATTTCTCCAATCATATCAATTCCCCATGCTGAGAAAGGCCAAGGCTCTGACAACCCGTGCAACTCTGTGTGCGGCAAGTGATTCAAATTACCATGTGCTTGACAATCATGACAGTGCTTTACCATCTTCGCAGTCTGCTTCCATGGTTGACCAGTAAAACCCCTGTCTCACAATCTTACGGGGCAGATTCAACCCGTTCTTGTGCGGACCACATACCCCGGCGTGTACTTCTTCCATTACATGCTGAGCTTCTTCTTTTCTCAAACACTTCAACTGAATACCGTTTGCTTGCCTCTTGTACAGTTCTCCTTTCAAGATCACATACTGAGAAGCTAACTTCTGAATGGCTATTCTGTCTTTTCTGCCTGCCCCTTCCGGGAGTTCCCCGTGTTCCAGATACCTCTGAATGTCATGATACCAAGGTTTACCATCGTCAACCTCTACTTCCAAAACTTTTCTGTGTCATAGACGGGTCTGCTTGCTGTTGTCAGTACCAATGGTCTCATTACTAACTTCTCTGGATTTTCCCAAGTTGCTGCAAGTGTAGCCAATGCGTCTCCCATCTGATTCTCTTCTCTCGGCAAGTGCTGAAACTTACAATCGGGGATAACCTGTGCCAACTTTCTGAGGTGAAGGAGGTAAGGTTTCAACCGTTCTTCTTTCAATTCCCATCCTCCTCGCATCTGCTGGACTACCAACATAGAATCTCTGTAGACTTCCACACTCTCAGCTTTCAAGGCTATCAATGCTCTCAACCTCTTGGCCAAAGGCAAAGTCTCTCCCTCGGTGGTCACTATCACGATCCCAATTCCGGCTCCCTTGTAATTTACTACTCCGTCAAAATACATCTTCCACCTCTGAATTGTTATTGCTTGGATCTCTTCATCTGGAAACTCAAACTTATACTGATCTCCCTCAACAGGTTGCAATGCCAAAAACTCTGCTACTGCTCGCCCTTTGATCACCTTGGAGGTGAGATACTCAATGTCGAACTCTGTCAGCAATACTAACCATCTACCTAGTTTTCCTACCAGTGAAGGCACCGAATGAAGATATTTTAGAGGATTCTCCTTTGCCATTACCTGGATCTTGTAAGACTGGAAATAATGCCGCAACTTTCTGGAAGCCCATACCACTGCATGACAGATCTTCTCTACTTCTTGATATCGAGCCTCATACGGAAGCATCTTCTTACTCAGATAATAGACTGCATGTTTCCACCCCTGTCTCATCTGCCTGTACCATCATCGCCCCCAGTGCTTCTGATTCTATAGCCAGATACAATATCAAAGGTTTGCCTGGTCTCGGAGGTTTCAATACAGGAGGCTTTACCAAGTACTCTCTGATTTTGTCAAGGCTGTCTGACACTGTTCATTCCATCTCACAGGCTGATTTTTTCTCAACAGTTTGAAGATAGGCTCACACACTGATGTCAACTTGGCAATGAATCGACTGATGTACTGAATCTTTCCCAAGAATGCTCTGACTTCTTTCTCTCTCTTCGGTGCCGGCATCTCAGTAATTGTCTTGATTTTCTCAGAATCCACCTCTATTCCACCCATTCCCACTGTGTGACCCAGTAATTTCCCTGACGTCACTCCAAACACACACTTCTTAGGATTTAACCGCAAGTTTCATTTATCAACTCTTTGAAGGAACTTTTCAAGTGCCTCTATATGCCCGATTCTTGTCTCTGATTTCACCATCATGTCATCCACATACACTTCAATATCCTTGTGCATCAAATCATGAAATAATGTAGTGGCCATCCGCTGATAAGTAGCTCCTGCATTCTTAAGCCCAAACGGCATTACCTTGTAACAATAAGTGCCCCACTCTGTGACGAAGGCAGTTTTGTGCTTGTCTTCTTCAGCCATAAGAACCTGATTATACCCTGAAAACCCATCCGCAAATGAGTACATAGCAGATAAAGCCGCACTATCAACCAGAACATCTATGTGCGGTAGTGGAAAATCATCTTTCGGGCAGGCCTTGTTGAGATCTCTGTAATCCACACATATTCTGAATTTTCCGTCCTTCTTCGGCACTGGCACAATGTTGGCTAACCACTCGGGATACTTCACTACTGCTAGGAACCCGACATCTATCTGTTTCTTAACTTATTCTCTAACTTTCTCAGCCCATTCTGGTCTCATCCGTCGAAGCTTCTGTTTCACTGGCCTCATATTCGGATAAGTTGGAATTGTGTGTTGGGCAATGCTTCTGTCTACCCCAGGCATGTCCTCATAGGACCAAGCAAACACTTTGGCATATCTGATCAATACTTCTTCTAGTTTCTCCCGCTCTTCATCAGCGGTAACTTCACTTGCAATCAGAATTTCCTTGGGATTCTCAGGTGTACCAAGGTTAAATGCATTTGTTTTGGCCGAGCTGATATCAAATATACTTGATTCGTGCAGAGTAAAAGAAAATGACTCAGGCAAGTAAGCAAAAGAGATGTCTTTATTATTGGATAATGCGGAAGTACATTCAAACAAATCAGGAAGGTAAATGTCTTCATCACTCATAGACACTTCTTCCTCTACAACCGGGTTCTTTCCGAGCTTCTTATCTCCCTCAAGAGTCAGACTTTCTAACTTCATTAGTTCTTCTTCCCACTTCTCTTCTTCATTCTTTGCAGCATTTTCCATTATTGGCTTTTTTCCCAATATATCCTGGAAGATCTCAAACCCTGGTACCACAAATTCCATTAACTTCCACAGGCTCAGGCTCACCTTGATACCCTGAAGCCTTCACAAAGCAATCCATCAGTTTCAGGCCCTTCTTCCTGACCTTCGGCTTTTCTTCTCATCAGACTTGTACCCCAAACCCTTCCGAGTAGTCTGTCCTCTGAAATCTGGCAGTTTTGAACCCTCACCCGGCTCATACTTCATTTTTCCCATGATCCTAGCTACCTTAGGATCCACCCATTCCTCAAAAGTTGCCGACACTTGGAACCTTGTGAAAGGCGGTACTTCCAAAGCGGCCACAACATTATCTACCTCAGCTCGGACAGTAACAATTTCCCCCCCATACGGGAACTTAATCATCTGGTGCAGAGTAGAGGGCACACCCCCAAGCTTATGAAACCAGGGCCTTCCCAACAAAAAGGCAAAAGTGGCTGGGATATCCAGCACTGTAAACTCAACTCTCTTCGTCCTCAACTGGGCCACTTTAACCATAGCCATAAAAGTACCTTCCACTCCGCGCTTACTGTCATCATAAGCTTTAATGGTCATGTTGGAGGGGTCCAAGTCTGTTGCCTTTATGCCCAGCCTGGCCAAAATCTTCAACGGGCACACATTGATGGCCAAACCATCATCCACTATTACATATGAAGTCTTCTTACCCTTCACTTCAGCTCTGATAAACAAAGGCCTGTTATGATTTCTACCCTCAGCCGGAAGTTCTTCTTCTGAAAAAGATATCATTTGTAAAGTTTCTCCTCGTACCGACCCGACAAGCATTGCGGGGTTGGCATCCTCAGGCACCACAATTTTATTCAAGGCCTCAACCATGGCCTGCCTATGCTCTTGAGATGTGCACAGTAATTCCCAGATGCTAACCTGAGCCCGGGTCTTTTTCAACTGCTTCAACACTGTATCCCCTCAGCATTCTCTGCACTTTCCACCACCACTTCTCTACCATCGGTCAAGGCTTCCTTACCCCTTTCCGCCACATCATTGTAAAAGCGGCCGCTGCGGGTCATTCCCCTCACTTCTTCCTCATCACCACTAGAGAAATCAAGCCAAAAGTTCTTTCCTTGCTCAGTCTCATCTTCACTATTATCCTAGATTCCCAGGCAAAAGGCTTGAGGGTGAAAGGATTTTAGGACAAGGTCTTCTGGGAGGCCTGAATTGATCATATAGGTTGGTGGGGGTACGACACGGTAGTTGGGTAATGGATTTCTGTGTGTGTTAGGCTGTTCTGTTTCTGGGTCGGGTATTTTCTTGGAATCTATCAGGTCTTGGATTTCATGGCGGAGTCGGGTGCAATTATCAGTGTCATGGCCTTTCTGTTGGTGGAAGTGACAGTAAAGGTTTAGGTTGTAATGTGATGGTGGGGGATTAGGTAATGGTTTGGCCTCCAAGGGTTTTAGAAGTCCTTGTCTTTTTAATTTCTCCAACACCTTAGACAAGGGTCTCCCCAAGTTGGAGAATCTCCGGTTCCGGATGGCAGTAATCTCCGCAGAGACAGGTTTGGTGCCTGATGTCCCCCCAATAGGCCTCCTACTTAGGCCATAAAACTTCCTGTTTTCCGCCTCTCCTCTTCAATGTCCATGACAGTTTCCCTCAACTGCCGAAAGTCTGTAATCATGGAGGTCATCCTCCTCAGTTTCCCATAGATGGAGGGCTTGGTGCCCTTGATAATCATCTTAATTTGGTTCTTCTCAGAGGGCCTAGTCTGCATTTTCAACAACTGACTTCTCCATCGGTCCATATCCCTTGAAGCTTTCCTCCGGCTTCTGTTTGTGTTCTCCAAATCACGGAGTGACAAATCAATCTCCAAGTCCGTGACGTACTGCTTTAGAAAAGCATCAGCCAACTCCCTCCAATCTTCCCTAACCTTCTTCTCAAGGTTGTGATACCAAACTACCGGTGCCCCTTCAAGTGACATTCCAAACATTTTCAGCGCCTGGCGCTTGGACAAACCCACTGAACTCATGACTGAAACATACTGACGGAGATGGACCCTCGGATCCCCATTCCCATTAAACTTAGCCATGTCCGGCATCTTGAACTGAGCCGGCATCTGTTCTTCGAAGGTCATTGCCTCATAATCTAACAACTCTTCATACTTACCCCTCATCTTGCGGGTAACTATTTCAACCTGATCCCGAAGTTTTTGAAATTTTGCTGGAGACCCAATCATTTTGCATGTTGCATATTCTGCCATGTCGTCATCAAAAGCGGGGACATCATCCCCCAACCCAATCAGAGGCTCCTCACGCCTCACATTTTCAGAATTTCCCCCAGCACGGGGCACAGCCATACCAGCCACAGCAGTAGTCAAGGCTTGCAGCTGTTCAGTAATCTTTGTGAGACTGTTTTCCAACTGATCCATACGGGATACCTCAATATCTGATTCACTCATGTCTGTTCTCGATTTTTTGGTGAGTCTTGTCCCTTCTCTAACCCAAACGGTATCTATGATGTCATTTTTAAAGACACAGAGGGTGTTAACATAATATATGTATGCATGATGTGCATGAGAAGCATATAATATATAAATCATACTAAGTCAATAAAATTTTCAAACAAATCGACTTATTATCATTTTAGAAGCTTTCGGGCTAACTATCATAAGAGTGAACCCGTCCCAGTTTAAATGGCCCAACGAGTTCATATCTTATGGCAAGGAGCCCAACTAAATCCAAATGATAACATTCCGAACACAATCACAAAATGGCCAATCGTCATTTAGAAGCCTTTGGCCCAATAATCATAAGATATGTTCTTGTCCAGTTTAAATGGCCCAACAAGCCCATATCTCATGACAAAAGATCCAAAGGGATCCAGATAGCAATGTTCCCAAACACAAGCATACAATGGAGATAATATAAGCATAAAATAATAATTTCTACAGTGTGGCCCACCATCATTTCAGAAGCTTTGGGCCTAATTGTCATAAGATACGAACTCGCCCCAGTTTAAATGGCCCAGCAAGTTCACATTTTGACAAAGAGTCCAACCGCATCAAAATAAGAGTGGTCCTAAAGCACAAGGAAATATTTGTTTAGGCTACACAACCGGTCTACGCGTGGGTTCGTGGGAGTATGGACAAAGACTCTTGTCGGCGAAGGATTGCCCACAACTAGGTCTCCCCACTCAAGGGTTCGAGCGACCAAGCAAGCGCACCCTTTTTATACCTTACGGTACGTGCCAACAAGTCATGGTGTGTGACTAACTGTCAAATGGATTCCTTGTTGCAGATTCCCCAGAGGGAAGGTGGAGCGAGGCTCACTTAAGTACCCAACCTCTTAGGCTCTTATCGCTTGGTGACAGGAATAAGCAACAAATCCTCCAAATTAGTATGTCCCAACAGGCTAATGGTAATGATCATTTAGGTGCCTTCACAGCTTTTCCTCGAAAGGTAGTGAGTGAGGGAAGACACCAAACCACTAACTAGCCTTAAAATGTCTTTAATCAACAACCCCATTTTACCCATTTGTAGACACGGTTAATTAAAGCATAAATCTATACATTACAAGGCATTGCTTCGGGGCCGATTCTCTATCCCCAGTGGAGTCGCCAGACTGTGGACAACAGGACCTGGGCGACGCATGCTGTTCTAGGCATGGGGCCTAGTTGGGAGTACGGAGTAGCCAGCAAGGGCTAAACCGGAGAATAAGGAGTCGCCACCCGGTGTGAACCAGGACAAAGATTTAAGGCCGCACTCACCCCTCGCAAGGGAAGACCTCAAACCATTGGGTTCGGAATGGTCCCTTACTTAATGCCACTTGTGTAATGTAAGATTTATGCAATAATCCAACCAAGCCTATGACATATATTTCAAAGTCCACCACAATCCTAAGTTCACATACATGAATATAAAGCTTACATCTAAACATACATGAAATCAAGTCCTATTGCTAAGTTTGCATGCAACAACAAGCATATAAAATCATAAGAGTTCAATCATTCATGCCAACATAAACACAAACAACCATGGCAATATTGTCATGCAATATAAAGGAATCAAAATAACAGCGAACATCTCATGTTATAAGCGCATTATAAAGGCATATGAAACAAGATCAAAATAACCGCATAATAAACAAAATCAACATAAGCGCATAACTTGAAGAGATTAAGAAAGATGCGAATTAAACACGCAAAAGATAAACCACTAAAGATGCACTCGTACATTAAAGATAAACGTGCCATGATATAATGCCAAAGAGTGTGATTAATCATGATTGGAAGAAGAAAAACGCAAAGAATGAGAGAGATGCAAGTGCGCACATGTGGACACTACAAATTTCTGATTAAGCATGTTATATGTGATGCGAAAGATGATAACTAATATGGGCACAAACATGCATGTGAATACTTTTCCAAGTGGTACGTGGAATTGTATCCCAAGTACAGACCGCACTACCGTCCATTCGGAATCGGCTACGGAATTTACGTCTGGGTTTCCATCCGATATACCACAAGAAATAATGTCCACACGCCTTCACAACATGGATGCATAAATTGTAATACATTAAGCCAAGACTAAGGTAGATGATGCAACTATACGGAATTTCATAATACATGCATGAATAAGGCAATGATGTACAAAAGAATCAGTGACATAACAAGAAGCGCGGTGAAGCATCGTGGTAAAGGATCTTATCCCCGTGAAACGGAGGGCCTTTAATTCGACTTACTAAGCCCATGCGCAATGATCATATAATATGCATAAAATAAAGGCATAATAGTAAAGACAAGATATCGGACTTTGTATATCTGATTGAACACATCTTACTTCCAATCGAATGTACGTCATCCGGTGCGGCGAAGCATCGTGGTAAATGATTTTATCCCCGTGAAACGGAGGGCCTTTAATCTGACTTACTAAGCCCATACGCAATAAACATATAATATGCACAAATAAAGACAGAAGTAAACACAAAAATACTCGGCGCGGTGAAGCATCGTGGTAAATGATCTTATCCCCGTGAAACAGAGGGCCTTTAATCCGACTTACTAAGCCCATGCGTAATGAACATATAATATGCATAAAATAAAGGCATAATAACAAAGACAAGATATCGAACTTTGTATATCCGATTGAACACATCTCACGTCCAATCTAATGTACGTCATCCGGTGCGGTGAAGCATCGTGGTAAGGATTTTATCCCCGTGAAACGAATGGCCTTTAATCCGACTTACTAAGCCCATGCGCAATAAACACATAATATGCATAAATAAAGTCAAAAGTAAACATAAAAATTCTCGGCGCGGCGAAGCATCGTGGTAAAGGATTTTAACCTCTTCAATTAGAGGACCTTTCATCGCACTTACTAAGCCCATGCACTTTTCTCATCATTACATAAATAAATAACGTGCAGAAAATTAAATGGCGGAATAATTAAACAACTCAAAATTAAACAAAAGAACATGCCGTTTACTCAAGTGGTACGTGGAGTTGTGGCCCGAGTACAGATCATACTACCGTCCATTCGGAATCGGCTATGAAATTTACGTCCGGGTTTCCATCCGATATACCTCAAGAGGCGACACGCCTTTCATTTTATCCAATGCCCACAACACACATCATATTCATAACACATACATATTTATCTACTCAAGGGCCGCAACATGCATTTAAACATCATAATCATGCGAATAAAGCTCAATGAATAGTAAAAACGAAACTGAAAACAAGTGTGAAAAATACCCTCAGGTCTAACCTTTTTTGCCGACTTTTGGGCTTGCGTTTCGCGGAGATCGGAAGGGTAAAGCTCCTCAACTTCTCCGGTTCACTGGTTTAGCATCTTAGCTCACTGTTTTGCTGTTTTGCTCGCTGTTTGGTCTCCGATTTGCTACTGTTTTCGCTGTATTTCTGCTCACTGTTTAGCTCACTGTTTTGGTGTTTTAGGCTACTATTTTTGATGTTTTTAAAGGCTTTAAGTGCATATTTTTTTGTGGTTTCTTAAGGATTAAATGTGCAGTTTTTTGTTATTGGTTTGGGTATTTTTGGGGGCTGTTTGGGGCTAAATCTTGGTGATGTGGCTGCTGTTTTACGTGCACTGTTTGTGTTTTCAGGAGGGCGCTGTTTTGGTGTTTTTGGCATTGATGTAGCTGCTGTTTTTAGGGCTTGTTTCGGGGATGTGTGGCGGTTTACGGGGATGGTTTTCAGTGGTTATTAGGGGCTGTTTTGGCGGGTGTAGTGGCTGTAAAATTTTCGGCTATAGAGGGGTGAAAGGTGGTGATATTCTCGGCAATTGATGAGGAGATGAAGAGAAAATTTTTGTCTTGCTTCTTTGTCTTTTGCGTGAATTTGGAGGGATTGGAGAGGGCTTGGGCGTGGACTAGAGAGATGCTAGGGCTTGGGCGTGAATGATGATCTTGTGAAGGGGGGATGGCTTTGGTTTATTGTTGTTTATATAGAGGAGGGTTAGGGTTTCTCCTTGTCTCACAAGGAAGGGATTTTGGCACTAAAGATAGGATTTGATTTGGTGTTTGGACAAGGAAAGTCAAAGATTGAGGGGGGACAAGATTATTTTGGTTTAGGAAGGTTGAATATTCAATTTGCTTTGTTTAGGCATGATATTTGTTACTTAGACATATAATATTTTTGTTTAGGAAATTAGAATTTGTGATTTGTCTTAAATAGGTATGATTTTATTTAATGTCTCTCTTAATTTGGTAGGATTTAATTTAATGTTTCTTTAATTTGGTAAATGATTTAATTATTTTATTTAATTCAATTACATTATTTAATTAATATTTAATTTAATTTGGGTGTATTTTAGAGGCCATGGGCGTGTGGGCCTAGATGGGTGTGTGTTGGTTTGTGTGGGCTAGGTGTGTGGGCTTGCGGGGGGTTTTGGGCCGAGGTTAGGTGATTTGTGAGTGTCTTGGGCCGGGAATAATTTTTAAAATAGAAACTAAACGAGTTACTCGAAGCTAAACTAGTGAACTTAATCCGTCAATGAGTCGATTCTTGACTCTTCCATTCCGATGTCTGTTTCCCGCGGCTTTCGCAACTTAAAAGGTAGTGCCTCCAACTGAGACTCATCATCGGGTTTCACATGCAAAAATGCAATGCCTATAGGGACGCCCCTAGATCCTCAGCGCTCAGATGGTACATTCCTGGGCGAAGATGCGCCTATGGGCGGAGATGCCCCTTCGGACGGAGATGCCCCTTCGGGCGGAGATGCGCCTACGGGCGGAGATGCGCCTTCGGGCGGAGATGCGCGTAAGGGCGGAGATTTGGTTTTCAGAAAAAGGATTTCAGATTTCAGTTTGGTTTTCAGAAAAAAGGATTTCAGATTTCAGTTTGGTTTTCAGAAAAAGGATTTCAGATTTCAGTTTGGTTTTCAGAAAAAAAAAAGACCTTAGATTTCAGTTTTCAGAAAAGAACTTAGAAAGACGATTTTAGAAAGAAATTAAAAAAAAAAAAGAAGAAAGATTTTCAGAAAGAGTTTTCAGATTTCAGATCCCAGTAAACAGCTCTCAGAAACAAGACTTTAGAAACAGTTTCCAAATATCAGAGATTCAAACATGATTTTAGAAAGAAAAGTTTTATTAAGAGGTTTTCAAACTGAGATTCGGAAATAATTTCCAGAAAACAGTTTCTCAGAAAAAGTATTTTCTAAAAGCATAACATGTTAGAGCAATAGGATTTATCATCATGCATGTATATCATGGATTCTGGTGATTCTTAGAACACATATAGTAGATGACAAAGCATCATAGCATGAGTACATTTGATTCATACCATTAACATTGATACATGATCTCATTATTATGCTTATGTATATATGTGGATGATTTTGTGTATAGCATGTTCATATCGAAGTAACATGTGTAGAATACAAGTACATAGTAGCATGGTCAGTGATAATGGATTTGAACTTTGTAGTTCAAGATAAATGAATATAACGCTTCTTAAGAAAATATGTTAGTACATATGTATGCATAAGAGGTTTATGACTTATAATGAATATATGTTATATATTATGAGCACGATATACAGGTGTTATAGAATTATGACTTATGAGGTACGTATGAGGTTTGGTTTCGTATATGTATTATAGAGCATTATGAATTCAAGTAAGTATGTAAGATTAGTAATATAAATGTGATGTAAGAATGTAAGTGAGTGATTTAATCTTAAACTGTATGTATGTAATAAAAGAATGAGATGAATAATAGTATAGAGAAAGCTGAATTGATGATACTTCTGACATCTGAAAAATAAAGGAGTTAAGTAGAATTTAAATAGTATGTTTTGGTTAATATGTTAACTATGAAATCTTATATGGGAGTTGTATACAGTTTGAGAGTCAAGAAGGGAAATGTAATTGCTTGATTACAGTAAAAGATAGGTTAAGAAATTTAATAGAACGAAAATATAAGCTATTGTGTGTTTATGTTGTATTTATGAGTATGATTACCTACTGAGTCTTATGACTCACTATACTGCAGTGTTTGAGATTTACAGGTTGGCGACCTAAATGGCCGACCGTGGATTACAGAGTTTCGAAGCAGTCGGATAGCAGCGTTATAGTCAGCCAGTCACCAAGTCTTGGGGAAGTCGAGTCTTGGCTATTTGAGCAGTGTTGAGACGTGCTGAGCACAGATACTTATATTGTAAAGTGTTTGTACATGTGTTCTTTCGGGCATGGAGCCCTGGTTGTATTATGCCTTTTGTCTGCATCGCAAATTTGTTGGGTCCTTGGTTTTCATTGAGGTTGTGATTCCGGCCTGAGGCCCAGATTTTATGTTTATGTTGTATTTGGATGCTGGCTCCAGACCAGGTTGCATGATGATACGAATACATCATGCCGAAATTTTGTTAGAATCAGAGGCTTATGGAGATGGGTTTAGCCTGTCTCCTGCCGGAAGCTACAAAGGTGGAAGCCATATTTTGTGGATCATTCCAAAACAATTGGCAGATGAAAACCTCATCGAAAAATCAAACTGAGAAAAATGCATTATTTCAGGTATATCTAAACAACTTATTGAAATGATCAATCATATTGATGGTTTCATTGCTTTACCATTTTAGCTAGACATGTTGGAAGAAATATTCACAGTTACATCATGGGCAAACTTGAACATCCATCAAAAACCCATTGGACTACATAATGTGGATGGATTTTTCGATTTTCTTTTTGTATTTCTTGCAAATGCAAACAAATATGGGTTCATCTCAAAACCAGTAAAATATATAAAATATTTATTTCTAACTTGAATAAAGGCAGATGGATTGATTAACCGACTCTTAGCCTATGAACCAAAAATTGACCCCATTCTTTCCAAATTAAACTGGTCAGATAATGATCGTGGCAAGAAGGGTAAATTAGATTTAGATCTTAATCAGTAAATTTAGCCGTAGATTTCATAGAAATCAGAAAATCTCTTCTAAACTCTAATTCTTCTTTTTAAGATATTGGGACAATGTCTCGACTAGGTTTGGGGGAGGGGATAGTTAACTTATTTGTTTAAGTTTGTTGTGTTGCTATTATTTTGTGTATGAAAAATATATGTTTTGATGTTCTTTTTCAAATTTCTGACTAATCAAGTGGAATTATTGTTCGGAGATGGTTGAGTAAGGAGTTTCTGCTACTGAAATATATCTTATCCTAATTCGTAACAAGTTAATTTTTGTTTATTTCCTTTTGAATTATTTAAATTTGTGAATTCTCCATAATATTGATTAAAATTGACCTTCATATGCTCATTTGATAAGTATTATAAACATACACGGTAACATATGATATGAATTGTATGTTAAAATTTTATAATATCCAGTTCTCTAGTTTATTGAAGCCAGCACCTAAAGGCAGTGAAATGTGTGTTTATATAACAAATGATGAATAAAAACAGACCAAAATTTTACTTAGTAACTGGGTGTCTTGCCTGGCCAGCATCGACTGTTCGCTTCAAACGGTATGACTTAAGTTAGTTAGATAACAATAAGCATCCATTAGTAACCGAACATCTTGCCTCATTAAGTAGTGATCATTCGCGTCAAACGATAGAGATTTACTAGTTTAAAAATAAAGCTATTACGCAGTAACCAGACATCTTTTCTCAGCAAGCAGTATTGTTCGAGTCAAATGGTAGAGCTTGAAAAAATATTTATTGTTTATATATAAACTTTCATTGCAAAATGTGTTAACTCTAACATAACTTTAGTACAAAGATATTACTGTCTTTTCAACTACACTTGTGAATTTTGTGGGCACAATGAATTGATTAATACCTTGTTAATTGTGTATATGGAGAATGGTAAAAAACATAGGAGAATTTACTTATTTGGTAATTTAGAAAGAAGGAAAACAACTACTAACTTGGATAAGAATTTCACTTGTTAGTTACTAACTTGTTTATTTCTTTTCTTTTAAATTTTTATTTTTGTGTAATTGTCGTTGCTTGACGTTTGTGGATATCGCCATTGTAACCCTCATGAGACTATAACTGGTCCACTAAGGACACTGAGGGGTTTAAATCCTTGTTGTATACGCTAAATACTACAGTCATCCATACAAAAGTGACTTAAGTTAATTTTGTCTTAGTTGTTTATTTCATTTTGTTTTGTTTGTTTTGCTCGAGGACTAGCAAAATGTTAGGTTTGAAGGTGTGATGAGTGGAAAATATATCAATATTTACTGCCCTTTTGATATATATTTTTTTTTTTATAGTTTCTTGAGTTTTTTTGAATATTTTGATGTGTTTTGTTTGTTTTGCAGATAAATAAAGCTTTAGGACTCAATGGAATCAAATCGGGGCTAAAACGATAAAAAACGAACAGAAAATAGCAAAATTAGAATTTTAACTATTACTCATCACGACACGCAGGACCCCAGTGTCACGACGTATCACAATAAGCACCAAAAGTGCACCATGCCGACACATGTCTTCAACTATTCATAGAATCGGGACGCGCAAGTCTTCACATGTGATGACGCTAGATAAAACCGCCTAAAACACGTTGCAAGCTGTGCGCGTCGCGATGCGCAAGCCTTCACGCGTAGCGACGCAGACCCGAAATATTATTCGATAAATACAGGCTTTCTCATTTGTAAATTTTCATACTTTCATTGAGGTTTTTATTAATGAACTTAAGGATTGTATCTTGTTTGTATTTATTTTTTTTTTATTTTAATTATGTATTTTTATTTTTAGTAATAATTATTTTATGTTTTTACGCTTGGGAAATGATCAAGCTTTTAATATGACAATTTAGATTAATCTCCCTTATTTTATAATATATAAATTGTTTTTTAACCTGGCATAATTGGATACCGCCTATATGGTCGGTTGGAATTATTTAACATATTTTTAACCTGACAAAATTGGATACCACGTATATGGTCGGTTAGATTTATATAATTAATTTATATATTATAATGAGGGAGATTTCTAGATTTGAAATATTAAAGGTGGATCCCCCAACCCCAGCATTTTATATTAAATATAGAGAAGTGATGAAGCATAATATTCACGAGTTTAATAATTTATTTTCTTTTATATTGTGTTGTACATTGGTTTGTTTATTGAATTCTAACCTTAATGCTTCTTGTTGCCTGATCACCTGTAAGATTGATGTGGTAAACCTAAAATGAACTTAGAAAATAGATTTTATGTTTCAGCCTTAGATTTAATAGCTCACGATCTCACCTTAGAGATTTCCTTCTAGGACAGGAATAAACCTATCGGGCCTGGGTAGCCATAATTAGAACTTGACCTTAATGAATTCAGGTAACTTAGTTAGCATAGGAATATTGTTAATTATGTTACTTTGGGTGTCATATTCGACAATCGGAAGAGGCTTATGCATATCTTCGTGTTCCATGTTAACAACTAATATATTTCACCTGTATAGGAGAATCAATTCATCATTAGAATAATAATGGGCGGATTCAAAACCTTAGATGTTTTCATTATTATTAATTTTTCTCGTTTGTATTTGAATTTTATTTATTTAGTTAAACCATCTTGATTCACAAACTTTGATTTGCTTTACTGTTTCGATTTCATTTATTTTCACATACAAGAACTAAATTTTTTGATTTTAACGGTCTATTTCACCATTCATCTAATCATTTTCGTTTTGCAGGTACTAGTGCAATTATTACTCATATTTTTTTAATGATCGATAAATTCATCTCATCGATTCTTTCTTCGACATATCTAGATAAATGAGAAAATTGGACACAACTTTAAATCGATGGGTCACTCAAATCTGTGTTTTTTTAGATCTAACTCTGGGTCTAAACCAGAATTTGTTGATACCGCAAAAGAATTGGGAAGAGTTATTACGAAAATAAACATGCACTTAGTAAATGATAGTGGCAATATTAGATTGATGGGATGCTTTTCAAAAACTTTGTAAAAAGGTGGCAGCCATGTTTTCGGGATCATTCCAAAATCATTGGCAGATGAAAACCTTATAGGAAAGTCAAACTGAGAAGAATGCATTATTTCAGGTATATCTGAACAACTTATTGAAATGATCAATCATGTTGACGCTTTCATTGCTTTACCAGTTCGACTAGGCATATTGGAAGAAATATTCACAGTTGCGTCATGGGCAAACTTGAACATCCATAAAAAACCTATTGGACTACTTAATGTGGATGGATTTTTCGATTTTCTTTTTGTATTTCTTGCAAATGCCAACAAAATAGGTTCATCTCAAAACCAATAAAAGAAATATTTCTAACATGAAGAAAGGCTGATGAATTGATTAACCAACTCATCGCCTATGAACTAAAAATCGACCCCATTCTTTCCAAGTTAAACTGGTCAGCTAACGATCGTGGCAAGAAGCGTAAATTGGACTTAGTTCTTAATATGTAAATTTTAGTCTTACATTTCACAGTAACGAGATAATGTCTTTTAAACTCTTCTTCTTCTTCTTTTTAAGACATTGGGACAATGTCTCGATTAGGTTTGGGGGATGGGATAGTTGACTTGTTTGTTTAAGATTTGTTGTGTTGCTATTATTTTGTGTAAAAAAATTATGTTTTGATGTTCTTTTTCAAATTTCTGACTAATCAAGTGGAATTCTTGTTCGTAGATAGTTGAGTAAGGAGTTTCTGTACCTGAAATGCATCTCATCCTAATTCATAACCAGAAAGTTTATTTCCTTATGAATTATTTAAATTTGTGAATTCTCCATAATATTGATTAAAGCTGACCTTCATATGCTCATTTGACAGGTATTATCAACACACACGGTAATATATGAACATGGATTGTATGTTAAAATTTTATAATATCTAGTTCTCTAGTTTATTGGAGCCAGCACCTAAAGGTAATGAAAGGTATGTTTATATAAAAAAAATGATGGATAAAAATTGACCATGCTCTTACTTAGTAACTGGGCATCTTGCCTGGCCAGTAGTGACTGTTCGCGTCAAACGGTATGACTTGAGTTAGTTATAATAGTAAGCTTCCACTTATAAACCGGACTTCTTGCCTCAGTAAGTAGTGATCGTTCGCATCAAATGATAGAGCTTAACTAGTTTAAAAATAAAGTTATTATTCAGTAACCGGACATCTTGTCTTAGTAAACAGTATTGTTCGAGTCAAATGGTAGAGCTTGAAAAAAATATTTATGGTTTATATATAAACTTTCATTGCAAAAAGGTGTTAACTCTAACATAACTTTAGTACAAAGATATTATTGTCTTTTCAACTACACTTGTGAATATTATGGACACAATGAATTGATTAATATCTTGTTAATTGTGTATATGGAGAATGGTGAAAAACATAGGAGAACCTTGTTAATTGTGTATATGGAGAATGGTGAAAAATATAGGAGAATTTACTTACTTGGTAATTTAGAAAGAAAGAAAATAACTACAAACTGGGATAAGAATTTCACTTGTCAGTTACTAACTTATTTATTTCTTTCTTTTAACTTTTTATTTTTTTGTATTTTTCTTTGCTTGACGTTTGTGGGTATTGTCACTGTAACCCTCATGAGTCTATAACTGGTCCACTAGGGACACTTAGGGGTTTAAAGGATTTTTGTATACGCTAAATACTACCATCATCCCTACAAAAGTAACTTAGGTTAATTTAGTCTTAGTTGTTTATTTCATTTTGTTTTGTTTGCTTTACTTGAGGACTAGCAAAATTTTAGGTTTGAAGGTGTGATGAGTGGAAAATATTTCAATATTTACCGCCATTTTGATATTTAGTATAGTTTCCTGAGTTTTGTGAACATTTTGATGTTTTTTTGTTTGTTTTACAGATAAATAAAGTTTTGGGACTCAATTGAATCAACTCGGGGCTAAAACGATAAAAAACGGATAAAAAATGGCAAATTATAATTTTAGCTGTTACTCATCACCACATGCAGGACCGCTGTGTCACGACGTATCACTATAAGCACCAAAAGTGCACCCTACCGACACATGTCTTCAACTATTCATAGAGTCGAGAAGCGCAAGTCTTCACATGTCATGATGCTAGATGAAATCACATAAAACACGTTGCCAACTGTACCCGTCGAGATGCGCAAGCCTTCACGCGTCGCGATGCAGGCCCAAAATTTTATCGATAAATACAAGCTTTCTAATTTGTAAAATTTCATACTTTCCTTGAGGTTTTATGAAGGAACTTAAAGATTTTATCTTTTTTGTATTTATTTTTAGTATTTTAATTATGTACTTTTATTTTTAGTAATAAGTTTATGTTTTTTACTTTCTTTTATTTTTAGTAATTAATTTTCGCTGGGGGAAGGATCAAGCTTTTAATATGGTAATTTAGATTAATCTCCCTTATTTTATATTATAAATTAATTTTAACCTGACATAATTGGATACCGCCTATATAGTCGATTGGAATTATTTAATATCTTTTTAACCTGACATAATTGGATACCACCTATATGCCGGTTAGATTTAATATAATTAATTTATATATTATAATAAGGGAGATTTCTAGATTTGAAATATTAAAGGTGGATCCCCCAACCCCAGCATTTTATATTAAATATAGGGAAGTGATGAAGCACAATATTCACGAGTTTAATAATTTGTTTTCTTTTATATTGTGTTGTACATTGATTTGTTTATTGAATCCTAACCTTAATGCTTCTGGTTGTCTGATCAACAATAAGATAGATGTGGTAAACCTAAAATGAATTTGGAAAATAGATTTTATATTTCAGTCTTAGATTCAATAGCTCACGATCTCGCCTTAGATTTTCCTTCTAGGATAGGAATATACCTATCAGGCATGGGTAGCCAAAATTGGAACTGGACCTTCATGAATTCAGGTAACTTAGTTAACATAAAATATTGTAATTATGTTACTTTGGGTGTCGTATTCGACAATCGGAAGAGGCTTATGCATATCTTCGTGTTCCATGTTACAACTAATATTTACACATGTATAGGAGAATTAATTCATCATTAGAATAATATTGTGCAGATTCATAACCTTAGATATTTCTTTATTAATAATTTTTTTGTTTATATTTTTTTGTTTATTTATTTAGTTAAACCTCTTGATTCACAAAACTTTGATTGCTTTAATGTTTGATTTCCTTTATTTTCACCGACAAGAACTAATTTTTTTGATTTTAACGGTCTATTCCACCATCATATAATAATTTTCATTTGGCAGGTACTAGTGCAATTATTATTAATATTTTTTCACGATATATAAATTCAGTTCATCGATTATTTCTTCGACACATCTAGATAAAAGAGAAAAATGGACACAACTTCAAACCGACGGGTCAATCATATCTGTGTATTTTTTAGATCTAACTCTCGGTCTAAACCAGAATTTATTGCTGCAGCAAAAAAATTGGGAAGATTTATTATGGAAAGAAACATGCACTTAGTATATGACAGCGACAATATTGGATTGATGGGATGTGTTAAAAACTTTGCAAGATTGTGGCAGCCATGTTTTAGGGATTATTCCAAAATCATTGACAGATGAAAAACCTCATCGGAAATCAAATTGAGAAGAATGCATTATTTCAGGTATATTTGAACAACTTATTGAAATGATCAATCATGTTGACGCTTTCATTTCTTTACCAGTTCGGCTAGGCATGTTGGAAGAAATATTCACAGTTGCATCATGGGCAAACTTGAACATCCATCAAAAAACCCATTGGACTACTTATATGGATGGATTTTTCGATTTTCTTTTTGTATTTCTTGCAAATGCCAACAAACATTGGTTCATCTTAAAACCAATAAAAGATATATTTCTAACTTGAAGAAATGTTGAAGAATTGATTAACCGACCCTTAGCCTATGAACCAAAAATCGACCCCATTCTTTTGAAGTTAAACTGGTCAGATAAAGATCATGGCAAGATGTGTAAATGTGACTTAGAATCTTAATCTGTAAATTTTAGTCATAGATTTTGAAGTAACCAGATAATGTCTTCTAAACTCTTCTTCTTCTTTTTAAGACATTGGGACAATGTCTCGATTAGGTTTGAGGGAGGGGATAATTGACTTTTGTTTAAGATTTGTTGTGTTGCTATTATTTATGTAAAGAAAATGTGTGTTTTGACGTTTTCTCAAAATTTCTGACTAAACAAGTGGAATTGTTGTTCGGAGATAGTTGAGTAAGGAGTTTCTGCTCCTGAAATATATCTCATCCTAATTCATAACAAGTTAATTTTTATTTATTTCCTTTTGAATTATTTAAATTTGTGAATTCTCCATAATATTGATTAAAATTGACCTTCAAATGCTCATTTGACAGGTATTATCAACATACACGGTAACATATGAACATGGATTGTATGTTAAATTTTATAATATCAAGTTCTCTTGTTTATTGGAGCCAGCACCTAAAGGTAGTGAAATGTGTGTTTATATAAAAAAAAATGATGAATAAAATTGACCAAGCTTTTACTTAGTAACTGGGCGTCTTGCTTGGCTAGCAGTTGACTATTCGCGTCAAACGGTATGACTTGAGTTAGTTAGATAACAATAAGCTTCCACTTAGTAAACCGGACATCTTGCCTCAGAAAGTAGTGATCGTTCGCGTCAAATGATAGAGCTTAACTAAT